>OY720027.1:7210052-7454032 GCA_963082485.1 Eudonia mercurella | reverse complement strand
GTGGTAAGTTTAAACAAAACAACAATATGAATATCTTGCTAAAGCTTTATATTAAGCTTCGGTAAACATAATTATATTAAGAAAGGTCAAAAGTACCTACTGTTGTGATATACAATAAAGTATATTCATCTTGTCAGGATCAGGCGGGGTTTTCTCTTAACGTATTCAAATATAGATACTATTAAATGGGTTTTAAACTGTAAATTGTATTATGTCAGGACCAGCCGAGCTGGCCCTGCAAGGTGACTCCGTGGAGCGACTGGTCGCCGTGCTCGTCGCGGTGCGGGCGCGGGCGGCGCCTGCGCACCAGGCTATACCTCGCGCAGGACGAGCGCGCGCAGCCTGAACTATCGCGAAGGCTGATCCACCAGTGGAACAGGCGATTCGCGGAGCTGCAGAAACTGGTGAGTTGGTTGTTTATACCTACTGTATTATAGATTATGTCAGGATCATCTGAGCTGGGCCTGCAAGTGACCTCGTGGAGTGACTGGTTAGCGCAGGCGGCGGCTGTTCACTCAATTATACTTTGCGAGGGACGAGCGCGCCAGCTGTCGTGGAGGCTGATTCAACAGTGGAACAGAAGGTTCGTGGAGCTGCAGAAACTTATGAGTTGGTTATGTATACTTTTTGTAATATGGATCATCAGTAGCTGGCATATCTTATAAGGTATAGGTCGCGCCAAACTTCTAGTCCCCTCTGAAGTTGGCCCGATTCGCGTCGCAGTAGTAAAAAACAGGCGTCAGTAGGGCATTATCTATGAGTAGGGCGAAGGCGGGGATGAGCGGTAGGGCCTGACTGTACAGCTGCGCAACGAAACAACTTCAGAGGGGACTAGAAGTTTGGCGCGATCTATACTTTAAAAACAATTGAAAGTTTACTAACCTTTCAACCTGACACCATTGTTTCAAATTAATGAAAATTATTGAAACAAAGTTTGCGTATGTTTTTTAGATCAGATCTTATATATTAACTTTGCATTATATGTGTCATATATATGCTGTCATACAGCTACTTGTCCTTCACAGGATTTTCCATCAGAGAACTTTACTTCCCTCGACCCTGACATTGAGAAGTTGGTTCATGATCAGCTAGATAAGTGCCAGTTCACTCTCTCCCAGCAAGAGGCCCTCTGCGACGGCGACGACGCCTCCTGCGTGGACGCTGACAAAGCTGAAGGTTAGCCAAAACTTCTACCTACAAAAAGTTCACAGATGAATCTGTGTATATTTAGGCACAAACAAATTTTCGCCCGCCCACGTATTAAATTTGACAAACGTTTTTTAAAATTTTGATCTAGTAACTTTCTAGATCTTTTTATTAAGTAAGTATAGAAAGTACTAGGTATAGGATACCGAAATAGACCGAGATAGAATATAAGGTATACCTTATCTATCTATCTTTATATGCGAAAATGACACCGAGAGAGATAGATAAAAAGAAAGAGAGAGAGAGAGAGAGAGAGAGAGAGAGCAGTGTCGCAACAACGCGCGGTCTGCCGGTGCGCAATGCACAAAGATATAATTTTGCATTACATTATATATTGATTTTTTACATTTTACATAAAATCTGTCTATGTACGTACAGGTCTATCCCCGTTTGTTAAAACCTGTTTGTCGTAGAGGTGTGCACGCTGCCGCTAGAGGTGGGCCACTGCCGCCGCTACGAGGAGCGCTGGTTCTACTCGGCGGCGCGCAACGCGTGCGAGCCGTTCGGCTACAGCGGCTGCGGCGGCAACGGCAACAACTTCCGCACCGCGCAGCACTGTCGCCGCCGCTGCCTCGCCGCGCCACCCAACCGCACTGACGTCGCCGACCGCACGGACCCTACTGCGGCGCCGCTAGCCACGCCCCCGGCCACGCCCGGACCCATAGACAATGGTATGTTTGTTTTTATTTTTATGGAATACTAGCGGCCCGTCCCTGCTTCGCACGGGTGGGCATTTTTTTTAATATAGCCTATGTTACTCAGCGCTAATGTAGCATTCTAATGGTGAAAGAATTTTTTAAATCGGTCTAGTAGTTTTTGAATTTATTCGTTGCAAACATACATACATACAAAAATACAAAGGTTTCTTCTTTATTAGATTAGGTCCTTACCTATGAAATTGACGTTTTGTATGAAGATTTTTTAAATTAAATTTTTCATACTAACGTTTTTTTAATTTTCTTAGCATCTATTTATGTTAACACTATAAAAATTGTAGAGTAGTGTGTTTGTTTCACTAGCTAAATATAGCAGATTAAAAAGAAAAAAAATCGAGTTCCTTCAAAGCTACAATGAAACAAAAGGTCAGTTCCGCAAACAAAAAAAGAAGTCAATAAAAAAAATAAATTGGGCAATAAAGACACAAAATGAATAATCATTGTTATTACTGAAGTCTAAGTAACATATATGTATAGTCCTAATTAAAGGTGTATAATAATATTAACAACTGGTATTGACTTTTAGAAGTAATACACCTATTAATAAGTGAGAAAAAAACGTCAATTTCATAGGTAAGGGCCCAATATTAGTATAGATTAGTATAGAAGAAACACTAAATATTGACCACGGGTTGTTTCGCTCCCGATTCGATCGACCCGGTCAACCCAAACCTTTAAATTCGCCTTCTGGACGCATTAGTGCGTGATACCATTCCCTAGAGGTATTCTATCTCTGACGGTGCTTCGTTTCACACGGCTTTAGAAACCTTTTAATGTTCTCGCCGCCCCCAAAAAGTGCGGTGACGCTGAATATGCAGTTTGTAGCAATCGACAAACTCTCTTTAAAAAAAACTAAAGGTTAAGATGACGCCTGATAAAGAATGGAAGGAGGAAACATCATCATCATCATCATCAGCTCATTTTATGTCCCCACTGCTGGGGCACGAGCCTTCCCTATGGATGGATAGGGAGAACAGGCCATAAACCACCACGCGGGCCCAGTGCGGATTGGTGGTTGTTAACGATTGCTAATGCAGCCAGGACCAACGGCTTTACGTGCCTTCCGAAGCACGGAGGAGTTCGAGATGATATATTTTGTTCACCCATCCGATGACCGGCCTTTGCTAAAGTTGCTTAACCTCAGCACTCGCAGACCGGCCGCGTTAACCACTGCGCCATCGAGCTCCTCGAGGAGGAAACATGTTGCGCCAAAATCAAATAAGATTGGGAATCGTTACGTCATGTAAATGATGGATCTGGAAGTGTAATAGAATAGGCCCAACCCACAACGCTGGCCCAATGTTCCATTCTTTATTGCCTTTCATAAGTTAACACCATATTATGGTAGGTTATGGTTATGGTTAGTACAAATAGGGCTCTGTCGGGCACAGCACAGCTTAGTAAGATTAGCAAGCTTAGTGATTCCTAAAATAATGTAAAGGCTCTGTTGGGCACAGCACAACCTAGTAAAATTAGGAAGCTTATAATTGATTATTAAAATTAGATTGTATTGTTTTATTTCATAATTATATTGTTTTATTTCATAACTAGCGGCCGCCCGCAGTTTCACCCGCGTAGTTCCCATTCCCGTGGGAATATCGGGATAAAAAGTATCCTATGTGTTAATCCAGGTTATAAACTTGTCGAATTTCATCCAAATCCATCCATCCGTTGCAGCGTGAAGAAGCAACAAATATACATACATACATACATACACACAAACTTTCGCATTTATAATATTAGTGTGATTAGAACGCTAATGGTAGCTTTTTAAGACGGTTATCTCATACATTCATCATTTAATTTAATTTCATTAAGGATTTTCGTTGATCATGAACATGGCTGTTTAAATATCGTTGTAATGAAGCTGACAATATGCTTCGCATCAGATTACCAGATCATTTTATGTCCCCACTGCTGGGGCACGAGCCTTCCCTATGGATGGATAGGGAGAACGGGCCATAGACCACCACGCGGACCAGGTGCGGTGCGGTGGTTGTTAACGACTGCCAATGCAACTATGACCACCGGCAAGTTTATGGTCACCCATCTGATGACCGGCATTAGCGTAACTTGCTTAACCTTAGCAATCGCAAACCGGGCGCGTTACCCATGCACCATCGAGCTCCTTAAATTGCTTACATTGTTAATAAAACCAACAATATGCTTTTGTAGGTACCTCGACGCCATCTGAGGTTATCATAAAAAAGTTGAAGCCGACGCCCTCGGCTGAGAACAACGAGGTTCTGCAAAACGACGACCCAACCGCTCACGGTACGTTAAAAGCAATCCAATATAACTCAACCACCGTATAGACTTCCCATTTTGGCACTTAAGACGCAAAACTGCGAGTTTCAAGTTTCTTTATGATAGCGAGCGAGCGGCGCGTGGCAGTGGTGTGACAACGGCGCACACGACTACGAATACGCACGCACACTAATATCTGTACAGAGTAGGCTGGTGATTTAATTAGAGCAATGTTTACTTTTGTAAAATCAAAGGCGTTTGGGTAAAAATTAAGAAAAGTATTAATATTTTTATATTCATGTTTTTTAATGGAAAAATAAGACAACAGTGACCTGCGGAATATCAATACAAACATTTTGATGTCGGATCATTGTTTCATTTGTGCTATATTTACAAAGTTTCTAAAGAAATAAGTTTTTAGATATCATTATTTTGCGTAATATTTATGCAGTTTCTGGGTATTTGTTTCAAATTCCAAGACAACCATGACCTTGTGAAAGGATCAAGCTAACCTACACTAGTCCTTTTAATGTATAAAACCTATTCAGCGCCTAGCACTAGTGACTTAAAAACACGTTCAAATTCCGCGCTGCACCCCTTTAAGTTTCAGTGATCAATCTTTAGTAACTGTTAACTTTTTGTAACGATTACAATATTGTTGAAAATTTAATTATTCACTTCATTTCATAAGTGACAGTTGTCTTTTGAGTGATACTTATGTAAATAAAATATTTAATAGAAATGAAGAAGTGCGTGATGGGCCCATGGCTCGGTTGGAGCGAGTGCTTCGGCAATTGCGGATCTGGCGTTAAACTCAACTATCGCTTGGTTAAGGTACGTAACTTTCTAGGTATATTAATGTGGGGTTAGTAAAATCATAATTATGTATCGTCATCAATCAATAGCCTACAAACGTCTCACTGTTGGGTCAGGCCTTTATCTTAAACTAGCTGACCCGGCGGACTTTGTACCGCTTCGACAGTTTCCATCATTGAGTTAAATATATATCAATGGTTTCCATGACAACAAAACAAACAAATCATTTTGTATTGAAAAATGTAATTGTCGTTTTTAGTATTTTATATAAGTATATATATTTTTTAATATAGCCTATGTTACTCAGCGCTAATGTAGCATTCTAAAGGTGAAAGAATTTTTTAAATCGGTCCAGTTGTTTTTGAATTTATTCGTTGCAAACATACATACATACATACATACATAATACATACATACATACATACACACATACATACATACATACATACACACATACATACATACATACATACATTACCATTATTATGGTCAATATAACGAAAGGAACAAACTCACTATCGTTAACGTGATCAAATCGCATATAAAACTCGCTAGTTATCAAGTGAAAGCACTCACCCAACACCAAAATCTTCATACAAATCTGCCACAGAGGGGATTTTTTAAATATTATTATTTAACCTACATCGTCCCACTGTTGAGCGAAAGTCCCCCCCAAATCCTCGGTCTCTGGCGGTCATTAATATTATTGTTATGTAATTTATTTTTATTAGTAATAGTAAAAAATGATTCTAGAACAAATCTGCCAGTTTGGGCAACGAATGCAAGAAGCTGGTGAAGAGTCGAAGCTGCAAACCGGCGCATTGCCACCGCCTGCCGCCGCGCACCACGGAGCCTAAGAAGTGAACTATTAATATTATCTAATAAGTGTCGATAATAATAGATAAATAATTTTAAGAAGTAGGGTTGGACAAAATGTCTACTTACCAAGTAAAATTGACATTCAGTTGTAGCACAATAAGGTTTAGTTTTGTGGAAGTTAAAGTTGTGAACTATTTAAGGCGAAGGGTATGGCACACTAGCAGGGTATGGCACACTAGCGCCGCTAATGAATTTAATTTGATAACTGCTAAACTGGATTTTTTTTTCAAACATTGCGGACCTTCCGACACTAGGCAAACATCTATTATTTAATAATTGTGCACTACTTTTAGGTTTGTTTTTGTATTCATTCGCTAACACCAACAGTGGCCATTGTTTGTGAATAAATGCGATAGCCCGTTTTGTGAATAAACCACGCAACAAAAAGTAGTGCACAATTATTAAATAAATACTATGGATGCTTTAATGTTTTCGGACGGTACGCAATGTTTAAAAAAAGATCCGGTCCGTTAGTAATTGTCAAATTACCAATTGGTGGCGCTAGTGTGCCTTATCCTTCGCCTTAAGCAGCGCCTTCTAGTGACAAATGTGTGAATCGGTTCTTAGCTGCCTATTGATTGACATGTCTTTTGAAACGGTTTTCTACTTCACATTTTTTATGCAGACTGTTTCAAACGTAGTGAAAATTGACCGACCGTATCAATCAATTTGATGCTGACTGTACCTACAATAACAGGAATGTTTACTTCTAATAATTTTCTAAAGGCTTTTCAATGTAACCTGTTCGACATCAAACAGGAATAATATATACTTTAGTCGATAGAGGAACTTTCCGTACAGGTTTGGATGAAATAAAAAACTTCTTCGCTTTCATAATATTGTTAAACAATTTTATTTATCAGCAATCAACAAAGCTTTGTACAGAAAACTCTTACCTACTTAATTATTTGTCACAATTACGAACTTAACTTAGACTTAGACTATGGGTGGGTTGTTAGCTTTGGCTTTAAGAGACCCTCTAGCGTTACACTAGCTAGCTTAATTAGACACTATATACTAGCGTTTCTGTAGCGTAAGCGTTTGGCAATTGATACAAACAATGAGGAGGCCCCAGAAGGTAAGCTATGATGACTTACCGCACTCGAGCAACGCACACATAAACCCTCTCACGGACACGGAATCTTGGACCATCTCGAACCAGTCCGAGCGTAGTAGTTGCAAGCGCAGCGCAGACGCCACTTTAGGCTAAGCGCATGCGGAGACGCAGGTGACGCAGCACAGCACAGTGCAGATTTTGCGGGGCAGACATAGGCCGCGAACGCATGCGGAGACGCAGGTAAGTGACACAACACGGACACATGAGTTGTCAATGTCAATGTCAGAGTCTGATAATGTGAGTTGTTGCTACTTTACAGTTTGGCAAAGCATAGAAAAACTAAAGTGATTATGCGAAAAAAACGTTCTTCATGTAATGCATGGATGTGCTGAGAGCTGCGTACGATGCGGCGCAGGCTCGTACGACGCAGACATGTGCCTGCGATGCCTCGCTGTGGCGCCGGCACAGATTTCTGCGCGACGCGTGCGTGACGACACGTTTTTTTTAAACCATTTTATTATAATTTTGTAACAATGACAGAACAATTAATAGAACTCTCTCAATAGTACAATTTCATTATCAGACTCTGACTCTGAACTCATTTTGGTCATCACCTCCGAAAAGTCTATCCTTTGTACTAGCTAGGACATGAAGTGTACGTGCTGTGTCACTTAATTGCGTCGCAGCATGCGTACGCGGCCTATGACTGCTCCAACTGCCCTGCCCTGCAAAATCTGCTCTGTGGTTAGCATACGCTTAACCTTAGGCGTTTGCACTGCGCTTACCTTTATCGAACGCTTACGCTAAACTCTAGTAAAGTTGTTCTAGAAGTGAAGGGCTAATTTTGTCACCGTTTAATTTAATAAGCCAAAAGTGTTTTGTATTGTTGGAAATCTTGTCTAAGTTTTCCAATTTAACCCACCCTAGGCCTCGGCCACGAGCACGAGCGTTTTGCGACGCGACAAGCGAATGTCTTATATAATGTGTTAAACTACGGCGATCTTAGTCAACAGTCATAGAAATAACGCAGTAAACAGGGAAATCGCGCGCCGCGCCAGCCGGGGTGGTCGTGGCCGAACGGATAAACTAACTTAATATTCTTATCTAGCATCCCTAACATAATACTGCCTAGAAACATCACAGTCGCTTTGTACACTCCGCTCCTTCCAAACAGTTTAATATACTTACTAACAATAATAATAATTTCTTTGAACATAAATAAATTGTTTCTTCTGTGCTATAATTCCAATAAATTAATTAAAATTACGTTTTTATCATTTTAATCTAATTTCAATCCTTAAGTGGGTACATGCATTCAATTGCTTTTATACTGGAATAACTTAATTATTCGAATGTGTTTGTACCATATTGATAGAAATTTCTATTAATGTAGAATATTTTTAAATAATAGAAGAAATGCTCAAGAAATGTAGGATCGTGACAAATTTTATCATTTTGGTAATGCAGTAGGTACAACATGTTCATTTACTTATCGCTCTCTACATAAAGATTGGTATGTTGTAATAACATAAATATATCATAACTACTGCACCCAGAAACGTTAATAAACGTCATTTATTTATTACTTAGACCAACCTAAAGTTTTAATTCTCATAAAGTATTCACAACCTCATTTTCTAAACTTTTTACAATGAAAAATAAAAGGTGCTAAGTTAATATTTATTGACATCTCTGAGTGCATCAATAAGCTTACATTTACTCGACGGCCAATAACAAAATACCTATTAGACTCTTCAGATTTTTATTTCTTCTGGCATTACTATGCCAGAAGAAATGTGTGTACAAAAAAGCACAATGCACTACTGTGCATTGTGCTTTTTTGTACACACATGGTTTGATTTGGTTAATGCTTGGTTGATTAAGGTTTAATTAAGCATTTCATAATAGACTTACAGACTTTTAAATATTTACAAAGCAAGGCAAGGCTGATATAATATGGTAGCGGTAACGCTACTAAGAGACACATTAGTCTTGGTTTTTGCGGTTTTTCTATACCTATGTTGGATGTTCGTGTCACAGACGTGACCCTATTATTCAAGAGAAAGAGCAATTAAAACTTATTAACCTATAAAAAATAGATGCGTTTGCTTTGAACACATATGGTTAGGCTAAAGTTAACGACAGGCTAACTTAATAGTTTTGTCCACACGAGTACGTACAGTTTTCCATTAAACATCACTGTTCTTTAACACTTTACCTATTTGAGTAAAAACTCCTTTTCAGAAAAGTTTAAATGCGTGTTATGGAAGGTTTCCTTGGCGGCAGGCAGCAGCGGGGGGCAATGCATTCCTTGGCACACGGGCTTGTGCATGCGGTGTTCGCCAAGTCTATGCAAGCCTTTTTCTCCTCGTCTGTACCTGTTATTTAACAATGTTGTTATAAATATTCTCACGTAATTCAACCAAAAAGCGGTAGATAGTTAATTGAAAGGAGCTCGATGGCGCAGTGGTTAACGCGCCCGGTCTGCGACTGCTGAGGTTAAGCAACTTTCGCAAAGGCCGGTCATCGGATGGGTGACCAAAAATTTATCATCTTGAGCTCCTCCGTGCTTCGGAAGGCACGTAAAGTCGTTGGTCCCGGCTGCTTTAGCAGTCGTTAACAACCACCAACCCGCCATCTATCCATCCATAGGGAAGGCTCGTGCCCCAGCAGTGGGGACATAAAATGAGCTGATGATGATGATGATGATGATGATGAGTTCATTGAAAACACATTTTTTTAATAAATTCTACGTTATTGACCTCGAAGCCGCATTTAGCATAATCGAGGTAGGGTTCCGGGGTGGAATAGATCACATAAGTGACAGGTTGCTAGCCTGATGTACTACTATCTTGAAACCCATTTTTATACAGTGGAAAACTCGTCGTCCTTATAGTCGGCTTTTACAACACGCATGGGATTACATTTTAGTACAGCCATTAGAAATGCTTTGTTGATATTCATTATGAAAGCTTACCCATAATGCCGACGAGATCAAACTCCGGCTGCAAGGTGACTAGCCCGATGCCGTGTCGTTTGAACAGGTCACACACTAGTGTTGAGCTTTGTAAATAATCCTATTGAAGAGAAAGGGTATAAGTGTTAGCTGATTGGTGTAAATATAATTAATGGCACATAGGTACTAAGTGCCTTACAAATAAACAAAGAATAAGGTCCGAATAGTTATTCCGTGTTTTGTTCCTGTCATGTAAACGTCATTGCAAATTAGAGTTAAGGCGAAGGTTAAGGCACACTAGCGCCGCTAATGGATTTAATTTGATAACTGCTAAACTGGATTTTTTTTCAAACATTGCGGACCTTTTGACACTAGACAAACATATATTATTTTATAATTGTGCACTACTTTTAGGTTTGTTTTTGTATTCATTTGCTAACACCAACAGTGGCCATTGTTTGTGAATAAATGCGATAGCCCGTTTTGTGAATAAACCACGCAACAAAAAGTAGTGCACAATTATTAAATAAATACTATGGATGCTTTCCTGTTTTCGGACGGTACGCAATGTTTAAAAAAGATCCGGTCCGTTAGTAATTGTCAAATTATCAATTTGTGGCGCTAGTGTGTCTTACCCTTCGCCTTAAAGAGAAAACACGGAATAACTATTCGGAGCTTATTCTTTGTTTATTTGTAAGACCATGAGCCCCTTACAAATAAACAAAGAATAAGGTCCGAATAGTTATTCCGTGTTTTGTTCCTGTCATGTAAACGTCATTTCAAATTATTACTTAATAATCGCCTCGGTGGCCGAGTGGCAAAGCGCTCGGCCCGATACCCAAAGGTCCCGGGTTCAATTCCCAGGTCGGGTAAAGTGTGTTTCAGATTTTTCGATGCATAGCCCGCGTTTGTGATCACCAACCCGCATTTGGCAAGCGTGGTGATTAAGCCATTACCCATCAATTGTAGTGATGACGTGATTTCAATGATGGAGGCCTTTGCCCAGCAGAGGTCAGTCATAGGCTGTTTACTTTACTTACTACTTAAGGGTGCGCCGACCAAAAAAAGCCAAAAATGCAGTCACGGTTAAGTTGATATAATTGAAAATACTATCGTATTAAATAAACAAAATATATATTTAGTATCAAAGGGAGCGTGTTTACAATTAGTCCGATCCATAAATTCATAACACACTATAGTTTTTTCTACAATATCATTTAAAGTTGGGCAAAAATCATGAAAACGAGTGGCGGCGTTTAGTTGATATCTTATAGTAAATTATTGTACCTCTGATTTTGTCTAAACAATCACCAATGTCTAAACTACAAATCGTCCGTCTCACATTTTCGATTTATCAAGCGGTTATTTAAATTATTATTTTTCATTAAGCACCTTAAATTCCCTTTCAAAATTAGTATGGCCGCGCGGCATAAGACATTTCAAATGACACTTGTCACTTACGGACGGCGCACTTTTAACAGTCATGCAGAAAAGTGTTTTTACGAATTTATTTTGATTTATTACTCTATAAAAGAAGCGAAGAAGAAGAAGCCGCTGGATGCGAGCAGCACTAAACCGGTCGTTGTAGAGATCGTAGGGGGAGGCCTTTGTCCAGCAGTGGACGACTTTTAGCTAAGATGATGATGTTGATTTGTCTATTACCTGATGCGTGCCATAGACGACGTGCGCGGTGGCGACGAGCCGGTCGCGGTGCAGCTGCCACACGTGCAGCTCGTGGATGGCCAGCACGCCGGGCACGCGCAGCGCCGCCGCGCGCAGCTCGCACGCGCCTAGGCCCTCCGGCACGGTCTGCAGCAGCACGAGGCCCGCTGACCGCACTGTTGAGATACAATATACACATTGGCATTTACAGTTACAATAACCGTTGGATAGAAGGCATTGCTGCGGCTAAAAAGCAGTGAAAAAATTCAGTGGTGACGTCTGCCTTCCTGCCCCCCAACCGCCTAACACTTTCGCTTTCGATCGCTTTGAAAGCGAGGCCCTCGCCTCGCTTTCTAATATAATATCGAAATATAATATCGTATAATATCGAAAGCTATAGCCTATAGCTTAAGATATTTCTTTCATATTGCTTTCGAAATGACAAGTCGACGCCTCCTCCTCGCCTCGCCTTCAAAGCGATCGAAAGCGAGAGAGTTAGGCGGTTGACCCCCTGGTAGCATAAGCCACCGGATTGCGGAAGACCCAGGTTGGATTCCTGGCTGGGTCTGGTAGGCATTTAATTTTTTCACTGCACTTTTATAAATATTTAATTCAGCTTGAGTGTAGCAATTAGCACTTAAAAAAAATTTACAGTTTTAAATTTTTAAAGCAATTACGATAAATAGGGTAGGTGGCACGTGTTCGACACAGTTTTCGTCGCCAAAAAATGTCATAGATTTTCATTCAAATTTAACGGGATGAAAGTAAGTGTTTAATTGTTGCTAAAGACAAAAATCTGTTGGTGATCCTTAATTTTAATAATGAAAGGAAAAAAACTGGCCAAGTGCGTGTCGGGCCACGCGCGGTATAGCCTACACCGCGCGTATTCCTACACCGTGTAGGGTTCCGCAGCCCATCTCAATAATGCGGACTGAGAAGAGGGCTTTTATGAACATTTATTTAGCGATGGGCCTACACTGCGCGTGGCCCGACACGCACTTGGCCGATTTTTTTAATTGGGCACGTTCAGTTTTACGCATATGAGCATAATATTTTTTGGTCCTACAACTTGCTATTGGTTATGGGGTTTAATAATCTGTATATTGGGATCCCAAGCAGATGGGAAATTCCAATTGCGATTCTACGGATTTCAACATATTGTGCCCCTATTTTTAAATATGACATCACCCGTCAGGGTACATAATTTGCAATTGCGTACGACAGCTCTGAATGACGATGTGTTTTTGTTTATGTTGTCATATAGCAGCTGATAGTTGTTATGCAAATGATTTTATAAATTGCGTGACAGAGTGACGTAGTCGATGATACCGCATTAAAATGCGGTCGAAGAGTATGTTACAACAACCACAACGTAACAATGGTAGGGTAACGTCATCGGCCGAGATGCCCTACATGCATGGTGATATGCAACGTTAGTTCATTGATCACTGCTCGCATTTTAATAGGCCTGCCCCTTGTCCAGCTGGAGCTGAGTGCGTACGCTCAGTGCGTGTTCTATTCGCTATTCAATAAAGTCATTTGCATTATTTACAATTTGATTATTAAGATACATACCGTTCGAGAGTTTTAGGTGGCAAAAAAAGTTATCAAATAAGTAACTGTTTTGATTCGACGCCATGCAAAGTTTAGTTTAAGCTAACTCAGTCAAATGGTGAATAAACTCGCACTTTAAACTCTAAACGTCAAATATAGCAACGGCAATTCATTTATAACTAATTAAAAGTAAAGAATGTGAAAATTGCATGCTTTGTAACTTGAAAGCATAATAAATTCAGCCTTTTCCGCTTTACAATCTTCCTATAGGTATACAAAAATCTCAAATCCTAGTATTGCTTATAAACACTTTAATATTCCATGATTTTCCGGAACGAAGGTTGGTATTTTAAGTTTGACAGAGAAAACGAAGTTGACTTACTGAATGGATAGTTGAAGATGACGAGGACGATGGCCGCGCAAGCCGACAGCCCAGGGTCGGCAATGCGAGCGGCAACCGGCTCCCACTCGAGAGTAAGGCCTGCTCCCATCACGAAGAGGCTGCCTGGAATAAGCATTTCATAAATAAATTAATAAATGCATAAAAACAACAATTTTAAAATAAGCCGAATAGGTCCCCGCTCAGCTTAAGCCGAGGCATAGTGTGCCAAAACCCTGGTATTCTGCGGAAACCTTAACAGATGGTGTCCGGTCATTCACATACACCAATCAAATAGCACTACTAGAAACATAGATTTGGTTCTCATTTAAAAACTTTAACATAGCCACAGAATAATTTGTTGAGGAAACCCTGACGCTTGTTCTTGACTGTTAAAGACTTCTTGCGAGCTTCGGCAACAGAAATGCTAGCAACATTCAAAATTCATTATTTAAACGACAAATCTAAGCCAATGGCATCGTCAACATACGTAGCAGACGTTCATAGCATGTATACATCTAAGAATCATATGAATGAAGTACGCCACACGGGACGCGCCCGTGACGTGCGCCTGCTTGACGCAACAGACGCCCTAATAGTCAGTCGATTGGACTGCACCGCAGCATGACAAATATTACGTTTCACTTTTCTTTTGTGTTTCACTGTGACGGAGACGTAATAGACATGTAATTGAACTTACTGGCGATGTCGGTGGGGGCGTGCGCCAGTATCGGCTCCCCGGCTCCCATTTTGAGGATCACCCCGCCGCCCTCCGTCATACTCAGCCGCCTGCTATAGCTTAGCTCCCGTCCTGTTCAAAGAAAAACAAATCACGGCTATACTTTCAACAATAATAAAGAAAAGTTTGTCAAGTACTTTTAAACTGTGTGTCTAGTAGTGTTGGCAATAAAGAATTACACCACCTTATTTTTCTTCGTGGATGTTGTAGAAGGCAACTGAGAGAGTCCATTCCCCAAGGAAATCCATCACATTATCGCAAATCACTACAACGATTTTAATTTCCCATTACACCATTTGCAGAAATTTCTTTCAATATGCAACAACTTCGTTTCGTCGCATTTAAGTTTACTCGAATCCTCCGTACCTCATCATATCAAAAATTCCATATACCTAGTATTTCATAATTTTAAAAATGTTTGTATATTTATATTTTATAGTTTTGTACTCGATTTGCTCATTTCATATTTCATTTCAATTAAATGTCTTTCCTTCTCTGTTTAGCACTGTACATAAGAAAGTGACAGCAAGAGACTTAATTGTTCTTAAAACTTAATTGACGTCTCTGAGTACGGCAGTAAGAACCTCAGAATAATAACTAAAGCTATATAAGGAAGGTTAAAATAAAAAACGTGCAACTATGTTTAGTGCCGTTCTATCTTAAGGTTAGAAAAGGAGGTTGGAGTGCGACAAATGGTTGACACAGTTTTTATTTTTTGTATTGTTATGTCATTAATTAGGTACCATCAGTCATCATATGAATTCTCAAAAATAAGATCTCTAAGGCCCTCTGCCCGGCCAAATTCAGAATTACTTACTTTGATTTAAAAGATGACAGTTCGTTTTAGATATATTTGACTTGTTCGCGTATTATAAGTATCGACTGTCAATAACTTACATCAATTATGTCAATAACATTGTCGTAAGCTCCCATAATTATTTCAGATTTTAATAGTATTTCTGCCTAGATTGCACGAATGCTTTGGATTACTAGAAATAGTGAGTGTGTGGCCTATGTGGTTCAATTTCTTTTGTAGTTTGGGCACAGAGTAAAGTTTGGGGCTGCAAGTTCTATTAATCACGAAAAGAAAATAGTCAAGGACTATTGACTTTCAATCGGTATGTTTTTGCTATATTATTTGTCGAATGTGAACTGATAAGCGAATAAAAATACGAATAAAATTTGGTAGAACCATTTTGAAGCGAAAACCAGCCGTGAATTCAATTTTAATAGCAGATTTAGCAATAATTCAGAAACTGCATCAGGTATAGTGATGTAAACAATGGCAATGTGCATACTTTTCTAAATCGATATATCGATACTTTTATTTTGCAGATTTCCTAAAGACCATGCACTAATGTAAGTCCATGCTAAATGCGAAGTAGAAAAATAATAGTGGATAAATAGTATTGGAATCACATTTGTTCTAAGCATTTTACTATGGATTCTCTTGTTTTGATGTGGATTTAACAAGTAAAACGTGTAACTTGGGAATATTTCATGTATAGGGTACATTAAGCAGAGATGTTTGACACATTTAGGGTGTCACAACATATCAATGTTTCAATTACGAACGCTGTGCCCAGGTGTTCTCATTGTCAAAACCAAGTAGTTTTAACAGATTCATTTGTATGTAAGTGAAATATGAAATGGAGGCGACTTAGAGAAAATGCGGTTCCTACATTATTTATTATTTATAAATTAATAAAATGATACTTTATATCAATATATATTTTGGAATACTTAGAATGCTTGGATACCATTGGTGGTATGACTGTAACCATATTTATGGCGGTTTGACGGAACCGATATGACATTTTAAATGTCTCGACCTTTGAGCGACTATATTGTTGACAACATTAAGAAAATTTGTTTGTACCGATATTATCAACTTTTTGGTTGCGTCTATTTATTTGAGTACCCTGAGTGTCACTTATTATTTGACGCTGACTGTAACAACCTTCGAAATTACGAAAGCAAAGGGTTAATCGATCTCTTTCCAATACATCATCTAGGTTCATTAGAAAAAATAGTGCGAACTATAGGCCCTAGCAACGGCACGGCAGTCTCCTGAAGTTTAATGCAATTCTGGCTACCGGGATTCAACGAGACTACCGGGGTACGTTACTCCTAAAGGTGGGTGGTAATAACAGGTAATACTGCAATGGCTGTGTGCATCACTAAGGACGCGCTGCGCACGGCGGTGCGCGGCGGTCCCTAGCAACGGACACCTCCAGCAGCTTTATGCAGTTCTGGTTACGAGACTGAAGGGCCACGTGTCTACTAAAAGGTGGGATCTCTTTTGGCTGGTAATACGCAATGGCTGTGTGCTACTAAGTACGCGGTGCGCGTGGCGGTGCGCGGCGGTCCGGTAATGAGACTGGCGGGCCACGTGCCTTCCAAAGGGTGGGATCGGACACTTTTTGGCAGGAAAGTGAAGAGTCATGTCTGCGGTTTTGTTTTATTTTCTAAAATTTGTGCTTAGCCGAATATTAATGTGAAATAATGGTGGATTATTAACCGTTAAGTGTCCGTGAGTGTGCATGAGTGTTGGCAAATGAAACAAAACAGTGTAACATCACTTTTTAAATTCTCTCAAGAAGTCCGCGGGTCCGCCCGAGGATTTAGTAAAGCCCCACATCTCCTAAAGATACTCCTATAATAAGAGCTTATATCACAAAAAAGTTCTGTTAAAGTTGTATTAAAGTGTTTGTGATGACTGCTTATTGTATAAAAGCGTTAGTCAGGACGTTTTGGCTCTATAATCTTTTAGAGCAAAAATGTCATATGAAGAAGTAATGTAAACGTTTACATCACTATTTTATACAACCAATATAGTTCAGCACTAAACAAGATTCGAATAATATAAAGTATAAAGCGACTATACTTTATAAAAGTGTTTACAGTTACTAGTATGTATCGAATCAGCATGATAAAGGTTTCAAAGTCACTGTTATAGTCTTATACTATTATAGTGACAAAAACTCCACAATAAGGCTGTTTCGTTATATTATGGCTTCTCGTGTGACTGCTATAGTATAGAGTACTATAATGATTTCGAAGACTCTACAATAAACCGATTTGGTGATATTAACGATTTCCATGTTACGTCTTAGCAGCTTAATTGAACTATAAGAGTTTTCAAATATCTGATAAATTGTCGTTGATATACCGCTCACGAAAACACCATTTTTACGCTGAATAGTTGTTTAACAGATTTTTAATAGTATCTGTGACACTCAATAGTCACCTAAAAGAGTTTTTGTAACTTTTACATTACAATAACGTCATATAAAGGTAGAAAAATACTACAATTAAGGAACCCTAAGTAATGGCGGAGACATTTTTGCTAAAGGTACTACAAGAAGCCTACAGTCACCACGGCATCACTTTTTGTCCTATAAGGGTAACTTGTTGGACCAAGATTTAATAATTTTAATTTTATTTAATTACAATCTAATAACCTGAGGGGGGCGTTAAAAATTTATCATTAACTTCCCCTAAGTTTATCAATAAAATTGTAGTCGCACATGATTTATACCTAAACATTTACTATATCAGCATTCAGTTTAGCATTGCACGCCTTTATAAAATAAACAATATAAATATACTCTCCGCAATGTCCAGAAATCTTCAATAATTTATTTTCTCAGTAAATACAGACACATCTTGAGACCGAATGAAAATGAACGAATGACGTGATGTAAAGGAACTCTGATCTCTACTATAACACGAAAACGTGATGTAATAGCGTCGCAGTTGCCATCACATCACCATTTGGTGATCAGCATCACCGTTACATTAATCTCTAAGGCTAAAATGGCCACGCTTGACGCCGCTATAGACTCATTGTATCACCAAATAGTGATATATCTGCGCCAAAGCCCGGATAACCGGGTTCCGCCCAGAACGTTCACATAAGTGAACGTTCTTTGGCCTTCTATAGAGCCAATCACTAACACCAATTGGTTTCTGAGAAACGTTCTATGGGCTGGTATAGGACAAAGTTTTGCTGCTTGAGATATCATTTTTCACTACTCATTTCTAATATCATTCATCATCATCATACATGAAATAAATATTGTAAGACTTTTTCATTGGCTAAATGCTTGTGCAATTCCATAAAAAAAAAAAGGTTCGATCTCTTTTGGCTGGTAATACTGCAATGACTGTGTGCATCACTAAGGACGCGCTGCGCACGGCGGGCGGTGCGCGGCGGTCCCTAGCAACGGAAACCTCCTGCAGCTTTATGTAGTTCTAGTTACGAGACTGACGGGCCACGTGTCTACCAAAAGGTGGGATCTCTTTTGGCTGGTAACACTGCAATGTCTGTGTGCATCACTAAGGACGCGCTGCGCACGGCGGTGCGCGGCGGTCTCTAGCAACGGACACCTCCAGCAGCTTTATGCAGTTCTGGTTACGAGACTGACGGGCCACGTGTCTACCAAAAGGTGAGATCTCTTTTGGCTGGTAACACTGCAATGTCTGTGTGCATCACTAAGGACGCGCTGCGCACGGCGATGCGCGGAGGTCCCTAGCAATGGAAACCTCCTGCAGCTTTATGTAGTTTTGGTAATGAGACTGGTGGGCCACGTGCCTTCCAAATGGTGGGATCTCTTTTGGCTGGTAATAAATGCAATGACTGTGTGCATCACTAAGGACGCGCTGCGCACGGTGGTGCGCGGCGGTCCCTAGCAACGGAAACCTCCTGCAGCTTTATGTAGTTCTGGTAATGAGACTGGCGGGCCACGTGCCTTCCAAAAGGTGGGATCTCTTTTGGCTGGTAATAAATAATAATGGCTGTGTGCATCACTAAGGACGCGCTGCGCACGGCGGTGCGCGGCGGTCCCTAGCAACGGAAACCTCCTGCAGCTTTATGTAGTTTTGGTAATGAGACTGGCGGGCCACGTGCCTTCCAAAAGGTGGGATCTCTTTTGGCTGGTAATAATGCAATGGCTGTGTGCATCACTAAAGACGCGCTGCGCACGGCGGTGCGCGGCGGTCCCAAGCAACGGAAACCTCCTGCAGCTTTATGTAGTTCTGGTAATGAGACTGGCGGCCACGTGTCTCCCTAAGGAGGGGGTGAGGTGGCGCTAGTACCTCCTGCTTTATTACAAAACGATAGCTAAGGTTAGACAATGCTTAAAAGCGATGCTGTCACTTTTTAGCTAATATTGTTAGATAGAGACACAATATTTTAAACACGTATTTAGTCATTGTTTAGCTTTAAACACTGTTTTGCAGTAAAAGGACACCTGTTTAACGTCATGTTTAAGCGTTTACGCTTTTCAACATGGTAGAGAAAGAAACAATTCAAGAGCGGTACGAGTATAATGACACTTTTCTAATAGTTGAATCGGTAAACAAGCGTACCTACCATAGACTATGTATGGTATCTACCATCTATGAAAATTCCGTCGTTGGGTATTTTTACGGTGTTTACGGACCTTGTGGCATTCATTGTTCATTTGAATGTTAATTATTATAAGATCGAACATATTTTTTTATTTAATGAGATACTGTAAGTTAGTTATAGTATCGCAGTGTTAACAAAAACAAAGAGATAGAAATGTGCCGTGTCAGTGGATAGCACAGCTTTCACATTTACCTACTCAATAACATTGCCATATCTTATCAAAAAAAAAAATTACCTATGGAATATATTATTTAATGCACATTTTTTTGCAAACAAATTAGAAATTGAAAAAGTGTTGAGTGTGTGAAATACACTGGCGGACCGTACGTGTACCTACGCTTGTTGGCCGTTTATGTAGTACTACCTGTGCCCCGCGGTTTCACCCGCGTTAATAGTCACAGTGTGTGATGGAATATAGCCTATAGCCTTCTTCAATAAATGGACTATTCAACACAATATTTTTTGTTATACATAAGTGCAAAGTTGCTTTTTAACCGAGTGCTCAATTTTGATGACCGAGCAAGCGAAGAAGCGAATTTTTGAATCACGAGCGCAGCAAGTGATTCAAAAATTAGAATCCTGAGTGCTAGCGAGGGAATCAAAAGAGCACGAGGTGAAAAATCTTTGCACTCGAGTGCAACACCTAACTTTTCATCCCACCTCAGCGAGGAAATGACTAAATGCATAAAAAAACATTTACAATCACAAGATACTTTTATTTCATGGGGATGAAAAAATATTTTTATTTTTATATAATATTTTGTCATCCCCCCATCTCGGAAAGAGTATTTTTACTCTTCGATATCTGAGTGCAAAAGCCGTTTTTATCCGCTAGAGGATAAAGTAAGTTGAATTTAGAACATCGTGTGCACTAAGTTTGTCAATTCAAAACATCAATAAACCTATTTACTTCTACCTCCATGGTGCCGAATTTATCAGTACACAAGTCACTAACACCAACATTACAGTACCTAACAAAAATATTACACTCAACTTAAGTAACTGTAGCAACGTTACTTTCAATTTTTCTTAATTAAACCTACCTAAGTATTATTTGTTTCTATGTCCAGCAGTGGATTAAGATAGGCCGATGATGATGATGACGATGATAATTATTTGTTATAATTTAAAGATTATTCTGTAATACTACCTACCATAATGACTACATTGCTAACTACTAAGTTAATACCTAAACTGAAATAAAAGTATCTTGTGATTGTAATAGTAGTTTATGCAACTGTCATATAATGAAGGGTATTAAAACACGAGTGTGAGTTTATGAAACGAGCGCAGCGAGTTTCATAATAGTAACGAGTGTTTTAATACCCGTGTTATATGCAGTTGCATACACTACTTTATCTTCACTAATGCAATTAGTCAAACAACAAGAGTAAAAGCTGACAATAGTTTATTTATAATAATTGTTCAAATTTTGGATGGTACAATTTTGAAAGTTAATGTTAATTACCAACCAAACCAATCCATCCACCATCCAATAACCAATGAGAGCGCAGCTGCGCGCGCAGGGCCAATCAGGAGCGAGCGCGCGCTGTTCTTTTTTTATTCAATTGGCACAAGATCTTACCAAAGAGTTTTGTGTATGTAAGTTTAGTAGTTTCGACGAAGTTTTCACGTATAACCCAACTGTTTTCAAAAGCCAGCCTAATGTCAAAATTTTATACAACTTGTATGAGGATTTTGACATAAGGCTCGCCAGGTTAATTGGTCGCGTTTTATTGATGTTATAATGAGATTTTACGATATCGATGTGGATATTATACCATCATGTGAAATTGCTTAAATTGAGTGTTTTGTTGTCTGCGCTATAACAGTAGTAATTATAAGTCAAGTATTGGAAACATAAGTAGAATGTTACAACATTAGTGTAGATAAATGTTTTTTTTGCATTTAGTCATTTCCTCGCTGAGGTGGGATGAAAAGTTACGTGTTGCACTCGAGTGCAAAGATTTTTCACCTCGTGCTCTTTTGATTCCCTCGCTAACGCTCAGGATTCTAATTTTTGAATCACTTGCTGCGCTCGTGATTCAATTTTAGAATCCTTCGCTTGCTCGGTCATCAAAATTGAGCACGCGGTTAAAAAGCAACTTTGCACTCTTGTATAACAAATAACTATTTTTTTTGCATTTAGTCATTTCCTCGCTGAGGTGGGATGAAAAGTTACGTGTTGCACTCGAGTGCAAAGATTTTTCACCTCGTGCTCTTTTGATTCCCTCGCTAACGCTCAGGATTCTAATTTTTTAATCACTTGCTGCGCTCGTGATTCAATTTTAGAATCCTTCGCTTGCTCGGTCATCAAAATTGAGCACGCGGTTAAATAGTAACTTTGCACTCTTGTATAACAAATAACTTTTTTCAATTCTACCAGTAGTTCCTGATATTAGCGCGTTCAACCAAACAAACAAACAAACGAACTCTTCAGCTTTATAATATTAGTATAGATAAAAAAAATATTTACGGAATTATTATTTATTATTAATTAATTATTGTAAATAAAAGATCACACACAACTAATATCACTTGTTTGGGATAACACATGAATGAACTGTACCTACATTCCTTGTGACTTGCAATCAATAAATATAAATCTAATAATAACATTTCCTTTCGTGAATGTTTCATTTTTAAGTATTTGAATACCTACAGGTCAGCACTTGGCAACTATTAAGTAATCTGTGACTTAGCCTTCTTCATCTCACCTGATGTTAAGTGACGATAAGGCCGATGATGAAAGCGAACTTCACCCCGGAACCCTCAACTACTGAGGCACATTTCTAGTTGCCGGAACACAACAATGCTACAAACATTGATGTTATGACGACATATTTAGATAAAACGGTGGTAGCTAGCCAGGCAGACAAACAAGCCCTAGCACCAACCAAACCCAGTACACAAACATGTACCCCCCGCTAGAAATCGAACTCGGGACCTCACGGTCTGAGACCGATTAGACCAGACCGAGTAGACCACAGAAGCAGATAAATAATTAAATAACAAAGCGGCCATGTCGTCGATGGAATATCTGAGAGAAGTGTTGACTCTGAATACGGTTCTGATAGATGTTTACATTTGATGTTTTATAAAGTGCAGATGTTACTAAAGGAATGTTTGCATTAACTCGTTGATAATATACTCATCACTCCGGCTACCGTTCGTAGTAGCCTCGCCATGTAATCAATTCTGTTTCTAAACAAGACAATACGTCGTAATAATTTGGTAAGTTAAGTTGTTTTATTATTTCGGCAAAGGTTTGCGTCAGGTTACTTCGCGGTTGTTTTCAAACAAACCCGCCGAACCGGTATGTTTATGAATGTATAGAGCGTAAACCAAAACATTCCATTGTTAATTGAATAATTTTCTAGAAAATAGTTCACACACACATACACACACACACACACACACAAACGTACCTATCATAGTGGCACCAGTGTTCGTCACTTGCTAGGCCCAGTGCTCGACAAAGTTTTTATCACCAAAAATAACCGATTTTTATTGAAATTGTACGGTATGATAGCTGGAAACAGGTGGTCTGGGTGCCTAGTGTGAGTTTTGTTTACTATCCGTATTCATTCAATGTCGTTTACAGCGCCCCCTGGCGACATACGAGAAGAGTTAAAATTTTGCCATACAAATTCTCGTTTTCGTTAACGTGATCGAATTGTGAATGCAACACGCACTAGGCACCCAGTATTCAATGGTTGCTAAAAACTAACATCAGTGGCTGACCCCTATTTTTAATGATTAAAGAATCAAATGTCTATGTCGATGTTCCTGTCGAGCACTGGTGCTACTGCCCAACTAAGGAATTAAATAATCTGTTATTCTGCAACGTTTTCTGAAGTAGGATTTGGAATTAAAGGCCGGCTTAAACTCTGAATATGCCACTTAAGGTAGGTAATTAGAAAACTCTCTCAAAAAAAAGGATTAATCATCAATTTTATAACAAGTTTGTATGAAGCCATTGATAAATTATACTTTGTAAAACATTGAATTAACAACACGTCATTACAATGGCTAATACTGTCTTTAATCAAACTAAAAGATTTTAATCCAACAAAAAAGATAAGAGGGTTGTTGATTACTCTAATATAATTTTGTTGTGTTTGGTCATACATAAATATTGATAGGAACAAAGCAAAAATTTGTTTAATAAACCTAGATTAGGTTTTCCTGCAGAATGAATAATTCGAATATCACTTATGTAAGCAAGTGCTTAAAAAGTGTCTATGGTACATAAAAAAACAACTATAACTACTACAACAATCCTGTAACAGTATGTAGTCGACAGGTATGTAAATGTAGTTTGTAGTCGATCAAAGGATAGAAGTTTTGTATTGTTCAACAATTTATTATAACCATAGGGGAACAAAAGTATGGCGTTGAATCGTTTATAATAAAAAGTTTTCGCACGTTAGCCCAGACTAATAATCTGCGATTATCGACTCGACGCTTGCGCAAGAGTTATACGACTACGCGAGGTTTGTTATATAACATTAACGCGCTGAAGGCCTAGTGTGAGCTTTGTAACTACAATATCTACAACGTTACTTTACAGCAGCGCCAACGAGTTTTTTCAAGGGGAAATCTGTTGCTTTTCCAATATAAGACCTTTAGATGCGCGGTGATTCTAATCTAGACTGCATCAGACTAGTATAGTAACAGCAACTTCTACTACTGTACATATTTTAAATATTGTCACCCCTACCTATATCACATATAATACCTACGTCACTCTTTCATTCTTAGACTGTCAAGATAAGGCCATAAACTTGCTTATGTCAGCAGCAGCGGCAGTGGCGGCGAAGAGGGGTGCGGTGACTATGGCCCGTATTTAGGCGCTGTTGCCATCGAGGTCAGCTCAATAAATATTGGCGGCGTGCCGTGTATGCAGCAGTAGCCCTATGATAGCGCGCTGCCGACGAAGATCTTCGGTTAGCACGGTGGTTCGGCTGGCCGTGCGATGAGTGCACGTCGAGTTGCAACTAGTTCACTACCAGCGCTATTGCGAACGACACAAACAGGACGTGTACCGACAGCCGCATAATATCTAAGTGACAGCACAGCCGTACTCACCCGCAAGTAGCATATAGTTGATGGCATGCAGCAGCAGCCCTATGACGGCGCTGCCGACGATGACTTTCGGGTAGCGCGGTGGCTGGCCGTGCGACGAGTGCACGCCGAGCTGCAGCGCGTTCACCACCAGCGCCAGCGCGAACGACGCGAACAGCACGTGCACCGACAGCCGGCCCACTACCTCGATGCGCGCCCAGCCGAATGTGTTGCGGAGGCGGCCCTCGCGGCCGGCACCCTCGTCCGCTCTCTCATACTGTTTGATAAAACAAGAAAACTAAATACACGAACAGTATGACAAACACTGTGGAAACTGCACATAGAATATATTAAATCTAATCTAACACGTTTACTAGGAGCACTTCGAAAAGTCACACACTGTATACCAAAACAGATTAAATATACTATTTACAACTCCCTAGTCAAACCCTTCTTAGATTATCTCATTGAAATTTGGGGATCTGCTGCACCAACCAATCGTAATCCACTACAGAGAACTCAAAATAAAATTGTTAAAGGTTTGTTCCATTATAGGATATTTAGGATATTTTTAGGGAATAGGATTCTTTAGAACTATACACAAAAGTTAAACGTTTACATCTATTGTTTACAAAGAGCTCTAAACATTTTATTTCTAAACAAATGCAATAATAATTATATTAAACTACTTAAAATTAAACTTTTAATAAACCATAAACAATATCTATAAATAAAAAAATTTCCCCTTAATCATCCCCATCAGGCAGAGTGCCCAGTAAGCTATCAGCATTGCCACGTTGGATAGCAATGCAACCATTCCGGTTGTAGTGTAGAAATTGTTACTTATTTATAATACTACACATGTAACCGCATACTTGTTTATTACGCCACAGCTAGGGTTAACTGGAAGAGATCTCTTCTAGAGATAAGCTCACCTTTGTATATGTCCTGTGTTACGTGTGTTTAAATGTAATTTATTTGTACAATAAAGGATTAATTATTATTAAAAAATATAGTAGCTGTATACATAGTTTTGACACCTCGACTAAAAGTGGAGAAGTTAAGAAACATAAAAGTGGTTACATTTTAGAAAAGATGTTTCGTAAAATTATTGTAACATTGTTACCAAATTGTTACCAGTTTTGAATGAACTTTACAGGATTCATATAAAAGAAGAGTAGGATAAAGGAAAGTGGACACCTTCAAGATTGCTCTTTGTGCTCTTTCGACAGTTAGTAACAGGGACTTGGACTTGTCACCCCATGCAGTGATGCAGTAAGTTAGTATCGACTGACACAAGGCGATGTAGAGACCATCGATTTTTGGTCGATGTTCGAAGGGTTTCTAGTGACATGTTAAGTGTATATAAAAAGTGTATATGATAAGAGCTATCAACAGTTTGATATTTTTTCTCTAAGTTCTTTTAAATTCAAAAAGTCTATTTGCAACGAAGACGACGAAAAGAAGAAAGATGGAAATGGATGTTTTCGGTGAACGAGTGAACGACAGTTTACTCGTTCACTTGAGAATAATTTTATTTGATTATTTAATTTTTTAATAATAATTAATTTTTGTTATCGTTCGACCATTGTCTGAGTTCTGGTTCAATGTCTACTCAACTGTTTGTATTTTTTGCAATGGAAACCTTTTTTAGCTTATGTACAAACTTAATACTAACTTCATAACTACTAGTGTTATATTAGGCTGTTTGTTTCCCTTAAACCAATAAAAAAAAGTAACGCATTCGTATTAATACATAAGTGCAAAATAAACCACACGCACTCTAATCTATTTATTGAGACAGGGCTTATTTTCTTGACGCTTTTCCTTTTCTTTTTATTTTATTTTGCTCTTTTATTTTGCCCTAAGTTTTTAGAAAAACATTTATTTTAGAAAAGCATTGTCATTAGCCAATAAATGATTTTCTTTGTTTAAAAAAGTCGTGTACCTTATAAGCTAGCACCGTAGTGATAAGACCCACGAGCCTGCAGAGCGAGTGGCAGGTGTCGACGAGCAGCGTGGGCGAGTGCGTGAAGTGGGACGCGAACAGCCGCCCGCTGAAGCCGATCACCGCCAGCAGCAGCGCCAGCAGCGACCGCGGCGGCGGCAGCCACTGCAGCCATTCCTTCATCGCCATTTTGTAGGGTCAACCTGCCGAGTTGATTGTTTTGTAAAACTTTATTATTAACTTTCGCAAAGGCCGGTAATCGGATGGGTGTCCAAAAATGTATCATCTCGAGCTCCTCCGTGCTTCGGAAGGCACGTAAACAACTACCAACCCGCACTGGGCCCGCGTGGTTGGTTATGGCCCGTTCTCCCTATCCATCCATAGGGAAGGCTCGTGCCCCAGCAGTGGAGAGATTAAATGAGCTGGTGATGGTGGCTTTATATAAAAATGTTTTTACGCCGCAGCAGTTGCCTTCACGAGTGGAGTCCATTTCCACGTAACGTCAGGTGAAGAAATTTGCCAAGGAACTTATTGAAAAAAAAATACTAGACACCCTTAATCTATAAGGAGCTAAGCAGAGTCCAAACAGCAGCAAGCTTTTCAGAAACAACCAACAGCAGGTGGTACAGTAGGCTAGGGCTACGATTTTCATAACGCGGTTTTGTTTCCGTATTTTACTCGACAAAGGCCATAATTTTCGCTCGACTGAGGTTATACAGTTTCTCTCGTTGACTGTGACGGAGCCGTGGTACTCGCATTCATGTGCTAAAGAGATGCAATCAAGTAGGCAACTGTCTAGGATGGTGGGGAAAGTCACTAATTCACTACCACAGGCATTAGGCATTAGCATGGCATTAGTCTATATTCCACATTCTGATTATTCTCAATTATTTTAGTTACTATAAGCTACGTACCTATAAAGCTATTGCACAAAAGCGAAAGTCATAAATGTAAGACAAAAATTAAGAGCGCAGATAGAAAGTGTCCCATAAAAGTACCTTACAATCATGCCGCGACAGTCAACGAAAGTAGTTATAAAGAAATTGAAGTTTTCTAGTCGACAACCCACCATTACTTACATAGTTGTATTCCCTTATTGTGGTCACAGAATATTGTAAGTTTGTGTACATACGAGTACCTCGTTTTCTAATGACTGCGTTTGACGTTTACTAAGCATCAAACAAAAAGATTGCTTTTATCAATATTAAATGACAACAAACATTGTGAGTATTATCTACAACTCTACACACACAACTCTACGTTTACAAATTAAGAGACTATGTTACAACGCGGTCAAAAGAATTTTAAAAGTTAAAATCTAACTATCAATTATACTAAGCACTTTTAAAAAATACAATGGATTTTGTGGAATTTAAGAAATTGTTGTCTGAATGCAATGCAAGCTCCTACCGCTCCGGCGAGCGAAGACATATATAGGTACCTATTAGAGACATGCATAGTAATGTTGTGGTGGGCTGTCCGTCGGACCTGGCTTGTTTGCCTTAACCAGCGTTGTGCTTTTTACTAGGATTAATAGACTAGTCCTGAGGCCAACGAAAGTTCTTATGGCACAGCATCACCTAACGGTCGTGACCATAAGCGGCGGCGGCGGCCGGCCGGCGGTGCGTAGGAGGCATAATATATTACTGTATCCTCTAAATAGGTTTATAAGCCATTTCTATTAGTATTTTGATCAAAAGCTGTTCTGCCAGCCAGACGTAAATCATAGGCTGAATTGACGTTTTGATTGCAAGGATGAGCATCAAAAAATTTAATAGCACACCACTTTTAAATAGTTTTTGCCGTTTCTAAATTATTGTGTTGTCTGTCTGTTTTGTTTTCTAATTCGCTCAAGCGACATATCAAATACTAGTTGTCACCCGCGACTTCGTTTGCAAAGACTACACTATCCCACAGGAACCATTTACCGGGATAAAAAGCATCCTATGTCCTAGTCCGGGTCATAGTCTGTCTATGTGCAAAGTTTCATCCAAATCCGTTCAACCATTTCCACGTGATGCGCAGTCAAATAAACAGACAACCAGATAAACAGACAAAAATTCTAAAAACTGTTGGAACGTGTTCTGTTATCGATTCTAAGTATCCCCAGCCAACTTTTTTTCGAATATCTTCCATGTACAGACTTTCGACCCTCTTTAGCTTTATTATATGTATAGATAGAAGAGTATAGATAGATATAGTTTTACAAAGTAGGGATCTGTAATTGATAGTAGGTTACGTATACAAAGTATAAAGTGCTGTAGATTCTATGTTCATATATAAATAAAAAAAAAAAGAGGCATTTCTGATAAACTTTGTAAAAGAAAGGTAATTAGTTTTGGCTGGCTTAAGAAAAAACTTTGTATTTACAAATAAAACTTGATTCTTAAGTTAAATAAGTACCTAAGTAGTTACAGTAAAATTACTGTACGTAGGTAATTATTTATCTTGAATAAGGT
Source organism: Eudonia mercurella (assembly GCA_963082485.1). Lineage (NCBI taxonomy): Eukaryota > Metazoa > Arthropoda > Insecta > Lepidoptera > Crambidae > Eudonia > Eudonia mercurella. Next base: position 7,424,931 of record OY720027.1, on the reverse strand, counting down.
TAAACTGCACTTGTGCTATACCTACTTATAGTTCATCCAACATTCAGTTTGAGGAAGATGGCACTTTGTGTAGTAATCGCCTGCCTCCGGCAATTTGACCGACTCGATTTTAGTACCGATACAAGCAACCGCATTGTGGTCACCTACAAGAATTATTTGATTCTGTTTTATTTTTACTCACTGAAATGGGTGCTGTTTAGGAGTTTATAGGTACGCTATTTTGGTACTTATTGAGTTTAATAGCGATATAAAGTAATGGCAAACACATAGACAAACTAATTAAAACGTTATGAAATCTGCCCAACAAATACTTATCCATTTCATAAAATTTTCCAAGCATATTAGTATCACGTTTGATGTATTTTGGTGTGCTCATTCCAAAACAAACACTAGTTTGTGAAGCAGCTCTAGTTTAAAAAAAATGTCTAACAAAACACAACAAAAACAACAACAACACACAACACATTTAAGGTTACGGTGCATATTAAGTAAGTTTCAACTAGTGTATTAATTTTTTTTCACAATTAAAGCAATGGCAACGAAGAAAAGACGTTGTGTAAAACGATCCAAACAGTTTTTGTGTTATTTGTGGTGAGTACACCTTTGCAAAATATCGTAAATCGATCACGGACTCAAAAAGAGTGGCCACTAAGGGAGTCACTGATTGTTGGTAAGCAAAATGTAATAAATCCACCTTTAGTTATTCGAGATCGAATTATATTGCCACCACTTCATATAAAACTTGGTATTATGAAGCAACTAGTGGACCCGGCGGACTTCGTACCGCTTTGACAGTTTCTGTTCATTCCCGTAGGAATATCGGAATAAAAACTATCCTATGTGTTAATCCAGGTTATAAACTATCTGTATGCCGAATTTCATCCAAATCCATTCAGTAGTTTTTACGTGAAAGAGTAACAAAGATCCATCCATCCATACTTACAAACTTTCGCGTTTATAATATTAGTAGGATTTGATTAAAGATGGCGAATGTTTTGTTTATCTCTCGACAAAATTTACTGGATTGAGCAACGAAAAGTTGAAAGCAGGCATTACCGATTGGCCACAAATTAGACACTTAATAAAAGTTCCAAATTTTGTCCAATCTATGAACGAACTTGAAATGCCTTGAAAACCTGGAAATGATTCGTTTCTATGATTCAAAATTTGCTTGGGAATCATAAATCAGAAAACTATTTACAATTAGTTAACGATATGTTATCTAATTTGAAACTTCTAGGATGTAATGTAATGGATGTAATGGATGTATGACATGAGCATTAAACTACATTATTTACATTCTCATTTGGGTCGATTTCCTGAAAATCTTGGAGATTATAGTGAAGAGCAAGGTAAAAGGTTTCACCAGGATATTCGCACGATGGAACATTACCAAGGGAGGTGGAACATGGAATCTTTGTCGGGATCTAATACAGATACCTCATTCATCAAAATAACTTTACTAAACCATACTGAAACGGTACTTAGGTTCGTTTCCACATTTGTATTAAAGATTTGTTCTCTTGTTTATGCCTAATGTTCTCTTTTTATCAATCGATTTGATACATTTCATTTAACGGTCTAGCTTGTTTTCCCTTTGTTAGAGAAACTTCTCGCTCTATTAACGTTGAGATCAACATTTTTTGTAGCGCCTCAGGTGACGAAAGTTGCGAGACGCTTGATCGTTATTTCTATAAGGTAGAGTAGATGGTTGTGTTTTTACGTGGTTTTTACTTATTAATTTACTTTATTCCAGAATACGACCTTTCTATTAGATGATGTCTTTACTAATTTTAGTTTTAGAAATATATACAATACGATTTACCAAGAAAACCAGAAATTATGCAAAAGGGCAAGATATTTTAAATGATAAGTAAGCATTATTTATTAAAAAAAGACTTTTAAAATTATTTTGTCTTAATCGTGAACCAAGCAGACTTGAAATAAACATTACGCCTATTTTACCATAGCAATCGAAAGATCTTTTGAAATTCAAATCTCGATCGATTCGACCTGACGTAAATTTTTAAATGTTAAATCAGAGGATGATCGCGACATCTTACACAAACTTGTTAAATATTTATGAACTCCCTGCAAATGATTCATTGATAGCAAAGTCTTCTTTGATATTTTAAAACTTTACGAATTTTTTTTGAGAGAGTTTGCTGATTGCCTCAGACGGCATTAAGCTTAGCCTGGCTTTTTTGGGGGCGGCGAGAATTTTAAAGGGTTCTTCAAGCTGTGTGAAAAGAAGCACCTTCAAAGGTTTTCTAGAGGGAATGGCATCACGCACTAGTGCGTGTCCCCGTTCCCTACTAGATTCTCCGAGGGGTTCGGATCGGATCGGGGTTTGTGCTTAGTTAGTAAAAAAACAAAAACGATGATATTACTGGGCCTACAATGTAAATATTTCAACTGTCTTCTTTTACGTATTGTTGAAAAGTTTAAATGTTTTCCTTTCAATGATTATCTTTAGTGTCTAATTACTCAATAATCCTTTTACTGTATCGCTATGCAAGCGGCGATATAAACACAATATCGTTATTGTTTTTTCGAATCCTGACATCACCGATAAGAGGACATTATCACCTCTTGACGGACGATGAGCTTCTGTTATTTATTTTAAAACACTCGTGTTTTGATACATTTTTAAATGAAGTAACTACATTTTAAATTGTTCTTCGCTCTCGTCTCAACGTCAGTTTATTACCATTCGGCATTCGGTGTCGCTAGTTACGGAGGGAATTTCATAGAAATACATAGAAACCAGTAGTGCCCGGTAGTCTTGCCGGTTCTTCTCAGTACAAGATCTCCCGCCCAGAGTAGACTTACGAACCGATGTCATAATGACGTTCATAAGAGCTATTTGTAGCCTAAACTGAATAAATGATTTTGAATTGAATTTAATTGAATTTGAGTGTCGCGACGACACTTCGTCTGCTGCTGCTGCGTGGAGTCGGCTGCCAACTGGTACCTATATGGACAAGTAATCTCGCAACAGCTGCGTTCGGACTGTTGCGACCTGTTTCGAGACTCCGTGTCCGTGAGAGGGTCTATGTGTGCGTTGCTCGAGCGCGGCATGTATGAAGCTTACCTTTTTTTTTCCTTTAGTTGATGGTTTAGTGCGATTAGCACATTTAGCAAGTGTCTAAGTAATTTTCTTAAGAGCAATACATAAATAAACAATTTCTTTCCTGTATGATGATGATAAATGATAATAGAATACCGGGGGGTATCCCCTCGAGTATCTCAGTAAAGATGGGGCTTTAAAAGTGGGGCTTACTAAATCCTTGGGCGAACTTCTTGAGAAAATTTTGAAAAGTGATGTTGCACTATTTTGTTTCATTTGCCAACACTCATGCACACTCACGAACACTTAACGGTTAATAATCCACCATTATTTCACATTAATATTCGACATAACACAAATATTTCATGTTAAAGATCTTATCCCAATAAGCAAAAAAATATTAAACAGAGTAGGTATGTCTATCATGGGCAGATTATGAGCTACTTATTTCTTATTAAAAAAAATGTTCAGTATGTATGTTGCTCTTGTAACTGCTCCTTGTTCTTTTCTAACTATCTTGATTCCCTAAAAACTGAATGAAAATATGATGAAATTCCAATTCCACATTTACACATAAACAGGTTTACAGAAAGCAAACAAGAGTCGATATCTCAAAAACTATTTAGTAAGTATTTTTTTAATGTCTTGACATGTTCTTTCAAATAAAAATTGAGGCGCGACAAGCTAAATTTTTTTTTAATACATTTTTGTATTTTATATGAGCAATTTTTCACAAACTATGAGGTTTCCGTCTTTGCGTTTATTTTTATGTTGAAGTATATTTTATGTCAGTAATGAATTAATTTAAAAAAAAACCCACCCCTCCATACAAAATTACTCAAACCCCTTTGACAGTTTGTGGTAGGCATTTGTGCACGCGTGTGTACAACGATTGCGATGTTAAGTAGGACAAGCCGTGATTGAAACCGATATTTTTGACTGGTGGTAAGCATCTGAGGCCTCGATGGCCGAGTGGCAAAGCGCTCGGTCCGATACTAGAAGGTCCGATGAAGGAAGGATGATGATGATGATGATGATGCATGCAAATATGCATGAAAATTGCTTGAAATATGCATGAAATAAAATATGCAAAATTAAATAATAAGTTTTAGGAGTCCAAAAAAGGAAAAGTAATTTTAATATTTTTATTTCAAAATCAGCATCCAATTAATAAATTAGCTATTGATAGACTATAATAGGTAAAGTAAAGCATTATAAACGTAAACAATCAAGTATTGTTCCAAATATTCAGTAGTAAGATTGTGTCGTCGATCATTTAATAAATATTTATAAGTGGAAAAGGGCACAATTTGAACTTTGGTGCTAGGTTAGCACTTATAGTTTCGGGCAAAAGTTCTGCCGTTCCATTAACAAAACTTTCAATTTGACACAAACGTAGATACCAAAACAAAAGACGCTTGGCTGTTGAGTGCGCTGTGCTCGAAAAATATTGTAAATGTATCAATAATATGCATCATATATGCTATTACCGCTGACGATGGCTTAAATTTGCAAATGCATATGCAAATATGCAAATGCATATAACCCGGTCTCTAGATCACCAACCCGCACTTGACAAGCGTGGAGGTAAAGCCATTAGCCATCAATTGTAGAGATGACTTGATTTCAATGATGGAGGCATCTGCCCAGCAGCATTTAAGTACTTTACTAAGAATCCGACTGGATGGCGACCTATTTCTGCCGCCAAGCTACATCGGTTAGCACTGCTGTGTTCCGGTTTGAAGGGTATATTTATTACATCCAGTGAAATTACAGAATAACAGTCATAAGGCTACGTTCCAAATAATCCACTGGGGTATGCGCACGCTTGTTCGCCGCTTGTCGCTCGCGCGTTTTCTTTCCGCGCTCGCTCCGCTGCCGTGTCTTTCTCCATGTCTACATGAGAATTGCCACTTTTCACCGCCACCAGGATTTGAAGTCAAACTAGCTGCAGACTACCAGGTAGTGTTGCTATCTTTGTACGGGAACATTTGAAGGACGCATCCTCTTAGCCCTTGACTTCCCTTTTCTTACCGCCCTTTATTTATATTATATGATAAACGATCCGCCAATTTACAGTCCACTACGCTCCATAAACCATCAATATGGGGTTCGCTTCCGCATATTTTATATCCGCCCTCCGATGATGGGATGCTCCATTTATTGGTTATGAAGCTTCAATATCATCAACGCACGCGTAATATATTCTTGGTGTTTCAAGCGTCTACGTAGTCTTCTTCCACGTAACAAAGAAATATACAGTAACGAGCATTAACGTGTAAACAATGAACTCTTAATACAATGGAATAAGAGTCAAAACTAGATAAAAGTGTATAGGTACATGTTAATGCTCATGTCTGTACCTTCCTAACCAAGGAAAAGATTTAGTTCCCATTAGATTTCGTGAAATGGGACGAAAATATGTGGAACAGTGTAACAGGAAGTCGGAGAAGCGTGCAAGCGCGCGCCATTTTGTATATTTAAAATCGATATTATGAACATGACATATTATTATTAATGTGACATATTGTGTCATATAACTTTCAATAGTCATTTTGATATGTTAAATATCTTCTAATGAGTATTTACTGCATTTATTTTATATTTGGAGTCCCTTTTTTATTTGTAAAAATTATGTGTATAATTTTATTTCTATTTCCTTTTTTTTAATTTATAAGTGTCAAATATAATAAATTTTATTGTTATAAAATGATGTAATACCTGACCCATTTTTTTCAGAATATAATGTTAAAATTGCTTATTACTAAGGTGAGATGTCAAATGTTACACATCATATGCGACTACTGTAAGGCTCGCTCGTTTTTTTATAGCTTAGATTTTGCGATCATCGTTAGGTAAGTAGCTACGATCGAGCCTTATCGTGTGCTCAATTTAAAATTCACTACTAGTTAATTACCAATTATCAGATTTTAACTGTGTGATCGATTAGCTATGTTTGCTGCAGATCAAATCAACTGTGAGTTTAACACTAACTTACAATCATCACAAAATAAATATACTTGTAAAAATGTTGTAATTAATTACTCTTACGATAATTAATTTTCATTTCGTTTGTGATTTAAAAATTAATTAATTTCACCATAGACCTCGTCATTAGATGAATTTCACCCAAACCAATTTATCAATGTTTCGTGGATATTTTATAATGTGAGTTTTCATTTTAATTTTCAATTAACTTTAAATATGTAGAGTCGTGGAATAAACGTCTTTCGGCTGAGACGATGATGATGATGAAGAGTCATTCATCTGCAGTCGTTAAAGAAGTTTGTACTCATCTATGTATAGATGAGATGAGATGAAATGATAAGTCCAAACGAGCCAGCTCAACTGCTTTTCTTTTTCTTTTGAATCTATATTGATTTTTTTATAGGATGTGTAAATTTAGATGTGCAATCTATTTTCGCAACACTACTTATATATTTATAACCATGTTTATTTTTTACAGACACTGATCCCGCTTGGCCTCGACCATTGGCGTTTTGCGACGCGGCGAGCGTTTCTAGTTCATTGCGTTCTTTCTATCACCGTTGACTGACTATGCCTGCCTAGTATAAAAGTCATCATCATGAGGAAAAAGTGGCTCATCATAGCACATTTTTAAAGCGGCTATATTCAAGTTATGGAATAAAGTGAATATAGATAGTTTCCTACATATTCGTGACGTTTTTCCACACCATAGATTGTAGAGTTCAATAGGGTTTATGAGATGTCTGTGATAGACTAACTAACATACTACAATAGTAGTCAAAGCTTTAGCTCGAGAAATAGTAAATAGGTTAATTTAAGGTTTAATTTACTATTTCTACACCAAAATATTGTCTGTTAACGAATAAACTTATTAACACTCTACCTTATAAAAACAATATCAATGTATATAATTGTTATTTTTTTTATTTTGTTATTGGTAAACTAATATTTTGTTGAACAGATGTAGTTACCTATTGTGTGCATATTTTGTTTTGACTCCATCAAAATTTTATCGGCTGAACATTCGTGCCCTTACCAGCCTCGTTTTGCGGTTGATAGAAACCAACTTTGATAATGGAGTAGGTAAACAATAGAACAAGTTTTGATTTATTTTTAAATCATATTTTTATACTATTTATTATTTTAACTTATTGGAGCTTAAAAATAATACTTTTGAATTACATATTGAAATCGGAGTAGCCGTCAAAGTTATCCATGCGACATTTGAATACCGATCAAAATATAAAACATTGTGGTTCTCTCGCTATGCGTGCTCGTGGTAATAGAGACGAGTGAAATTAGAAAGGTCAGAGAAAATAATAGCGCGGTTCAGCGCACGCGCCGCGCCGCGACGCGACGGCCGCGCGCCGCCGCCGCCGCGCCACCAGCCAACAACAAACCACAGCCTCGCGCGCCAACTCGCTACTGCCGCCGATGGGTTATTTTTATTTATTTTCGTTGCCTCAACAAAAACGGCGTATAACGGCGAGAGCGGCGCTATATTTACGCCGCCGCCGCCGCCCGGCCGTTCGCAATAGCATCGGCCGTATTCTCATAACACAAAATTATGTATAAGTTGAAAAACTTACACCGAACGTGATGTTTTCCTTTTTGCTAGCACAAAACTAAAAGCAATCTTTGTCACAACACCGTAGTTTATAAAACACTGGCCGACGGCGGCAATTCGGGCACATATCAGTCGTTGAACGTTGTGTGTAGTTCGGACCGTTGCGGTGAGCCGTGCATGCGGCGGGCTGGTGCGGCGTCGACGGCGCACTGCGGCACTGGCGACTGTGGCCGGGTGCGCGCGCGCCGACGACGTCTTATCGCGAAGCCTCTAGCGCTGATAAGCGCACTGTCGAACTGTTAAGCACCTGATCGCAACTAGACCGCGGCTTTCTTACTGGAACGCGCGAGTTTTTAAACCCCTCCAGCTTCGAGTTGTCAGTTTTTATAGAGTCACCAAATTACCATAAATACTGTACTTAATAAAAAAAATTATAACTTTGTTTCAAAGAGTTTAGTTACTGACCAGAATAAAATGTTTCAAAATTGTTAAATTTAAAAATAATTGCAATTAAGTAATTATCTACCAAAAGTATTTTTTTGACGTCCGATAACAATGCATCAATATACAATATAATATTTTACTTCAAAATCAATATGAATATTTTAACTCTATAGTCTTAATTATTTATTGCATCATGTTGGTATGGTACAAATCTTACAAAATTATAAATGGTCCCTTATCATGACCCTGTATGGGTATTGCAACAATTTGGGTTTTTTAAATATATTTTTTATACAACAAAAGTATTAATTCTGGGGTATTTATTACTAAGTTAACAAAGGCAAAAACAACAAATTAATAAACAACAAATAAACAACAATAGATATGAATAATAATAATTACTTATCCAAAAAAGTCCTTTAACGAATAAAAACATTGCTCTATCGAAAACATGTGTATATTATACAATATTATGTTAATTAAAACAATGATTCACGGTCTTACGTCAGAACTCTACATATTTTCTTCTTTAACCGAAATAAAACGTACGTTTATTCATACGTTCAATATATATATATAATATATAAGAGACAACATCACATACATTAATTGTTCTGATCTCAAGGCACATGAGCTACTCTGTGCCCAAAGTAGGTAGCTAAAGCACTCGTTTTATGGAAATCAGAAACAACGACGGTACCACAGCCACCCAGACCCGACACAATATCGAAAAGTTCGTTTTCGACATTGACCCGACCGGGAATCGAACCCGGGACCTCAGAGTTAGCGCCGCCCAAAGTCCGGCGCGCAAGCCACTCGATTACGGAGGTCGTCAAGGTCAGTTTAATGGCACAGAGTAAATATTAGATATATTTACTCTGTGTTAATGGGTCTAACAAGGGATTTCATATTAAACACTGTAAACGCCCCAATAGCTGTCACGAATTGTGTGAATACTCCCGGTTCAGCGCACTACATAGTGTTAAGAGGTCACGGCCGGCCGCCGATATTTCCACGCCGAACGACTCTACAAATATCTCTACTATTTTTCTATCGCGAAAACAAGAGATTGAGAACACACGCTGGGGCAAAATATTTTACACGAGCTTGCTATTTCGGTTTATAGACATTTATTCACCATTAAGAACAATACGGTTCACTAAATTGAATTAGTAAAAAGTTAAGTAATGCATACCCTGCTTTGGCATAATGCTAATTTATTTAATGCATTCAAAATTTACTTTCAGTAGTAGGTACAGTGGTGATTTTGATTTTGATGTCTTGAAGACAGCGTTGATTATCGTACTTACTACGTCTTCAGGCAGTTTGTTATAGAGTTCATCATCAGCTCTTTTTATGTCCCCACTGCTGGGGCACGAGCCTTCCCTATGGATGGATAGGGAGAACGGGCCATACACCACCATGCGGGCCCAGTGCGGATTGGTAGTTGTTCACGACTGCTTATGCAGCCGGGACCAACGGCTTTACGTGCCTTCCGAAGCACGGAGAAGCTCAAGATGATTAATTTTTGGTCACTTATCCGATGACCGGCCTTTGCGAAAGTTGCTTGACCTCAGCACTCGCAGACCGGGCGCGATAATCACTGCGCCATCGAGCTCCTCTTTATTATAAAATTGAGTTCGTTCAATCAATATGTTTTTCTTGGTAGTTAACTAATAACTAACAACCAGGTTTATGGTTACCTACTACCTAAACCCGGAACTTTGGGTTTAGGAATTTCTTTCTACTCAGGAACGACTAACGCTTACTAGCGAACGTAAGTTACGCATTATTATTATATATTTTTTTATAACTTCCGTTACGGTCTGAAAATGGGTAAAGGCATTAATGAGATTATTAACACTTATTCAGTAACACACCGTGACTTTTCTACAGCGCAATATTTATTATTTCAGCTGTTTGAATGCTAATGAAAATGTCGTAGACCTGTCTAAAACAATGAAGATTATTCAACGATTGGGTACGCACGGCCGCATGTCCATACAATAAGATGATAACCGTGAAGAACACTAGCCCGGCGGAGTGTTGATATTTTTGTAATCATGGAATAATAGTTGTCTTACCTTTGTCTTTTACATGTTTTTTTCATCTTGCTTTTTGTCAGCTCTACAAAACGTCAGGAATAGTTCAAAACGTAAAGGCATGTCTCCTGCCCCTAAAAATAACAAAACAAACTAACAAAACATGTTAGCAAAACATTGCAGTCTCCTGCGACTTTAAAACACGAACATCTAACAAACATCTACCTACTCGACAAAATTACTTCAGACGAAGAAGACGTACTCGATGTTTTAGAAGCTATTTTACATACAGCAAGAAAAAGAAACCGATTTCGCGTTCGACCCTATCTACAGCGACATACTTTTAATTACGCAGAATTACAAGTATAACATTGATTGGGACTGAAATCTTTTTTCATTGTTCAGAAAGTGACTATGAAGAATTTTGACAATGATATCACCAGATATACAAAAGCAAATACTACATTGCGAAGTGATGTAAATGACACAATGCACAACCTAAATGTTCGCAAGCAACGATGAAATGAAATTTCCCCTCCCCCCGCAGGCGAACACGGGGATGTTTTCCGTCCGCCTCGGATAACATGTTTGTTTGTTTGAGCTAACAAAACAGTTAGGCCATGCCCATATTTTGTTAGATGTTTGTGTTATCTACTTAAAGATACAGTACCTGGATCACCGAGCTTTGCTTGTTATTTTTTTTATAAGGTTTCTAAAAATGAAACTTAGCTAGATCGATTTCATGAAATTTCATGAACATCGTTGGAGCCGTTTCCGAGATTCAGATTATCTTCTTTAAATATATAAATCTTATGTGCGTGTGTATGTTATTGAAATCCTTCTAAATGGCTGGACCGATTTGGATGAAATTTCCTGTGTGTTCAAATGGATTCGATAATGGTTCAGATTTACAATTGGACCCGGTAGGTGGCGCTGCTATAGGGATACGGGTGGGATGGGATACGGGTGTTCTTAAGCAGACGAATGATTTGTTTGTTTTGTTGTCATGGAAACTGTCAAAGCGGTACGAAGTCCGCCGGTCAGCTAGTATATTGCTCGTTTAAAAGTATTAGATACATACTCCCACGTCCTTCTCACAGTAAGGGGTAGACAGAGCATCAAGATCACCAATAGCAAGTATACACTCCATTAGTGACCAAAGGACACATCACACTAATATTATAAATGCGAAAGTTTGTGTGTGTGTATATTTGTTGCTTCTTAATGCTGCAACGGATGGATGGATTTGGATGAAATTCTCGGCATACAGATAGTTTATAACCAAGATTAACACATAGGATTCAGCTTTTATCCCGATATTCCCACGGGAATGAAACTCATACCTTTTCTCTATATTTGGTTCCACAATTTACTACTTTAGGTCTTAGATTTGATGTTGGGAATAGAACCTATTTGGTAGTTTTTTATACTTTTTTATTGAAATTTTGACAGACTTTTGAAACTGTCAAAGCGGTACGAAGTCCGCCGGGTCCACTAATTTAGCTTAAACTAAGTAGGGTATCGAGGTGGAACAGATAACATCAGTCATAGTTGCTATGCTAGCTGATCGCCTGATGTGGGAGTGTCTTGGAACCTTGTCCCTTAATCGGTTGTTACGACACGTACGGGAAGTTAAGCAGCAGATACATTTCATTTCATATCCCAAACCCTTAGACCATATAACCAACAAGCACGGGATACTTACTACTTTAACATGGAAAAAACAAAACAGGATGAATGCCTTTATACTAATGATTGACGACGTATTTATTGAACAAAAAAACTTATTAAATTATTAAATGCAGGAGCATGTAATAAATACTATTTTAATTCGTATGTAGTTTTTTCTTCTTCCTATAACATTTGGTGTGTCACTTACGCGGTATTCCTACTTATGCACTTTTAAACTATCCCCGATGAAAAGTTTTTAAGTTTAGGGCCAAGTAGGAAAAGTAGGTTACTGGTTTGAAGTACGGTACCACAGGCAAAGATCTATCTGTTCGAAGAAAACATTGCCTTATATTGCCATTGCCAGCTTGATATAGATATCTCGATCAGATATACTCAGAAATGTTTTATTTTCAGTAACAAAAGCCGAAGGTTGTAGAAATACATACGACGACTGTTGAACATGTTGTCGAGTGTTTGGCTCACTGTAAATTAGGTCAAAGATAAAGTTATTACATTTATTGGTTGATTTTAATCAACCATAATCTTTGTTATTTTGAAGTCTTAAAGATTTGTGGTTGTTTTTTTTTTAATTAACATTGCTATAATTAATCATCATCATCATCATCATCAGCTCATTTTTATGTCCCCACTGCTGGGACACGAGCCTTCCCTATGGATGGATAGGGAGAACGGGCCATAAACCACCACGCGAGCCCAGTGCGGATTGGTGGTTGTTAACGACTGCTAATGCAGCCGGGACCAACGGCTTTACGTGCCTTCCGAAGCACGGAGGAGCTCGAGATGATAAATTTTTGGTCACCCATCCGATGACCGGCCTTTGCGAAAGTTGCTTAATCTCAGCACTCGCAGACCGGGCGCGTTAACCACTGCGCCATCGAGCTCCTCATAATTAACATAGCAAATAAAAATGGAGCTGGAAAAAGAACGATAACTACGTCTAATCTGATCTAGACCCGCGGTAGCGTGTCAAGCCAAGTTCAAGCTACAAAACTGGCGAGCAGCACTATACTTTCAAGTACTTTTACAAGGTTTTATATAAATGTGAAATCAGACTGATTTGACGGTAGTTTTCTAGATTCGACTTTTTTTTTTTTAATCTTAATTAATGGCTTCGCGTTTAGCATTTAGCCAATTTCAAGTATTTTTTATTATTAGTAATACATAAATAAACAATATTTCTTTTCTGTATGATGATGATGAATGATAATAGAAATGAGAAGTGAGAAATGATATACCCCCAACCCCTCGAGTATCTCAGTAAAGATGTGGGGCTTTACTAAGTCCTCGGGCGGACGTCTTGAGAGAATTTGAAAAGTGACGTTGCACTGTTTTGTTTTATTTGCCAACACTCGTGCACACTCACGAACACTTAACGGTTAATAATCCACCATTATTTCACATTAATATTCGACATAACACAAATTTTCGAAAATAAAACAAAACCGCAGACATGACTCTTCACTTTCCCGCCAAGAAGTCCTAGATTCGACTTATCTCCTTTCTTGTGAAGTAATATTATTCTTTAGTGACAAAAGTTATCGGGAAATGTGCCAGTTTGCAATATTGTATTAAATAGGTTTGTAATATGGGGAATCAAAAAGTTTTCGTCGATTTTCAAAGCTTCACTTGTTATACCGACTACACCAGGGCTCCTGTTATATTTCATGCTCATGAGGGCACGGTTCACTTCTAGCCCCGTTATGGGTGGAATGACTTCTAAGCATGAATAAATTTGGTTGGGTTGTTGAGGGGAACTAGTGTCGTCAGAGTAAAGAGTTTGGTAGAAATGAGTACCTATATATCTATGAAATTTTTGCCCTATCGCCGTGTTTAACACCGTTACTATCTTTAAGGGCGGTTATAGTGGATTTGCCTTTACTCATACTCTGCATAGCTGATTTAAGGGAACGGTTTTTGTTTAAAGCTGTATGGACTAACTGAGTGTTGTGGTTTGTAATGACTTTCCGTATACTGCGTTTAACTTTTATGTCATTCTCTCTGTATTCTGGGGTGTCTATGATCAAATCCTGCCTTTCCTCTATTAGCGCTTTGGTTTCTTCGTTAATTTCTTAAGTCTGGATTTCGTAGTTTTAATTTTCCGGCTTGCTTGTTGGATGCACTTACTGATATAATTATTAGTTAAATATTTTATTACCTATTTACAATACACAATTGAGCCTCGGCGATATGAAAATTAAGAGAATGCTTATTTATATTATTGATGTTTTCCTTTTGACTGAATTAAAATCATATGATTATGCATAGGAAATTGGGAAGGTAGTTCAAATCATAATTTATCTTACTAATACTTTCTACTTTGGCTATATTAGACAAAGATTCTTAATTACTGGCTGACCCGGCGGACTTCGTACCGCTTTGACCGTTTCTATGACAACAAAACAAACAAATCGTTAAATATTTACGCGTGAAAGCGTATCAAACAAACAAACAAAAATAAACTCATTTTTTTAATTACTTTTACTGATCTACTAGCGTTTATTTTACACATTCATTTAATTTTAATGTTTATCCGGACGTTTCAAACCTTTTGCAGGATTGTAATTTGTTCGCAACAAAATTTGCGTAAAATTATATACCATCGCCAGTTCATATACGTCCCCACTGCAAGGGCACGAGCCTTCCCTATGGATGGATAGGGAGAACGGGCCATAAACCACCACGCGGGCCCAGTGCGGATTGGTGGTTGTTAACGACTGTTAAATGCAGCCGGGACCAACCGCTTTACGTGCCTTCCGAAATTATATATAACCATACATAATTATAAATATAAGTAGCTTAAAAGTATTAATATCGTAATAATTTTAAGATTGGATTTTGATGACGCAGTTGTCGACATTGAATAGGGCTCGTTTGGCTTACAGTACAGAGTAAGAATAGATAGTGTTGATTAATTTCGGCGAGTTGGACAGAGCCACGATAACTAACATAGTCAGTAGTGCACCTGATCCGGCCTGTTTAAACAATAGTATGTTGACTTGCATAATATCAAAACAATTATAATGGTGCATGCTTATAAGACACAAGGTAGTGTGTTTTTTGTTATTTTTATGTCGCAGCGGACACCCACTGTTAATGAAGAGCTTGCATGTACCTATAGCTATGTAATCAAAAGGTTGTAAGTGATGTATTGGAAACTCAGAACAATAACTAAAGCTGTTGGAAATATTCCTGAATTATCTCTGGAGAGGATGAGAATCATTGAGCCTTGGGTTTATGTAGGTATTTATTTTATTTTTTGTTTTTTTTTAACGTTTGACCTTGTGGCTATCTTTTGTAGCCGTACCAAGTATTATTAATAAATTGACTGCGGTAGAAAATATTGTATTCATTAAGAGTAAATAAAGCAATGTTTTTTGATTAAAAAATGTGCCAAGGCTAACACGTGTTTTACTGTTGTAGGCATACGCAAAGAGTTATTGCAATTTCATAAAATACTTTTTGTTACAGACATGACGGAAAGTATTTACAAGTCAGAAGATATTATTTTAAAGAAAAATGAAACTGTCTAAATTGCCAGAATATACAAATGTCGGATTAAGTGATATTGGTAAAAATTTTGGGTTGCATTTCTACGTCTTAAAATTTTATAAAAAAATCAAAAAATATAACACAATGTTAGCAACTGCACTACCACCCCTTCCTGCGATCTTAGGTAAAAGAAATATTTGTAAAAAAAAGTATTGATTACAATTAATTAATCTGTATTTTGTATTTAATATGTAGAACTATGCTTGTCTAATTATGGACGCAGCCAGATTTATGTATAATTATTCCTTTACGATCACTTTTGCTCAATTTATTTATATAAATCGTTCTTGTGGTGTTTGTACTTATTTCACGGTTCAATTTGTATTTGTATTAAAGATTATCTATTTTGAAGGTTCAATTGCCTTGTCAACACGTATCTAAGTAGATGTTCAATTTTATCGACAGGCTTATAGATTGTAAACTACATACCACCACATATCTTATACTAACATGTGATATATCCTAATTACATTGCAGGTTCCATGGAGATTAGATAGCAAGTCATAATATGATTATTTTATTTTTGTTAGACGTAGCTGTCAAAAAACGTGTCGCGCGGCCTGCGCCCAATACGAGGTCACATTCCATCAGCTCTGCAATACCAAAAGTTAAAGTACGTTAAAATAGATATTAAATATAGGTACTCTGTCCCTGTGTAGTGCCGGGGATAAAGAATTGCACCACTCCATCTCTTCCCGTGGGTGTCGTAAATGCCGACTAAGGGACCATTCCAGAGGATGGGCAGCAGCATCTCTCTGAGGTTAACTCTCAATCAACTTTCTGCGATCGCCAACCCGCCTGCCAAGCGTGGCGATTATGGCAAATCCTCTCATGTATCCATGGGGGAGGCCTTTGTCCAGCAGTGGACGTCTTTTGGCTGAGATGATGATGATGATGATGATAGGTACTGTCTTTACCAACAGCAGAGCATTATAGCCACGAATAGGCTCGAAGAGGCTCGTAAGGGGCCGTGTCACCTTGACCACTGATCCTGCATTGGGTTTGATACGTATGGCCAAAATGATGACCTACTTCTTAAGAGGAAACACTATTTTTATTTATTTTACAGTAGCCACTATTTGAAAGTAAAACATTTTAGTCTGTCGCATAGTGTAAGCTTACGAGAGTGAATAAGATGTTATACAATGATAACATAGGTGTGTGATTTAAAAAAAACCAACTATACTTTTTCATTTATAGTATTAAGAGAAAACACTAAGGTCGACTGATTATATGAAAAGTAGAAAAAATCAACGTTTCGTAGTCCCCTGTTTCCTCTTCCAAAACTGAAGCGATTTAATTACTTTTTTCATTAAAAATTAAAGGAAGGCTTTGGCTGTGTCCCTATGTTTTGCTGTTTTTCATAAATTAATTATTAAAAAGATATGAACCTTTAAAAACCTTAAAAATTGGCCAGTTTTTTTGTTGTGTTCAGACATCCAGCAAACAAATTTGACGAGATTATATAAAGAAAAGCAAAACATAGGGACACAGCCAAAGCTTTTCTTTAATTTTTAATGAAAAAATTAATTAAATCGGTCCAGTTTTGGAGGAGGGATCAGAGGGCTTACCACGAACCACGTACGACGTGTTGCCTCCCTGTCACACTTACGCACGAATTTACAAGTGCAACAGAGAGGCAACACGGGGACTACGAAACGTTGATTTTGTCTACTTTTCATATAATCAGTCGACCTTAGTGTTTCCTCTTAATACTATAAATAAAAAGTATAGTTGGTTTTTTTAAAATCACACACCTATGTTATCATTGTATAACATCTTATTCACTCTCGTAAGCTTACACTATGCGACAGACTAAAATGCTTTACTTTCAAATAGTGGCTACTGTAAAATAAATAAAAATAGTGTTTGCGTAGATTGAAACCATTAAAGAGGTTTTACTTAAATGTAAGAGACTAAACATAATGTCGGGTTATTGCACCAATGGGAATGTACACTTTAAACATACTTTTACATTTATTTTGGCAGGTTTTTCGTTTCTGCGAACTTGATTGTAGCGAAGACCGAATCTAAATCATAATTTTGTTTTATTCCATTTGGACGTAAAGGTATGCAATGCAGCTTGAATTTTGATTTTGATGGTAGACCTCCCACAATTTTGATTGCATTCTTAAAATTTAAAACACCAATATTTTTATCAAAGAGAGTTTGTATAATGTTTAGGCATTTGACGAATATTTTAAATTAGTTTTAAATTAATAGAAAAACCTTTTTTCCAAATTATATTTAGTAATAGGTAACCTATAATTAAGACATTTAGGTTAAGCTACTTTTGTTTGAGACATCATACTATTTTTTTATTTGTGTAAGGTGTGCACAACATTTATAATATTAATATTATTATGAATAAATATTACATTAATAACATTTTTATTTTGTTAAATAATATACCTATATAAAGTACTAGCTGACCCGGCGGACTTCGTACCGCATTTCTTTTTTTAAATATAGCCTATGTTACCAGCGCTAATGTAGCATTCTAATGGTGAAATATTTTTTTAAATCGGTCCAGTAGTTTTTTATTCGTTGCAAATATACATACAAAAATACAAAGCTTTCCAAGAGGAATTGTTAACTAATATTGTTAAGAAACAATATTAGTATAGATATTAGGTAGCGGTCACCCAATTGACGTTGGTGGTGGTTTTGAATTGATACGATCAGAGACTCACTTAAACATATACAAAAAAAATCATCAAAATCGGCCCAGCCGTTTAGGCCAGTGAGATACACACAATACAATATTTAAGAATTATAAAGTCGTATTTAAAGAATAACATTGCAGGCCTTTGAGAATGAATCCTCTGGATTAAGTATTCTGTGCCTCTGGCTCGGTCTAGTGACTGGCAGCGGTTGGATGAAAATAGCCGAAGATGGTGTTTAGTGGCGTGCATTTGGGAGAGACCTATGTATATATCCAGCAGTGGACTGATGTGGGCTGATTATGATAATAATGATCGTGAAAATTGGCTCGCGTTTATTCGATTAAGATTAATATACATCTGTTAAAATTACGCGGAATGTGCTTCATCAACGCTTGATTCAATTTCGATTAATCAAACAGAAATAATATAGAAAGTTTTAATTAAAAATCTTTTGATCACATTTCAATGCCTCGTTAGTTTTGTAGTTGGACTTGTATTATAATAACAGAAATTGATATTATAGAATCCTGTAACAAAGAACGATAAGCCAGGAACAAAGCGAAGATGCCAAAGTCTATCACCATCAATTGTAAGTGTATCAAATTGAAAATATTTTACTTTATTTTTCTCTTTAGGTAGGTACAGATCGCGCCAAACTTCTAGTCCCCTCTGAAGTTGGCGTGATTCACGTCGCAGCAGTAAAAAATAGGCGTTAGTAGGACGAAGGACGAGCGGACGAGCGGCAGGGCCTGACTGTGTACAGCTGCGCGAAGCAACTTCAGAGGGGACTAGAAGTTTGGCGCGATCTATACCTCGAATGAGGCTACTTTTGAAGAGAGTTATTGCAGCTTTAAATCCCAAAGTAGCTGCTAAAATGGGTATCCCTAGTTCAGGCGTCTCTATTGTAAATACCTCCAGAATCGAACTACATGTGGGGACTAATGTTAGAGAACAAGAGCTTTGTTCAATGTTACTTTGATTCAAAAGAAGCCTTATTCAACCGTACTGTAATGATGAGATTTCGTTTAGGTTTTTTTTTCTACGTTAAGCGCTTTGCTATTATCTCGCCTGATGTTAAGTGACGATAAGGTGGAAGCGCACTTTACCCGAAATCCTCAAGCGCTGAGGCATTGGCTATCTTATCTCTAGCAGCAGCTAAACACAACACAAACACACAATGCAACAAACATTGATGTTATGGCGACATATTTAGATAAGATGGTGGTAGCTAGCCAGGATACCGGTGATCCCAGTCATCCTAGCGGTACGTGAAGGGAATGTATAGTGGTTTTTAGTGGGTAGGCAGGCCCCTCCTCCTCTCGAATCCCTGTCGAGACTCTCGGTTCTAGGCAGGGAAGCGGGAGCTGGAGGGAAGAACCCCACATAACCATCCGCGCCTCCCCGGGTGCGGTAATACTGGGTCGACGAGTTGTCCACTGTCAAAAAATAAAATAAAAAAGGTGGACCAATAAGCCTTACCACCAACCAAACTGAGTACACAAACATGTACAGTGCGATTCAAATAGGATGGCGGCTGTGAAGTTAGTCATAAGTCGCTTCGCAGTAGCGAATATAAGGTTGACACCTTACTGCGGGCCGTTACAGGGTAGGGAGTTTTGATTGTACCTGCGCGCACCGGCGCTCGCAGCATACTTCACAGCTGCCATCCTATTTGAATCGCACTGTACCCCCCGCTGGGAATCGAAGCCGAGTCTGAGACCGGTGGTCTAAACCAGTAGACCACAGAGGCGGTTAAAACTTACTCGGTTTTCACTTACTTTGCCGTAGGAATCATCAAGGAGGTCCGCAAACCAAGGGCCCTTCACGCGGCTGTCGGCGTCGGCGCCGCAGGCAGCCGGCGCCGTCCTGGGCCCGAGTGACTCGCTCTCGATGGCGGGCTCAGAAAACGGCTCAGGTGAAAAAAGTTATTTAACTTTCGTATTGACTTACATTGTTAAATCATTGGAATACTTTTTAATTTGGTTTTTGAAAGGGTTTAGGACCCGATGTCGAAAGACATAACCGAAAGCCATTTGTGCGACGCCAGATAATCGAAGTGCCATATGAACGAAACGCCATTTAGCCGATGGGCCATTTAATCGAAAAAACAAATATGCGAAAGCCTCATCGTCATCAACTCAAAATTGCCCCACTGCTTTGCACATATCTCTGTAATATGAATAGGCTATTTTACTTTCTTTAAATTTTACTTTCGATGATGTGGCATTCGCGCAACTGTACATTCGGTCTTATGGCTTTCGCATATTTGTCTTTTCGTTTAAATGGCCCATCAGCTAAATGGCGTTTCGTTTATATGGCACTTCGATAATCTGGCGTCGCACAAATGGCTTTCGCTTATATGTCTTTCGAAATCGGGTCCTAAACCCTTTTTGAAATACCTTTATGTATATATAAGTTTCAATTGAAAATATGATTTAAATGTGACTAAAAAAATTCCTTTTCGATATAAGCACATAGGCATGCTTCATTGCTGCGAAGATAAATTTCGAAGTAAGTTGTTTGAAGGTTATTTCCATACAATGTTTCTCTTTTACGCAACGATAAAAAGAAATTAGCGCCACCGCAGACATGCTACTTTTAGCATCGGCGATCGGCAATTTTGCGACTGTATCAATGCTGAATTTTGGCGACTCTCTGCGTTCGATCGCAGTAAAATCGTGAGATTCTTATCGATGCAGCATCGCGATTTCGCGACTTCATGCGTTCGGTTCGGACGCGGTATCGGAATCGCGCGTTTTAGCGACTGCTCCGATGCTGGATCGGCAACTCGTTGCAAATCGATGCGACCGGGCAACATGTGCGGAGTGTAACGTTCAGAAGCTGTGTCGAGCTTCCGAAAAGCGACTCAATCGCCGCGTTTGGCGTTTTTAAGTGTGCGGTGTGGAATGTGTGTTCGCTGCATTCAGCTTCTAAAAAGCGGCTGAATCGCCGATCGCCGATGCGTGCAGATGCAGATTATGGCGTGTTAACCATAGCCGGTATGCAGATGGTAACGTTCTCCCTAATCGTAGGAGTGGTCGCATTTCTGTGGGTTATTGGGGTTGGATGTATGCTAACAGGCCGGGAGAACTTGTGGAAATAACAGGCAGGTTATATAGTCAAGCTTATAAGGACATATTAGAGCACGTTCTTATTCAACATTCAAGATAATTCACCCATTCATAATGCTTGGATAGTGCAGCAGTGGATTGAGGAGCAAGATCTTCATTTGATAAAGATGCCCCCAAAAAGTCCGGATATACCCTATTGAAAATTTGTGGGCCCTGATGGTACAAAACTGGGACACATCAGTAGCGAGAACGACTCAAAATTAAAAAAATCACGTCCATGAGATTTGGGATTCGTTTAAAGGTACGGAGATATGTCGCGCATGGTAAACTCGATGCGGGACCGACTAGAAGCGGTTATTGCAGCCGAAGGTAGTTACACTCGATATCGATTATTTAATTGTTTTTAGACACTGTAGTTATGTAAGTGATGGTAATGATAAGTAACATTAATTTGGATTATTCGAAGAAAGATTTTTTATTTTTAAATTTGTTGAATATTACACGGTTGCGAAAAGTTCACGCAACAAATTAAACAAACCTAGTTATTTAAATAAACTTTTTACCTTTTGTACCGGTATTTTATTTCGCAGTTATAAATCGTAACGATTAGAATTCGTAGTGTGCGCTTAGCCTTACTTAAAAACATTGCAAGTCGGTAATTACTTCAAGATTTTTTTCGCGTGACTGATTACGTAAAATGAAAGGGACAAACATCATTGACAGATAGGCACTCTTTTCGGTGATTGTCAAAATTCAAATTTCGAAGTTGTAAGTTGATAATATTAAGACGCGTCCTCACTGAGAGCATTCGCATGTAATGTCGAATATTCGAGTGGTTTGGACGTTGAGCCGAGCGTTACAAAGTTTACACGCGAGCATGAACTTCGGCCAGTGTGGACGTCGCAACGCTGTTCGCGGAAATGGCTCGCATTCGAATGTTAACGCAAACAAAACGCTCGAAAGCGAGTACTCAGATAATTAAATGATGAGTATGTATGTAGGAATATTACTGGCCACTTGTAAGCAAGGAACAGTTCCTTGATCGTGACCTTCTTGCTCTATCGTATTATCGTGTTATAGTGCAGTGTTAAAGCCAATCTTTCCTTTACTGAGATTGCCTTTCTAAAATTTGTGTCTTTTTTCACTATCAATGGCCCAATCATATTAACCCTTTAATGCGCAAGAGACACTTTGTCGTAATGTGATAGTTCCTGTGCAAAAATCTGTTTCCATATTAACTAAGAGTGCCCAGAAAAATAATAAAAAAATAATTCAAAATATAGTATTTGAGAAAACATATGTTAATTATACTCAACATTGCGAAAGACTCAAGAAATTACATATGTGTAAAGATGTTAAGTATTTTCAACATTGTCCTTGTATGAATATAATAAATGATCAAGAAATAAAACAAATTTGTAGAAATAGAAAGTATTAAAACATTTATTGTTTAACATGGAACGAGTTAAAACAATTCCTCTTACTTACTAGGCACAGTCTCATAGAACATTTAGTTCATTGCACATTTGTGAAACCGTTCTTACAGTGTTTGCACCTCCCATATGGGATAAACACTGGTAAATGCCCTATATTGTCGTATCTTACAGCATCAGGTGGTCTGGGGGTGGACGGTAATTGAATAAGACTTGCAGGATTACTATCTACATTACTTTTTTTATTTACTCTGTTTCTTTTCAGTAGTTCTGTGTATATATTCAACCGGAATGTTTTCAATGGCATGCATTTATTTGGCAATTCTTTGTTATGTCTTTTGTATAACAACCATGCATTATTGACACATATGTCTAAAGCCTGCGAAAATATGGCCATGTACCACCTTTTGGTTTTATAAGTACTGCGATAAATGGCGATCAACATATCGGCGAGGTCTACGCCCCCCATGTACATGTTGTATTGTTTAATTATTTGGGGACAATCAACTTCTACCCTTGTCTTAGCTTCCTTCGAATAACGCTTTATTTTTTCTATAGGATGCGAATCCACAAACGAACTTGCAAGTGTTACTGCCTTATTGTCATGCCACTTTATAACAGCAATTTTATTTTTATTACAAACCACTTGCTTGCTTGATCCCCTTCCTCTTTTTGCCAACACTTTATCTGTAGGTAGTTTGTCCTGACACCCTTTCAGTCTATTGCTTCTAATTGTACCCAAGCTAAATAATCCATATTCTTCACGTAAATAATGTATTAATTCGAGTGACGTAAAAAAATTGTCGAAGTATAAAGTTGAAGGTATTTTCCTGATTGTCTTAGCAAGAGCCAAAACTACTTTAGCTCCTAATCCAAGGCTGTTTTCATAGTCAGTAAACGACATGCCCCTAAAAGTATCATCACCACCATAAGGCAAAAAATCGTACACTAACCCCGACACTCCTGCTCTTACAAAAATTTTGAAACCCCATTTTTTGGGTTTTTTGGCAGATACTGCCGTCGACTGCCTGCCCTAGTACCTTTATAAGGTATCATCATCTCGTCGATGCTGTATCTTCCCTCTTCTTCGACTAATAAACAGTTTAGCCTTATTTTTTCGATTATAGGACGTATTTTATAGTAGCGGTCATCATTTGCAGCGATATTATCGGAAAAGTGGAGGTACTTTCTTATCTGTTCATACTTTTTAAGGGACATAACATCTGCAATAGGTGCATATCTCAGGGTTTGGCTCCAATAGTCCCTGTATGAAGGCATTTTCACTACACCCATCATAATGGTGATGGCGAGAAAGTTACATATATCATCTTTGGATACATTTATGCATTTTGCTTGTCCCCCTCCACACTGCACAGAATATAAATTTGTTTGATCCACTATCAATTCGATAATATCTTGTGAAAAAAAAGTGAAAAAGTAGTCAAGGGGAGACTTCATATCGTTTGGTGAGGTTCGGTAATCAAGTGATTTTCGAATAAATTTCTTTGCCTTTTTTGCTACTACTGTTGGTCTATTGTTAGTCGCTTTTCTTTTTGATCTAGTATTTTGCGGAAGTGCTGATAAAAGTGGCGAATTTAAGTTAGGTAACTCTGACCCTGGTGAAAACATCTCATTTATAAGTGGAGTCAAAGGAACTGTATCTTCTTCGTAAGGAAGGATGGGAGATTCAATATTTTGACGGCTGTTGGAATAAACATCATCTTCAGAGTGGTAGTCGTCCAGAATATTCAATCGCTCAAAAGAAGAATCTAGTGATCTTGGTTCGGAACTAAAATCAGACACATCATTCGCCTCACCGTGTTCTATGGGATCTTCATCTTCGGATGTGTTGCTACTGGCAGAAGGGGCGCGTGTAGGAGGCACCAAAGCCATAATACGTCTTGTCCGCTCCCATTGTGGTTTTGCCTTCAATAAACAGAAGAAAAGAAAGCGTGCAGAACCCATTCCATAACCAAAAGCATAAAAACCAAAAAAACCTTATGTTTTGTTGACAAAATTCCCAAAAACTCTAAATAAATATTATTTTTAAACAATAATCATTAAAAAGATACTTTAAAAAATCCCATTAATTTACCAAAATAAAAAAATATGCATAAAATCATGCCAAAAAAATGACAGTCTATATGTTGGGCAACGTTGAGTATTCTCTACGTACTCAGTTAGAAGTACATTAGTGTATGTCTCGCAACGTTGAGTATTCTCAACGTACCCATTTAGAAGTGTATTAGTCAGTGTCTCGCAACGTTGAGAATACTCAACATGCAACAGATGCCTGTTTTATCTCATTAGTAAAAGCAATTTAGGATCCAAATAATAATAAGAAACAAAGGTTAGTTATTGTGCAATATAATTACAGTAAAATATTTGTAAAAATCCAGTGAAAACTATAAAAATCTGAAATAACTTACGGAGCGTCCGCGCAATGTTGATGTTCCCGGCGCCATTTTGCTGATAAATGTCAAATTTTGACGTTTGAACTGTCACAAAATTTTTTTTAGCTTGCCAGTTTATTGTACTCTAATATTATACAGTGTTGCCGAAGAAATAATTCATAGTTTTTACCAAACATTTTTGTTTGTTGAATGTTGAGTATAATTAACGTTGCGAATTAAAGGGTTAATAAAGTTTTCAAAATCTGTAGGGGACATCCTTACAAACGTTTTATATAAGCCTTGACCTGAGAATGGGCGACTAATTATTTCTAGTACATCTAATGCACCTGTGTTAATTATGTTTTGGTATATATCACTACACCAAAAACGTCTTCTTCATCTTCTATTTAAATAGGTATATCGGAGCAATAAAAATGCTGCAGCCACGACCGCTCTATCCGCCATTTTGAAATGAATGACATTTAGTATTCGAATGCTCCAAGCTCGGATGTTTATAGTTTTGCACGAAAATGAATGTTTAGTTCGCTGGGCAGAATTTGTTGCTCGCCGGCGATTGCTTGTTTACAAATGCTCGGGTAAGAATGCTCTCAGTGAGGACTCTCCTATAGTCGAATGTACCCATTGTGAACATATTTACTTGCATTTATAAGAATACAATTTTTTGGGTCTTTATATGAATACATATACTTACCGTCATGATACTTGTATCTATCTCTTTGACCTTGACTGTACATAATTCGTTAATTGATTTATCAGTCCACTAGCCACCTAGCCCGGCTTCGCTCGTGTTGTTTTTTGTACGTAAACCATCCTCGAAAGAGGATCGCGTTCCGCGTCTGTTGGTCTGTTAGGACGGGCTAATCTCAAGTACCACAGGACTGATTTTGATGCAGTTTTTTCTAATAGATAGAGCGTCTTTCGAGGATGGTTTACGTACAAAAAACAACACGAGCGAAGCCGGGCTAGGTGGCTAGTGGACTGATAAATCAATTAACGAATTATGTAAAAACAGAATTAACACGGGTGCATTAGATGTACTAGGAATAATTAGCCTCCCATTCTCAGGTCAAGGCCTATATAAAACGTTTGTAAGGATGTCCCCTACAGATTTTGAAAACTTTATTAATATGATTGGGCCATTGATAGTGAAAAAAGACACAAATTTTAGAAAGGCAATCTCAGGTGTGTGAAACCGGTAGTATCTACATTTAAACATATGAGCCATCGTTAAATAAATGTTCATAAAATCCCTCTTCTCAGAGTCCTCATTATTGAGATGGGCTACGGAACCCTACACTGTGCGTGGCCCGACACGCAGTTGGCCGGTTTTTCATATTTAAACTGGAGAAATAGCGTATTATAGCGCGCATGACAGAAAATTAAACAGTTATTGTCATTATGCCCAGTGCGAGTTTTATTTGACATTTAATCACGTTCAAAAGCTAAATTTGTAGGGCAAAACATAAGCTTTAACTTTTAGCTTTTAACAAAATCATCGTATTCGTTACTGTAAACATTAAGTGAACGAATGAATACAATAACTGCCGTACTCAGAGACGTCAATTAAGTTTTAATTGTCATTAAAACTTAATTAACGTCTCTGAGTACAGCAGTTAGTAAATAAAACTAGCACTAGGTACTCAAACTTTTGCTGTGTGATGAGAACTAATGCTCACTTAATACAATGGGATCAAAATTTAAGAGTTATAGTCCTGCTTTTGATTAGCCTTATCTCATTACATTAGAGATGCAAAATAACCCTTATTTAGACGAGCTACAAACATATTTTAATTAATTTTTTTACTAAATTAACGGTTTTTATAGTTGTCAACTGTGGCGAATTGCTAACTTGCAAGACAACAAATATTGCTGTTGTTAATTAAAAAATATACCTACACTGATGTTTTTTATGGCTTGTGTTTAAACGCCTACCAAAAATGTATCAATTCTACTACCAATAAAATTCGAAACGCTTACCAAAACGGATAAATGCTCACCAAATTGTGTTTCCTAAAATATTATAAAAAGGATACAATTTATATTTTTATTAAATGCAATAAAAATATATGAATAGGTGCCTTTTAACTGCATTTCAGACCAAATATGTTATTTTGTCACCAAATAGATAACACCAATATTTTATGCCTGAAGTTTCAATTTGGTAATTTTTGCTTTCTGTTGTCTAATAAAAAAAATAACCTCGAAATTCAAGACAATCGCTAGGTACGCTGCGCTTCGCGATTGTCTTAAATTTCTAACCTATCACGTGACCTACGGGAGTAGGGCAGCTAGTATCCTCAATAATTTGAATAATTGACCTACAGGAGTAGGGTAGCTAGTATCCTCAATCATTTGAATAATAGTGTAAAAATTTGGTGAGCATTTATCCATTTTGGGAAGCAAAAATAATATTTATACAGTCTTTTAATTTATTTGGTACTTAGGCTTCGGGTCTAAAAAATATTTCTGGTGAGCGTTTAAATTATACCATTTTTTATTATTAAAATCTACTGCGGCCTATTCCATACAGTTTCTATGAAAGAATAACAGAACTATCGTTTTGACAGGTGCTAAAAGTTTCACTATTGAACTTTTCCTTTATATCTTTCTAAATTATTTTTGGGTCATCATTGCAATTATTGTGATATTCGTTTTTTGCAGATAATTTTAATTAGGGAAAACAATGTTTGTAGCAAAGCCCAGTATCATTAGAAATTAGGAACCTGTTTTTTTAACTTTAAATACGAATGATCTAATATTTTAAAGACAAGTAGATAATGTAGGTAAGTTGTTAAGCAATTAGTAGATATATTTGTAGATTGGCACTCTATGTAATTGATAACAATTATTAAATTATTTCAAGGGATGTGCTACTTACCAGTGACTGATATGGCGGTGCGTCTTACTTGATATACTAACATTTGGTATAATTGAACTTTTAATAACGTTCATTTTACATAATAATAATTTGTTATACCAACACTTAATATAATTTTATTGTTTATTTTACATAATGTTCATTTTATGTAATACTATTTAATATATCGTTCATTTCATATAATTTTGTTTGATATACGCGTCTTTTTATATTACTATTATTTAAGATAATAACGTTTCAAATAATGATTGATTAATATAATCATTACTTGGTATAACAATCAATTGACATAATAATCTGTTGGTATACAGTGTCAGTGACATAAACGAATCGCTGCAAAACCGACTCCACGTAGTCTTGTCTGCCCTTACACTCTAGGGTAATTTAAGCCCGCGTAGGCGCGGAGGGGCGAGGCGGCCCGCGAGCTGAGTAGCAGGTGGTTTCAAAAGCTCGCCGCGCCGCGGCAAGCCGAAGCTGCGGTGGCGAGCGAAAACCATCTGCGACGATAAGCTTTCTTGGGACCGCCAGAGTCCCGTAGCGCCGGAGCCGTGACAGAAACTATGTTTGCTGCATGCTTGCTTGCTTGCTTGCATGCTGCATGCTTGCCTGCATGCATGCTTGTCTGCATGCTTGTTTTCATTCTGCATGCTTGTTTCCATGCTGCGTGCTTGCTGCATGTCTGCTTGCATAATGCATATATCTACTTGAGTGGTTGCTATTTGGTATGTTATTATTGTTAGTTAATTTAAATTTGGTGATCAGCTGATATTATATGAATTGGATTTTATATTAAATAATCATTATATGTTTTAAGTATTATACAAAAATAGTGTATCGTAAATGAATGTTATACTAAATGTTCTTATACTATAAATGTTATGTGTTTTAAGTTTTATATCATGTAAATGTTATATTAAACGGCTGTTATATTAAATGAGTTTAGCTCAATCGTTTGTTATACGTTTCAAAATTATGTTTTGTAAAATTATATCTTTCCATCATTATATAATTAAGTGTTATATTAAACAAAACTATATCATTTGATTGTATATGTTTTGATCATTATACGATATGTTGTTATATTATACATTAGGTACACATCCCTGATATGGTACTTGAAAAGATTCTACACCGACAAGTTGCAGTTAAATAGGCAAATACTTCAGTTCACCTGCTTTATTGTGTCAAGTGGAATGGCGACGTTACGCTGCTACTCATAAACAAATACATGAAATAAATAAATATATTGTCAGATACCATTACGGCCGAGTCGGTGAAGCGGTTAGAGATAATGCGGGTTTGAATATCATCTGGGCTGTTTATGAACCAGAAAATGGAGCATTTGGTTTTGTACCTAAGTCATGGATGACTATTCTTACACTAATAAGACTATGTTATTTAGTAATATTGTTGAGAATATCATAGGTATATCATTTTATTTACGTAACGTTTAATATTGTTTTAAAGGACAAGTCGATATTAAGTTATCCCTTAAATATCTACATTTATATAAGGTCACATTTTATCAACTGCCAATATTTTGAGGATAAATTCAACAACATATATAAACTATTTTTTATTTGTGTCAGGAAAAGTGAAAGAAAACTAGCCTGTATTTTTTTAATGGTAGGGCCTTATTTCTCTGATGTTTATCTGATTTCTTATTAGATGTTTTGTCAAAATATTTGCAGTTGATAAAAAGTGACCTTATATTTAATTTTTTTAAATTTTTTGATTAAATATTCAAGTTAAAAGCACTTGCAGAATCCCTTTTATAGCACGAGTATGCTCGTAGGTATATTATATAGCTGCTATAACTGTTTATTACATTTATTTTTACAGATAAGGAGCCCGTACTGCCACAATGTGTTTTGGCTAAAATGATGCGATTGTTAGCCACAAAAAAAAGGGAATTTATCAAATCACGAAAGAATTTCCTGAATCAGCAAGTCAGTATACATACCTATTTATCATACAATCTATATTTATTTATATTGTTGACTAGTGGCTCGTTCGCGCCCTCGTTCGCTCTATTGCAATTTATCGCTGCCAAAAGTTTTAGCAGCGATAAATTGCAATAGAGCAATGTGTTTTGGCCCAAAACACATTATTCGTATTACGGAACGTAGAACGCTACGATAGCGCTACAAGCGAGCGTTTGACGAACTAAAAGTGCAAGACGGCGCCGGCGGCGCTCTAAAATAAACCGACCGACTAACTGTAGCAAGCAACCGCAACCACACGCAACAGTCGCGTTGCCATTTTGCAATAAGCAACAGGAGGTCAACCGCCTAACACTCTCGCTTTCGATCGCTTTGAAGGCGAGGCGAGGAGGAGGCGTCATCTTGTCATTTCGAAAGTAATATGAAAGCAATATCAAAAGCTATAATAGGCTATAGGTTTCGATATTATTCGATATTATATTAGAAAGCGAGGCGAGGGCCTCGCTTTCTAATATAATCAAAGCGATCGAAAGCGAGAGTATTAGGCGGTTGGGGGGCTGGTTGCGGTTCTTGTTCTTGTGAAACAAAACCATCCAGAGACCCACCGCGGCCCGCCCGCGATGTCATCCGTGTCCGTGATAGTTTTACCAGCTCGAAAACCTTTATTTTCTTTGTAAAAACCTTGTCCTGACAATGTTATGAACACAATAAATAATATTAGTAAGTGAAGCAAAAACTTTGTACTACGAAAATTGCGCGGACGGAGGAGTATGAAATTTCGCACACTTATATTTTATATAGAGAAGGATTGCAGTTGCAGAATGTTAATATTTTTTTTTAAATTATGCATAAAAAATAAATTAAATAAATAAAACAAACATTGCACACTCTACCATGTATTTGACACACACATTTTTTTTGTGGTGTGGCACTAGTTGTTACTTTGTGCCATTTTCAGGTAAAAAAATTAGGGAAACTTGTTACAATAAACCAAGACGGGAAGGAATGAAACGGAATAGGAATACGGATCAGGAAAGTCAAAAGAAATAAAATAAATACATATACAGTACATATACTAAATTTTTATATTAGCGAGACAAGGGAACGAAAGAATGAAGTTCGGTCATGTCTAGAACATTTAAAAAAATAAGTGATCTAAAGTCCCAACGTCCCCACACCCACATAAATCACTATCAACAATGCGTAAACGTGTCAGATGGGAAGGAGTACAAAGGTGACCAAGGCGAATGCGAATTATCTGACTTACCATTAATTTAGTACATTTAATTTTGAAAAACCAACACTTATGCGGAATCGAAGGCTGAAGAGCAAAGTAAGCTCTTCCGTTTGTCAATGCTCTTTCAACCCACAACCTATCCCAAGCCTCCCGTAGGAAGGTCTTGGGGAGGTTAATAATATCATGAATAAAAGTTTTATAAGGAAATATGTCACCATTAATTACTGCATCCTTTGCCAATTCATCAGCCTTTTCATTACCATCAATACCGCAATGGCTAGGTATCCAAGCAAACTGAACAGTGTACCCTTTCAAACCAAGCTCATGCAATAAACTTCTGATATCAAACACAATAGGATGAAACGGTTTAATTTTAAATGGAAATTTTTCAATAGTCTGTAACGTACTTTTTGAATCTGTGAATATAACAGTTTTCTTTAAATTAATTTATTCACTGTTTTTTATATATAAATATTTTATAAATACTTAATTCAGCTTCAGTGCAGCAATTAGCACTTAAAATAAAAAGTAGTATTTAGTAATTGTTTCGCTTTATTTTTCTTCAATGCTTTAATTTCTTAG
The DNA here is from genome assembly GCA_963082485.1 of Eudonia mercurella. Classification (NCBI taxonomy): domain Eukaryota; kingdom Metazoa; phylum Arthropoda; class Insecta; order Lepidoptera; family Crambidae; genus Eudonia; species Eudonia mercurella. The sequence continues at coordinate 7,393,355 of OY720027.1, read as the reverse complement.
TCTTTTAGTTGCATTCCATGTTAGTTCTATACTTATTTCATTTTCCTAATGAGGCGTTATCATGGCGATGACTTTTTTGACAGCGTTTAGTCTTGTACTTTTAGACTGACTTACTGTATTTCTGCTTGTCGAACTACTTGAGTCAATACGTGGACTTTGAGGACTTAAAGAAACAACGCTTGAAGATCGAGAAACCAAACTCGCACATGAAGATTGGGGCGATAGAGTACAAACTGTAGATGTCTCATTCATATTTGAACTCGTTGCACTCTATATTCCATTAAATTAAGAGTGTGAGCGAGTAATTAATAAAGTGTGGGTTATGTCAGCTCTTTGGGCTTTAAAATATACGCTCTTATCGCTTCTACGTCTTAGACCCAGTGTCTCGGGTTTGATTTCCAATTTGTACAAGTTTTTAGTTTGTTAGGTTGGTAGCATGGTTGGCTTGATTTAAGTCTGCCTGGCTACATATACTACTACTCAATTTAATACCACCGTCTTATCTAAATATTATGTTGCCATAACAACAATGTCATAGTTAGTAGCATTTTGTGTTCGGACAGTTAGAGAAGAAAGCTAGATCCTCAGTGGTTGAGGATTCCGGGTGAAGTGTGCTTCCACTTTTGGCCTTATCATTACTTAACCACTATTGTGGTTAAGACCACCGACCGGTCTCAGATCCAGAAGTTTGATCGACATGATTGTACTCAATTTCAATAAATTTACATTCCAATAAACAATATTTTAAATTACAAATGTATCTTTTCTTTTGTATAGTAGTTTCGCCAGTTAGACGCTATATTTTTTTCGTTTGGAGAAGTAGCAATGTGGCAATTTTTATTAATATAGATTAGTGCTTAAGAATCAAAAGTAACTAGGTACTAAATCATGTATTTTTGATGATACTTGCTGTTGGTTTCGGATTATTTTATTGTTAATATAAAAAAGTTGTTGAAATAGGAGTGGTAAACATCACACTGCATGCGCAAATACATTCTCGGCAAGGTGAGGACGGCTAGTGTGGCAGATAATCCTGCTTCAATGACTGTCTTGCCATCTGGATTCAACCTCTGATTAACATCAGGCAAAACGGAGTCATTAGCGTATAGTGCTCCGATAAAAAAATAGTTCAATAATTTGTACTAGGGTAATTGTAGTTTTTGAGCTAACTATACAGGTCGACTTTTTTATCACCATTCAAACCTTCTGAGATGACTTCCGTGATACAAACGAACAACTATTTCTATTGGACCAACTTCTAACTCGAAAAAAAAACAGCTGTTCCATACATTTTGGTCGAATGAATATTTATGTTTTGTATGGAACAGCTGTTTTTTTTTTCGAGTTAGGAAGTTGGTCCAATAGTAAAAGTTGTTCGTTTGTATCACGGGAATCATCTCAGGTTTGGCCGGTGATAAAAAAGTAGACCTGTATTAGGCTTTTTGACACGCGCTACAACCACACCACACCGTCGCGGCAAAAGCTGTTCAAGCTGTGGTTAAAATTCAAAATTCAAAATTCAAAATCATTTATTCAGTTTAGGCTACAAATAGCTCCTGTGAACGTCATTATGCCATCGGTTCGTAAGTCTACTCTGGGCGGGAGATCTTGTACTGAGAAGAACCGGCAAGAAACTCAGCAAGTGTCCAGCTCTTTTCTCCCTTACATCGTCAAAAATATTGGAAAATGCCCTATCATAAAAGAACATTTTCCATCACAAATAAAAACACATAATATAAAGGACAATAACATGTAAAAAAAACACAAAAAAGAAAAAAAATAAAAATTTAAGTTTGCAAAAACATCGTTTACCAGTTGAATTTTTTACAATGTCACACAGTACTAGTAAAAGTGAAAACCTGTCTAAGAAAAAACAAAGTTAAACTATAGTTAATAATAATAAAAATAAGACAAGTATGCAAGAGCAGACCAGCCTCCACAGGCGGCACCCGTTCACGAGTATGACATAATGAATCAGCCATCGCTTCGCTCAACCATATTTTAGGGAATGTAACGACCCGACGCACATGCCACCACCGCAGAGACAATAAAGAGAGCATGACACACCCAAGCTACTCTAAATCAAAACTAATTCAAATGTTTAACGCAACGCTATTTGTTATCTGTAGGACACTGTTTATAAAGGCTATCATATCAGTATAAGTTTTACTTTTTAACGTTACGTGTGAATAGCGGCTTCGGCTTCTTGTAGTTGCGTTGTGTTACCTACAAAATGTTTGCGATATGGCCGGCTGCTATTTCGCGGTGTCGCTGGTGGTTGCGTTGTGGTTGCGACGCGACATGGCTGCGATGTAGTCGGTATCCAACACGCGGTCAACAATGACGACAAAATGTGGCCCGTGTTAATTCAACAATTAATTTTCATACAAATAAAGCGCACGCCCACGTGTTGTGGTTGTGGTACGTGTGAAACAAGCGAGGCAACGTTAAAGTGAAAAAAGTATTTTCTTCATCTTTAAACAACAGGGCGGAACTTTTCTCATTATGCACAGAATCGGATTAAGCCATGTAAAGGCCCCTAGGCACTGCATGTTTTGGGGTCTCCATCTTCTAGGCTTATCATAAAATAACCTTTTTCTGACCAGGGGGCCCCTGAACGACGCGGGGCGCATCTCATAGGCACGTGTCTTTTTTGCCTTTAGGTAACTATATCTCTCCTGTGCTTTAGGTTAATCTGGTACTGATTGCACCTGGTTGTTTTTATAGAATGCACTGTTAGAGCATTACGCGAACCTCAAAGACCTGGAGTCGCGAGCTGGTGTGACCGAGGACTCTGTTGGCGAGGTCAAGATCCTGTCGGTGACCGGCTGGCCAGCCCACGACCTGCTGCTGCTCGTGCGAGACGACGTGACGACGCCCCTGACCTCGGAGATAAGCGGACTTTTCGGTACACGCCTTTTTCAATTGCTTATCACTCCTTGAGTAGTTTGTTAATGCTTGCATGAAAAAGAATGATTTATTAATTGAATATATTGCGGTGTAACTACCTAGGGTTTTGGTAAATTTTCAGTTTTTTCCTATTAATTTATTTATAATCAAATCAAAGGGATATAAAGGTTTCATCGCCGAAAGAAGCGCTATCAGCTTTCATCAGGATGTACAAGAGAAGTCTGGTGATGCGGATTAAAAAAAGGTGAAAAATAGATCTTTATGAAATTTTGTGTAGACTCTGAGGAAGAGTTCTTTGAAGAAGTTTATTTAAAAAAACCCTTGATAAGTACCTTTTTTTAGATTCGCGTAATTTTCTGAGTGTCACTTGTATCTTTTCACCAATTACTGCCATACATCTTTTTGCGTTCATCTTTCCGCATTAGATAGCTCTATTATTTCGACATTTATCTTGGGTTGTGATTACCAGGTCCTCATGTGCTCCATCAGCTGGTGGCCCAGTTGACCCCTGTCCCAGAGGACGTGCTGAACATGGGTGCGGAGATCATGGCGCGGCGCATCGATTTGCTGAACCTGCTGCGCGGTACCGGCAAGAACCGCCCCGACCGCGCCGGCTACCTCACTGTAAGCACATCGAGCTATAAGGTACCAGCGGCCCCTGTAACATGAATCAGCTTCACGGCACAAGATCCTACTCATCATTATGTTATAGGACAACGCGCCTCTGCTTTCACAATCAAACGGTTTGTTTCCAAAGGTTACCTACTACACGTTTTCTTATCTTTTATTACTAGGTTTGGTATTACATAATTTATTTTATTGTATACTCTAAAATTTGTTACATAACTTAAGTTTTTGTATCCAGGTTTTCGATCAATAATGTACTAGATTTCCGATAAGCGCCTCAAAAACAGTCCGCGAAATTAAACCACAAATACACTTTTGTGGTCTTATTTAAAACTAGCGGCCGCCCGCAGTTACACCCGCGTGGTTCCCGTTCCCTTCCCGTTCCCGCGGGAATATCGGGATAAAAAGTATTATAAGTGTTAATCCAGGTTCTAAACTATCTGTTTGCCGAATTCCATCCAAATACATCCATCTGTTGCAGCGTGACGAAGCAACAAATATACCCACATACACACAAACTTTCGCATTTATAGTATTACTAGTGGACCCGGCGGACTTCGTACCGCTTTGACAGTTTCAAAAGTCTGTCAACAATAAAAAAGTATAAAAACTTCCAAATAGGTTCTATTCCCAACATCAAATCCAAGACCTAAGTAGTAAATTGTGGAACCAAATATAGAGAAAAGGTATGTAGGTATTTCATCCTAATCCATCCATCCGTTGCAGCGCGAAGAAGCAACAAATATACACACACACACAAAAACTTTCGCATTTATAATATTAGTGTGATAGTGTGATTAGGAAGGGTCGATTACAGTATGAAGTGTATTATTTGACAATATTTTTTAATTGATCTTATGTTTCTTATATCCAAGATTTAAAATCTATTTTTACATTATGTAATAAGATATTAAAATGTTAAGTGAGCAACGCAGCTATTTTGGTGATGCAGTTTTTTTCCGGATCCTTAATAAAATATCAATAACGTACAAATCATTATTGATCGAAAATCTAGGCCAAGTTTTAATACTGCAATTAATTATATTATACAATATTAAATTAAGCTGCGAACTGCAATTCGAGGTTTTTCGTTAGTGCTACGAGATGGATTCCTTTAATTAAACAAATAAAACTCTTAATATCTTTAGGTATTAAGAGTTTTTTGAGGTCGGCATCGGCGAGTCCTTGGGAGGCGGTGACCGCTCACCATAAGCCTCATAAACATGAAATTTCACAGTGAAATTAAATTACTTATTTAGTTCAGAAACATTTTATCGCTGACTGTATCTGGTACAAATGACTTTTATTACGACAAAATCGGCTGTTATAACTTAATTGAAAATCGGGTGCCTCCACCACGGGGGCGTCTCACACCGGGGGCCTAACCCACGAACCCGCCACAATAAAGGGATATTTGGCCATTTGACTGTTCGTTTTACAAATACACCGAAACGCCCGTCCCAACTAAATTGAACGGTATATTTATTTAACTGAAAGGCATTTTATTAAGGAATTTTAACTGGAGTACAGTGGCAGAGCGAAGCAACAGTTCTTACTCAATAAACTACATTTATTAAATATTGAAGCTATAACTTTTTATTTTGTATTTTTAGCTTTGAACCGGTTCCAAATAAATTTCTATTATGAACGCCTTTTATTTTTGAATTTGATTGATTTACAGCCATCGTTTTCCTCAATTAAACTTATGGAACTAATACGATCCCGAAACAACACTTACAGAATTTAGAATGGAGATCAAAAAGTACAGAATTCGATCATGAAACAGAAAGATTACATGGAATGGTCGCAGGTCTCGTAGAGAACTTGAAGGCTAAAATAAATTACTCATTAGAATTGGCGAGGTAAGTTTTATACAATAATACTAATGTTAATTAGTTAACAACATTTTATATGCACATTGCAACAAGGTGGACCGACGGTCTGGTGAAGGTCGTGGGATGGGCTTCGTCTCCACTCTACCCGATCCCATCTCTACCCGATTTAAAATTACCCAACAAAAAATCCCAACTCTACTCGATATGATAAAAAGTACAGCCAGAATAAAAAACATTTAAACGATATAAAACTGCTTTAATCACCAACATTTTTATTACTAATTACAACAATCGACATTTAAAATAATATACTCTACCCGATTTAAAATTACTTAACAAAAAATCCCAACTCTACCCGATATGATAAAAAGTACAGCCAGAATGAAAAACATTTAAACGATATAAAACTGCTTTAATCACCAACATTTTTATTACTAATTACAACAATCGACATTTAAAATAATATAATAAAAATAATCTTATTACAAACTTAGATTAATACCGCCTAGATGGATAGTCTTCATACAAACGCATCGCCTAAAGTGATGCAAAAAGCAGATTCATGTAGGCGTGAGCATTACGTGCTTACGGTCGCCTACACGCACACAAACAAAACTTTAATGTGTACAGTGAATGAGCAATTTCCCCGAAAGTGGGGAAATGTTATACTTACGTAAAATAATAGTATAAGTAGTACAGTAGTTCATGATAATGTCGTTAAAAGATAAGTAAGAAAATAAATGTCTAACAGCTTATATACTTTTTGTTGATAATTTAGTTTAATACGATAATGTTTATATGACATTAATCAATAATAATCAAAAAGACCTCGAAATCAAATATTTAGCTTTTCTCTTTACTAAAATTTGTAATAAAAATCAGGAGTGGTGGTAGCTCAGTAATCGGAGTCACGCGCCTCATATCCGTCGTTGGGAGTTTGAATCCATGAAAGGAACGAACCGCTAGGAGGATGATTTATAATAAAAGTCTTAATATGTCATGACGAGGTCCTTTTTTATTATATTATTTATACACCTACGCAATAAAAACACTTTGCGTTTTAAAATTAAACAAAAAATAAGCTTCGAATAGTTATTCCGTGTTTTGTCTCTTTTACTCTCATTTTAAATGAGGTTTACATGACGGCAACAAAACACGGAATAACTATTCGGACCTTATTATTTGCTTATTTGTAAGGCACTTTAGGTATGACTAATAAATGAAAATAAATATAATTTGAAAAAAACAATTTATTTTAAACCAATGGGGTTAATGTATTCAAAGATCGATATAGATGGCATCATCGCCGACCGCTCTCAATATTCGCCATTTTGTGATTTGTTGTTTCAAAATCAAATCAATCAAATCACTTATCATGTATTCGACGTGGAGTGTAACCCAATTAACAAAGGCTAATAAAGAGGTGTCGACGAGTGGAAAGAAATCAGCTTTAATTGAACGGTAAACAAATTATCGGCATTTTATTTTTATGCTGGTTATGTTTCGTTGATTTATAAAATCTTGTTTTTTGTTATTATAGACTGGGTGCCTAACAAATAAACAAAGAATAAGCTCCGAATAGTTATTCCGTGTTTTGTCTCTTTTACTCTAATTTGAAATGAGGTTTACATGACGGGAACAAAACACGGAATAACTATTCAGACCTTATTATTTGTTTATTTGTAAGACCCTGAAAGTATACTGGTGATATTTTACGGCTAAGTCTCAAGCAGGGGAGACTGGGATAGGTATTTATAAATGAAATTCCCAATTGACTCCAGTGGGGGCTCTGCCGGTGGGGGCAAATTGGAATAACTACTGACTTTATGGAACTCCCAACATTACGTTTAATACCTCATTCAAACATCGATCACAGCAAACAGTTATTGAACTAATTCAGAACTAAGCTAAAATTGCATAATCTACTTTAAATAATTATGTTTTAAACTTTAGTAGGAACTGCGCCTCGACGTAATCCTAATTGTAAATGCGGACGTTGGAATTGCTATAAAATACTACAATACAAGTAATTACATGTGTACTAAGAAAAAAAACTACTTAGAAATAAAAGTATTTGCAAGATCTGTGATTCAATAAAAGTAAATAAACAACATTTTGGTGCTATTAACCACTTTTAGTGTTGTCTTGTCGGCAACTTTAGTTAAATTAGCCACCTTCATTCCGATCACTGTTCATCATTATACCATTACACTAAATAGGGAAATATATTATCTTACTTAAGGGCAACACTTAATAGTAGTTTATGCAACTGTCATATAATGAAGGGTATTAAAACACGAGTGTGAGTTTATGAAACGAGCGCAGCGAGTTTCATAATAGTAACGAGTGTTTTAATACCCGTGTTATATGCAGTTGCATACACTACTTTATCTTCACTAATGCAATTAGTCAAACAACAAGAGTAAAAACTGACAATAGTTTATTTATAATAATTGTTCAAATTTTGGATGGTACAATTTTGAAAGTTAATGTTAATTATTGATCCAGCAGCTGTAGCGGTCGCGGGGCAAACAGTAGAGCTCGTAGACGGAGTCGGAATATTTATAATTACTTCATTCGTCTTGTTTTCTATACTGTTCAAGATCGTATTTGAGACTTGAATTTTATTCATTAAAGACTCATCAATGTAGCTTTCAGCCACAGTAGAAGACTTCCACCCCCCCGTGTCGTTTCAGTGCGGTCAAATCACCACCGCTATCTATGAGAAGGGTCGCCGAGGTGCGCCGGAAGCAATGCCCCGTGTACAACGCTGGGTTAGGCAGATTCAAAAAACTTGCGATAGTTTTTCCCAAAGCACCAAATTTATTAATACCAGTTCTTTGATCGACGCACTTCCCCGATCTATAGCTCAAGAAAAAGGCAGGGTTTCGACAGGGAGTGGGTCGAAGTTCCATGTATTTTTTACATACGGCATAGCAGTTGCCCGTCACAACGAAAGAACGATCTATTTTCGTTTTTGTTTTCGAAACTTTCACCATGATTGTACTGTCGTCTATGTTAGTGACTTCATCGAACTGGATGTTGTACAGCTCTTGCCTTCGGCATGCCCCCATTATGCCGAAGATTAGTGCAACCTGTAACAATAAACGATATAATAAGCTTGAGGTACATAGCCAAGGCAAAAACTATGATTTATGAAGTAGTAAAGTGTAGGTACCTACTAACTAATTTATACACAAAGCGCTTAAACGGAGTGTCTAGATAACTTGCGTGTGTAGTACGTAAGTACTAGGTAGATTAAATAACAGAACTAAAATACACTTACCTTTTCAAAAAGATACAAAATATCTGGTGAATCTTCCAGGAAAATCTTTATTTGACCTGATGTAAACGTCAAGGACTTTTTTTCCTCGTGTCCTTCTGAACTGCGTTTCAGGAACGCTATGACTTTTGAATACTTCGTGATATCAATATTGTTGTAGATACTCAGTGTGGACTTGAGCATAGAATATTTAGCCCACATAGAAGATGGCTTGAATTTGTCGGAGAGGTCTTTGAGATACACAAGAATGACATTTTCAGAAAATGATGTAGTTTTCTTTTCGATCTTCCATGCCAAAAAGTTATTAAATTCTTTTTCATATAATTTTCTAGATTTTTCTGGCAAAAGATTGTGAGTTACTTTTGTCGCCAATTCTAGAATATCCGGAGGCGTACAAATATCAATCGTCGCTGTCCATTTTTAACTTTTAATTTGTATTTTAAAAACAAAACACATTGCGAAACATTAAATTCACGCGTACGTGTATTGTCACAGTGAACTTGCCGCCATTAAAATCTAACCAATGAGAGCGCAGCTGCGCGCGCAGGGCCAATCAGGAGCGAGCGCGCGCTGTTCTTTTTTTATTTAATTGGCACAAGATCTTACCAAAGAGTTTTGTGTATGTAAGTTTAGTAGTTTCGACGAAGTTTTCACGTATAACCCAACTGTTTTCAAAAGCCAGCCTAATATCAAAATTTTATACAACTTGTATGAGGATTTTGACATAAGGCTCGCCAGGTTAATTGGTCGCGTTTTATTGATGTTATAATGAGATTTTACGATATCGATGTGGATATTATACCATCATGTGAAATTGCTTAAATTGAGTGTTTTGTTGTCTGCGCTATAACAGTAGTAATTATAAGTCAAGTATTGGAAACATAAGTAGAATGTTACAACATTAGTGTAGATAAAATATATTATGGTTTCAATAAATATTTTCAATAAGATTTAATTTTATAACTAACATACACCAATGAAAAATGGGAAAATAATTTCTTCTTACTAGTAACACTTTCATAAAATCGCGGCTTGTAATTTTATTTTTAAAACTAGTAAATATTTAGCTCAATACAAGTCAATTTGTAATACTTACGTATGAAATGTTATGTTAAAAGCTTTTTTGTCCTTATGCGATGCGTTGTGACACCCATTAATTGCACAAACCGTCATAATGTAATTAATTGTCGTAGATGTTTGCATTAGCGCTTGATCTTGACAACTGACGTGACGTTCGGGCGGACTGAGCCAAAATGGCTTGGTTTGAATTGCTTCACTTTTCTTGCGTCTACTCGGTTTCTATGCGTTATTATTCTAAGATTACAAAAACACAAATGTTGAAAAAATTTCCACGAGCAGGATTTGAACCTGCACCCTTCTGACATACCGGGTCAGGTGCTCTTCCAATTGAGCTATCATGGTTCTAACCAGCCCGTCGAAATTCATTCGTCAGAAGGGTGCAGGTTCAAATCCTGCTCCTGGAAATTTTTTCAACATTTGTGTTTTTGTAATTTGTTCGCAACAAAATTTGCGTTAAAAATTATTTGAACATTTTATAATCTTTTTAATCAAAACCCTTAATAACACTATTATCACAAAAAAAAGAAATTGTAAAAATTTACTTAAGGGCAACGCAGATTGGGACGGCATGGCAAATGATAAAATTTTTTACCAATGGACATTCAAACATATCTAAATATAAATAAGACATAAATTCCCATGCTTTAAAATAATCCCGCGGCATCGATCGTACTGCGGTAGGCAAAAGCATGCTGAAGGATGCTGGTGGCGCACGCCGTGACGTGTCGAAGGTAGTGTTGTAAAGAACTCGAGTTTTTTCGTCTTAATTATCGAATTAAGACGAAAAAACTCGAGTCTATCGAGACTCTGCTCAATTTTACAAGACTCAGTGAACTAACTAAACTCGGAGTCTTGAGTCGAGCAGGTTTTAACTCAGCAGAGAAGCAGGCTGCAAGCCAAATGAGTAAATAAAATTTTGTTCTTGAAAGGTCTAGGCAAAAAATACTGGATTTATAAATAAATAAAGCCTTCAGCCTAGCTGTTTTAATTCATATTAACCTGATCCCTATCTAATATTTATTATAGACTAGTCCAGGGATGGGGAAATAGATTTAGAGATGGGGCCATATTAAATAATTATACATTTCTGCGGGCCAAGGAGCATTTATTCTGAGACAAATAGAACGTGAGTTACGCGAACACTACACATTGAAATGAAACAAATTTTACGGATCTACTCGCGTTTATTTTACACATTACTATTAATAATGTTTATCCTGACGTTTCGAACCCTTTGCAGGGTCCGTGGTCACAGGGAGACTGAGGTTTTGGTTGTCAGCTATATGTTCTTTAACGCGGGTGCCTACACTTCTCTGTGTTTGCCCGATATAAGAGAGCCCACAGTCGCAGTCCAGTTTGTACACGCCTGCATCTTGAAGGGGGGTATGTTGCACTTGACTGGTCGTAAAAATTGTCTGATCTTAGGCGTCTTGAAGTAATTGTTGATTGAAGTTCACTTTAAGATATGTCCAATCTTGTCAGTGACACCTTTCATATAAGGAAGTACAGCAGGTTGCCGCTCGACTGTGGTTGGTTTATTGCGTTTTCTGTGACGAAGCAGTGGTACTTTCAGTTTATAATCCTATAGTACGTGCTTGACATGCTGAAGCTCAGCAGCCAGGTGTTGGGTGTCACAGATGCCGCGTGCTCTCTGAAACAAAGATTTTTTTGCAATCACAATGTTTGCAATCACAAACACGCTTTTATTTATAAAGAATTTTTTTCTTATGGTATATTAGGTTTAAATTTTTTTTTTAATTTTTTAGTTCTTTTTTTTTAACTAGAAATAAAAGCTTGTTTTTAAAAGTTATTGATCTTCTAATTTTATTTTTAACTTTTTAGTATTTTTGTAGGGGGATAAGGGCTTTAGTACAACAGAGTTCGCCCTGGTACCCTGAGGCGCAAAGTTAACGATATGGCATGTTTATACACCCTCATACCATTCAGCCCTCGGTACGTGCTCACCTTGGCATTGAGTCATCCATCTAATCCATCTAATCAAAGACAGAATCTACATGCATAACAAACAGAACGAACGAACTTATTTTCCCGAGTTCCTATGGCCATCTTCCAGCTCCATCATCAGATCCTGGTTACCATCTAGCACCAAAGTACTCGTCAAGACGGATCAAACGAGTTCAAACTTGATGTGGTTGTGTCGTTCAACTACCGAGTTCCTAAGGCCACCTTCCGGTTCCATCATCAGACCCTGGTTACCATCTAGCACCAAGGTAGTCTTCAAGACGAATAATACGAGCTCAAACTCGATGGGGTTGTGTCGTTTAACTACCGAGTTCCTGTGGCCACCTTCCGGTTTCATCATCAGACCAGCTCCATGTCAATAATTTTGCATTGGCATCTGATTTACCAGGAAGTGGTCAAATTTAATATGCAAGAGTTAAAATAAAAGCTTGTAAAAGAATTATACTTACTTGATCAAAACTTGGTAGTCGCACTATACATACACTGACGATGAGACTCGATCGATATTGGCGCGAGGAAATTCGACACAGGTCCAACACTGAGAAGCGCTCGCGCAGTACTAAGTTCGGACCGCCGCCGGTGCATCGCATTTTGTAGTAATTTTGCAGTTGTATTTATCGTTTTTATCGAAATAGGATAATGAATTCATGTTTAAAAATTATAAAATCTTTATTCCTCATGAAGTAACCATTATTCTGGTATAAATTTTGCTCAATAATATTATCGTAGATAGGAGAAATTCACAGTTAACTTAAAGCTATTTTCGAAGTTTTTTGGTTTAGAATAAGATTTCTTTTCTATATAAAATCAATAATATCTAAAAATTCCGAGGCCGCTACGAACTATGCGACTATATAAGAGATAACATTCAAATTTTTTTTATTTCATTTGTTTAGAACAGTAGTTCAATCTAGGAGCTCAAAAAGTGGCATCGCGAATTTTATGAAAATTGTTCTCTGCAATTTTGGGTTTAATTAAAAAGTTAAGCAACATTTACAAAAATCGAGGCCGCTATAAACTATGCCAATAGCTATTCTACACTATTTAATGAGTCAAAATTGTTAGTGTAATTTTGTTTCTGAGATCAAGATTGCCAAAATTGGCCATTTTACGCAATAATCACAGTCGAATCACAAAAAAAAGAAATTGTAAAAATCTACCTGCCATGCAAAATCACAGATTGAGTTAGGAACATAGTTTTTTATCAACATTTTTATCACCAATTACAACAATCAACATTTAAAATAATATAATAAAAATAATCTTTTTAATCAAAACCCTAAGTAATAACACTATTATCACAAAAAAAAGAAATTGTAAAAATTTACTTATAATGCAAAATCACAGATTGTGTTATAGTCTGACCGCAACCGCTGTACCGCGCCTTGGGTATGCGAGCGGCGAGGCGGGGGGGCGAAACAGTTGCTCCATTTTGTCATTCTGCCGTCATCGCTCACGGCGGCAACTAGTCTTATTTGTTACGGACTGTCTGTGTCAGACGCACATGAGATAAAATATCTCATGTGCGTCTGATAAAATATCTAAAAATGGGTCGTGCATTATCTCGAGATATCAAGACTGTCATTTTCAAAGTGGCCAAATATTTTAAGAAAAGAAAAGCAAACAAATAAAGTTTTGAATATAAAAGTGATGCAAATATCGCCAAAATCGTTGCGGAGGCTACGGAATACTGTGAAAAAACTGTAAGAAATGTAACAACTGCGGGAAATTCATCAACTAATTTGGGCCGACTGAAATTTAGTTTACCAAAAAAACAGAAAGTTATAAAGAAAAAACATGTTATGATGATTTTGATTTGGGAGTGATCAGAAGAAAAATTCATCAGTTTTATGAGATCGAAAAAACAGTGGCAAATATTCGTAAATTACTATCAAGGTTGAGAGAGGATGCCATATTGAATTGTGGACGAGAATATCTGAGAAAACTTATACACACAATGGGTTACCGTTTCGAAAAATGTAGATCGAAAAGACATCTTCTCATAGAGCAACCTAATATTACAGAGTGGCGGATAAAATACTTGACAAATATCAGGAAATACAGAAGTGAAAACCGCAACATATATTTCCTAGATGAGACATATATTAATGCCAGTCACAATGTAAGTAAATTTGGCAATCAGTGTTAGAACCTGGAATTCACACTGACATCGGGAAAGGACGACATGTGGTAATTCTTCACGCTGGGTGTCGAAATGGCTTGGTTCAAGGTGCATTGACTATATTTAAATCAGATGCTAAGACCGGCGCCTACCATGGAGACATGAACGGGCCTACTTTTTATAAGTGAGTGGATGAAAAGTTAAAAGATAAGTTGCTGCCGAACTCTGTAGTTGTCATGGACAACGCATCTTACCACAGCGTTCAAGTTGAGAAGAAACCGACCATTACAAGCCTCAAAAGTGAAATGCAGAACTGGTTACGGCGCCAAAATGTTGAATTTCTCGTAACTTTAAAAAAACCTCAACTGCAATTTCTTATCAATAACACACAAAAAGAGCCCGTTTATAAAATTTATGAACTCTTCAAAGCTCATGGGCACACAGTATTGCGTTTACCGCCGTACCATCCAGATCTGAACCCCATCGAGTTGGTCTGGGCTGATGTCAAAAACAATATAGCGCAGAACCATATTAATTCTTCTCTAGACGAAAAGATAAACGTACTGAATTTATTGTTTTTGGTGTTCACGGCAGAAAAATGGCAGAGATGTGATGACCATGTCCAAAAAAATTAAAACGATTACTGGGATCGCGACGATAGGTTCGATGATATTATTGAGTCAATAATAGTAAATCTGCAGGATTACTCTGATTCAAGGTCCGATAGTCAAATGGAATGTGAAGTTGAAACAGAATCTATGTCAGAATAGTCAGTGTAATTTATTTACCTAATAAATAGTTTTTAATTTTTTGGTTTGAATGTCAGTCACTTTTTATTTTTCTTTTTTATTTCATTTATATTGGTTCTTTAATTGTACTTATCTAAAAATCATATTGGACAAAAACGGATTGGATGTAATTATACTCGTCAATATAAAGCTTCAATAAACTGTGCTCCGATATCATAAGATCTGTCTGACACTACGAATCTCATGTGAGTTCATGCTCTTTACTTCCCACTCCCCACCTCCCCGCGCATACCTAAGGCGCGGTACAGCGGTTGCGGTCAGGCTTATAGGAACATAGTTAATTACTTCACAATATTTTTCAAAAATTTAAAAAATCACGTGGTTTTGTTTTTCCGTAAAGATCACAATGCGCCTGTCGGGCGGCGTGACGTCACGGCTGCCGGTCACAGTAAAGATACATAATAACACATAAGTCGATGCGACTAATTTCTACTGATCTACTTGCTTAATAATTATATTTTGACATACAATTTATTCAGGTTTATTATTATATATATTATAAATTAAAAAGCAAAACAAAATAGAATAATTTAAGCAACCAAAAAAAGCACAATATAGTCTTAAACTGCACTTTGCCGTAGTTTACTTGTATTTTAATAAGTCGTAAGTACTTAAATATCGTTCGTCACTGCGGCCCATTCACGACTGTAGTGTTTGTGTACCAGGCTTCGAGCTGCGTATAAATGACTCGCGGCCGGCGCGGCGGGCTGTCGGATACTGTGACGTCACGTCATCACGTAATATAAGCCGACTGCCAGCGAACTAAACGTGTTATAAGCAAATTAATTATGTAATTCTTATCGTATCGAAGTGAAACAAAAACTATACGTTTTGGAATAACGTCCTCCTTAATGGTATAGGGTAACAATAAACTTTTTTTATCTTTCCCAAGTCCATTGTGATTCGTTTCTTGTCGTAGTCTTCGGTCAAATTAGAAATTATTTGATCATTCGAGATACTAGTTTTTCTTCTTTTGTTCATGTTAGTTCCCTTTTCAGACTCTAGAACAAGAAAAAAAAAACATAATTGAATGATTGGTGGCATATGGCTACGGATATATAATTTCGTGTAGGTTTATACCTGTCACAAGCAGTATCGCATCTTATGATATCATTTTTGATTGTCTGTAGAAATAGCAAAAAACTAGGATTTCTCCCGACTATTTTGTTGTATTTGGAATTAAAAGCTTCTACTAAATTGGTAGATCGGTGGCGTTCTTTGCAACACCATTTTTTGGACCATTTCTGGTGGTTCAAGCCATTGCGTAACAAAATAATCATTAAACTCCATCACTTTATCATCGGGTACGCTGAAAAAAACAGTTATCAATTTTTGAATTACGTTTCTATTTTTTGATTCGACATATATTTATATGACTATTATTGTGATATATTTATAAGATGATTATTATGATAATTATATTTGTATGATCATTGTATATGACTATTGTAAGAAATTGAAATAAAATATGGTTTGATTTCTAAATTATTACTAAAAATATATACTCTTTTAAAGCTTTTTATGTCTTAACCTTTGTTTGTTCCATTATTGTCAGTCTTCAATGTCTTCCTTTGGTTCCTAAACTCATACATAGCTTTACATGAGCTTTTGTCTCTTCATGTTCAATTAGCTTTGAAGATCTCGCCTTTTGGAAAAGACATCTTTGAAAATGTACGTAACATCCGAGAATTTTAATATCTGGGAAAACATTCATTGCTGTTGTTTCAAAATCAAGACTTAATTTAGTCGAGTTCCACTCAGGTTTAATTTTTTCAAACATTCTTTGGTATGTCGTTTCTTGTTTGTTCAGACAAAGCATGTAAAATAGTGGTAGGGTATCACATTTGAAGGTGCCATCACCAAAATAGTGGTGAATACATTTTATATAATCTCTTAAGTCTTTGGATGCAAAAACACTTATTCTGTTTCTATCTTCACATATATCATGCAGTAAGCAACATTGGAATTCTTCAGGAATCACCGCTTCGAGAGGATTTTGAAACTCAAATTCTCTCACTCAAATGTTTACTCAAAATTCAAATGTTTATTTCTATGTCTGTAGAGTTGACTTTTTATGCTTTTGTATTCTGGTAATTCACCACTCAGATGGAAACCTTTGTTTTTTTTAATTACAAACATACTTCTCATATAACGTGAGGATTAGACTATAATCCTCACACAATATTTTTTACAATTGTCAATAGTTACGCTCACTTCATTCTTTAAAAAATTTGGAACGCATTGAGCTAAGTTTTTGTTTCTGATATTGACAGAGTCACTGCGGTTGTCTAAAGTGGCTGTTCCACTGCACTTAAGGTCCTTTAGCTTGTTTACACATATCCAGACTGTTGAATTTTTGTTTTCTCGGTGTTTATAGTATTTATGACCAGCATGTAAAAGGGTTTGTGCACGTTGATTTTTAATAATTTTGTAATTACGTGACACTTCACTAGAACAACCCTCTCCTGACATGTTTCCAAAGGACACTACAATAAAGTCGATAAACCGACCGCTTATCAGTTGCAAATACATGTTCAAGGACAAAGAACTTGACTTTCTAATTTAGAGCGACTTGATTGATTACGGCTCGCGGTGTTTAGGCCGGCGGACAACAATGATACACTGCATTCTTAACGCCAAAGAACTATAACCGGTTTTACTTCGCCAGCGCTTGCATCCTTACAACAATGATCGTTTTACTTAAACTGCAAGGGTTACATCGTCATCCTGATCATATCATAGTTGAAACATTTTTTCGATAACTAAATTTTATGAAATTTTTCGTTTCAACTGTACACTTACTTTTTTCTTTTTGCTTATGCAAGAATGAAATCGGGTAGAGTTGGGATTTTTTGTTAGGTAATTTTAAATCGGGTAGAGATGGAATCGGGTAGAGTGGGAACGAAGCCGCTGGATGCGAGCAGCACAAAACCGGTCGTTGTTGGGGGAGGCCTTTGTCCAATGGACGTAATTTGGCTGAGATTATGAGGATGATGATGATTGCAACTTTACACTTTATTAGGGTACCATGGTTAGATCGTGAAGCAATGGTGAAAAAAATAGAACGTTTACAAAAGGAGATTATGATATTGCAAAACAAAATAGAAGACTGTCCAAAAATAGACGGTGACGTGACCCCAAGCTATATTTCGTCGCCCAGTTACCAGGTCTGATATTGTTAATGTAATTAAGTATTCCTAAATAGTTAAAAGTACGTATATTCATATACCTGATAGCAATGCCAGTCGGTTTATGGAAATTACTCCTGGAAAGTCTGATGATTATGATTCATAATATCAAACGAAACTAACTGTAAAGGATGGCTAAAATTAATAAAGCTAGTCTTACATACAATTTGAAAAAAGACAAAGTGTTGAAAAAAGCTTGCCTAATTCTTAACTGATCTTTCAATATTTGTAAAAATATTAGGATCGGATGTTGATGACGTAGTTGTCGACATTGAATGCCTCCTTTGGCTTTCAGAGTAAGAATAGATAGTGTTGATTAATTTCGGCGAGTTGGATTGAGCCACGATAGCATAGTTGGCAGTGCACCTGACCCGGTATGTCATGGGGTGCGGGTTCGAATCCCGCTCGTGGAATTTTTTCAACACTTTCTCTTTTTTCAAATTGTAATTTGTAGTATTTGCGTTAAATTATATGTAAATAATCATGACTTACATACATTTTTACCTAAATTGGAAAGAAAGATCGAAAAGGTTGGTGCGTTGGAGGTCGCCAACGTAGACATTTATTTTGGTTACAGACAATGTCCGACGAGCTAGGGAAGGAGCGCGCAGCCCGGGAGGCTTTGAAGGAGGTAGTGTCGGCCGCGGAGAGCATGCTGCGCGTGGCCCGCGCCCGCATTGCCACGCTGGAGCGGCAGCTGAAAGAAACGCGCGCCGAGCTCGAGACCGCGCGCCGCAAGCACAAAGACCTCGAGCAACTCGTAAACAGACACGAACATTCGCATTACACAGTGAAGTTGTGGTTGTGACACTCTAATTGGGGCCCGCGATACTCGGACCGAATTATGTCCTTAACTAGAGGGTCTCGTTAAATCGATATTCATTTGTAAATCAAGCCCAGAATTTCAAAAATCGTTTATTGGATTGGGAAGGTCTTCTGGTTTACACCCCTTTTAATTTATGAAATAATTCCATATTTTACCATAATTACGTAATCTTTTAATGAAACTTTGACTTATCTTTTACAGTATCGTCATCGGGAAACGAGCTATGATGCACGATCGAAAAAACTACTTGAAGTTTCCAAAACCGGAGAGATAACGATTGAGGCCTTATCTCGGCAACGCGATGCTTTGGAGCTAAGGTCCTCGTCAGACATTATTCAACTCTTTTAGGATTATTTAATATCTAGCGGTTAACCGCTTGTTAACTTATTATATACTTACTTTAAACTGTCCTGTTCCTGAATTGCTGACCTTAGGGTTGCGATATGGATAGAATAATATAAGAAGTTCGAACATTGGTTTGCACGTACAGTTAATCATTCATTTCATTTTATTAATTTAATATTTTCAGAGTAAAGGAGCTTCGTGAGCAAGCTGAGAATGCAGAACGAACTGCGGATTTACGCGAGACCGAGCAGAGAGCCCGCGCAGATTCGCTTCAAGCGAAATTAATAGAGCAGGTGCCTTAAATTCTTTGGCGTAACGTTTAAAGTTGTGGTACTGTGTTCATTAAAGTAATAATACATTGAAGATCCTTCTACCATTTCAGGAAAAAATCAGAGTGACAGCGGAAAGTCGCGCAGCAGAGATAGAAACGCGTGTCAAGGAGTTGGAAGAACAACTAATAGCGTTGCGTAAACGTTCTCTTAAACTAGTTGACATGGAACGCAGACGGTGTGTCGACTACGTCCCTTCAAAAGGTCAATAAATTAAGTTTGTTAGTAAATTTTATGTTTAAAGGTTCGATCAATAATGTACTATATATTGTTTAGTTCATCGAAGTAGTGATAAATCGATGTTAGGTTTTCCATAATTTTGATTCCAGTTCATATTGCTTCTTCAGATTTTATTTCATTAAAGTCACTGTATAATATACGTTTTTTGTATAGTTACGTAATTATTGTTTACGTAAGTATTATTAGCATATTTGAAAAGATTATTCTATGAAATTCGATATAATTCGTTATTCAATGAATTAAAGTAAATACTCATACATCAATCTTTTAAATTTCATCAATTTAATCCGGGTTACAAAATATTTGATTTTGGTGACAAAAATATTGATTGTTAATGATTATTTTCAAAATTAATATATATTTTTTAATACTTAGTCGGTTGAGAAATTAACTTCTGCTGCTCCGAGTTTTTTCTTCCGTTACAATAAAATTAACCAACCCTGACAAAGGTCGATTCGCAATTAAAAAATTATGGATTTAACTCATTTTTATGTACAACTCACTTCACTTGACCAAAAATTAGTTATGGCAAAATTGTTTTCACAAAATAAAACTTGTTGGCTCCTAAGACAGTTTCTATGTATCTGTTATGGCTTCGGACTTCTTTATACTGTCTCAGTTTTACTCTCTGTTTTTTTGTTGTTTTTTGTTGTCTGTTGTTTTAGTTTTACTGTCTCATAACCGGCATATTTACCAATCGTCGTTTATTGCAGAGTCTGAACCATCAGATAAAGAAACTGAAATATGGAAAGAGCTGCAAATAACCAGAGTTGCTTTATCGCGAGCAGAGGAAGAGCTCCGTCAAAGCCGTGCCGACAAGGATAGCTTCCTAAATTCGTTGTCGAAGATTGCGGTGAGCTATTCAAAATTATCACGTCAAAAGCTATTTAAAAACTTTACTAAAAAGATGGAAAAGATGGCATTTGCCGTGACATGCTAATACCTATCCTGATGACGTTGTGCCCGTTATTACTCACATCATTCATCATTCGCTGACAACCAACGTCTTCCCTAATGATTGGAAATTGGCTGACGTAATTCTCATCCCAAAGACCGCTTCCCCTACCAATTTGTCTCAGTACCGTCCCATTCCTATCCTTCCATTCCTCTCCAAAGTCCTTGAAGGCGCTTTTCAAAAGAACTGTCTACATATGTTTCTCATAATAACTTGATAAGTCAGTTTCAATCCGGTTTTCGTCCTGGTCATAGCACGGTAACCGCTTTGCTAAAAGTCACAGACGGTATTCGACATGCAATGGATAATCGCTTGTCTACAATTATTATTCTACTTGACTTTAGCAGCGCCTTCAACTTTGTTGACCATGACATCCTCCTTGCCACTCTTTACTCTCTTAACATTACCGCTTCTGTGATCGCTTGGTTCGCAGACTACCTTTGCATTCGCTGCCAGAGAATTAAGTATGATGACTGCTTTTCTGATTAGGCTCCTCTAAGTGCGGGTGTGCCACAGTTAGTGTTCCCGTTTTACATTCTTACCCGTCTCTTCCCGTCCCAAACGATCCTGCGATACACGATATATTCCCAATGCAATTCCAATTTTTACCACAAATCACTCACAGTATATGCCGCTCGAATGTAGAATAGACTGCCTGCCAGCATTCGTGAGAGTTCATCGGTAGAATCTTTAAACACAAGCTCAAAGAGCATTATCTGTCTAACGGCTAATCAGTGATAGCCCGTTGTAACATAATTAGTTTTTATTATAATATGTTTAATATATGTATATATTTTATTTTTAACTAGATAAGTTTGTTAGTATAGTATTATTTACAGTTTATTAGTCCTGTACTGGTTTGTACACCTTTTGTGATAATACCAAAAGAAGTGAAAGTCTTGATAAAGTGATAGAAAATATAATTGTTAATAACTACTGATCTAAAATGATATGAATATGAGTACGCGCGGCGTGATTGATTACTGATGACGAATTAACTTTATAATGACCTAAATTAATGCATGTGGCGTAAAGTGCTGAAGGGACAAAGTGTACGAGTAGCCAGTACATGCTCCCGGGCCAAAAGATGGGAGATGAATGATAGTCATGTGAGTGAGTGACATGATAACAAGGTGATAGTACATTTTTTCTTATATTTATTTAAATTATTATGATTACAACGACCTTAATAGTCTATAAAAAACGGACGACGAAGCCTTGTTAACACAACGCGCACTTGATAAATTAGACTTTTCACTTTTGTTTACATTTAAATCGCACATCTCAACACTGACGTCACTACACTGATTCGCTACACTTTCACTAATACACTGAACCGTATTCTGGAGGTGGCCAGTCGGGACACTAGCCTGCGCGGTAGGGGGCAGAGGCTCCTGCCTCGCCTGCCCTGACCGGCGCCCGCAGCGTCGGGCGATGATGACGCCTAATGAGATGATACTGACGGCGCCCACTATGTAAATGGCCACGTAGTGGTGCACATCGTGGTATGACACTCGATTCGCCAGGACTCCTTCGGAAACGGCGGCCTTCATATCTCTTATTTGCTGACCTATCCTCTCCAGGTCGATAGGATTGGTGATGTTATATTGGGGCTCGATAGCTGACGTGGGAATTGATATGTTCATGATGTTATTGATAGATGGAATATCGATTTTAAAGTTATCGGCCTTTTGATAAATGATATTCGATAATCTTCTGTGCGGATACACTGTGAAGGTATCTCCCTTAATTATGCAATCATCGCTTAGTGTAATAATTCCAGCAATATGTAATTGTTCGGCCGTAACTTGACTCTCGCATATGATCCGTACAGTGCATTGACTGCAACAGAAATATAAATACATATTCATATTACTTAATTCCATCCACGTATTATGACAAATAGATTTTGTTGTTTCGCACTGATCTGAAATATGATTTTTTAAACACAAATTCTCATCTGTTCTCATTTGATATACAGGCTGCTTAAAGGGGCATATGTAGGTATCTCTGTCATACTTAACACAGTCTCGTCTATCTCTTTCCGATAATCTTTTTGTATATTTATCGCTACGTAATTTGATACAGGTATTAATGTATTAATTGAATCATGCTGTTATTGGCTTTAAGTGGGATGGGTATTAACTTGTAGATGTCAAAGTTGTCTCTTCTCACTAGAGGGATATTTACTTCAAAAATAATAAAATTCCTTGAGGCTCTCGCTTTCACTGTAAGTAAATGGTAAATCTTTGATAAGTTGGACTGAATATTGTTTAAAGGCAAAGTAAGATCTTTTGATAACAGGCCGGTTATGATATTTAATTCGGTTTTCAATTGTTCTGGAGTAAGAAGATGGAAGTTAAACTTTCCGATGTAAATGTCGGTGATAGAGTTGACTAATGTCTCTTGAATGTTTTGAAGACTAGATAATACACCGTTAGCAATAACAGCTGATAAGGTGAAATCGTTCGCTTTTATTCCGTACTGTAATGCGTTCGTTTGCTCCTTTAACTCTAATTGCAAGGCATTCATATGTTGGTTAAAACTCTTGTGCTGCTTATCCATTGCTGTTTCGACTCTCTTAATCAAATTAAACTCCGCTTCTACGACAGAGGTTTGATTTTTCCACAATAACGCTAAATGTTATTGATTGTCTCTTATTGTTTGTATGTCTCTCTCATACTGTTCGGCGAAGCTTTCGTCGAGAACGCCAAATAGTGTGTTTGCAATAAACCGACCCCATTGATAAGGCCACGGCGCCGCCGGCGTAGTCGCATGCGCGCGGCTGTGGCGGCGGCGGGCCGTGTGAGCTGCTGACCGAGCAGGATTCCATTGTAGTGCTCGAGCTCGGCGAACTCGTGATGTAATTGGAGAAGGATCACGTCGCACTGCGCTATCTTTTTATTACCTTCATTGAAAAATAAACTGTCAAGGTGTTTGATATATTTACTTAATAATTCTGTGCCTTGCCAGTATGGAGACATTTCGTAATAAATGATTAATTTCCACTGATCTTGTTCCAAACGCTTCCAATTTTGTCAAAATAGAAGCCATGGCTATTTGATAGGCCTGATACTTGATGAGTTGAGTAGACTGGCGGAGCAGTTATCAAAATCAACCACATAAATATTGATAATAAGAAACCTCGCGGCTTATTATAAGTCCGCTTTTGATGGTCTTCAGTAAGTGTAACAGTGCTAGCTACAACTTTCGGCTTGTGCACTTGATCTGTCGTTTCTTCGTTTTTACTGGTTGGTAGGAGTGATATTTTGGTTATAGGCCTCTTTACGAAACCGTTCTTTAAGCGTGACAACACGCACGTATTCGTCCTTGCCAGGGTGTAATGTCATAATACGACCCAAGGCCTACTTTCCTGACGGTAGGTTAGCATCGTGAATTATCACAATAATTTTGAAATTTTCTTTTGCTTGACGCCATTTACTGCGAGCCGAGAGTTGACCCAGATACTCATTTTGCCATCTTCGCCATATGTCGTCAAATATTATTTGTGTTAATTGCCATCTTGTCCGCTGATCTTTTTCCGTTTCTATGATAGTTAATGTGGGTCCACTAGCTAGGAAATGGGAAGGGGTAAGATAATCCAAATCCTCACAATCCTCTGTTAGAGGGCATAGTGGTCTTGCATTGAGGCACGCTTCTAGTTGAGCGAGGAGCGTGGTATACTCCTCAAACGTGAGCTTCTGCTCGCCGATGACCCTTTTCATTTGATATTTTAAACTTTTTACGGCTGCTTCCCACAAGCCACCCGCGCTTGGCCAAGATGGTGCGTTGAAATGCCATTCTATCTCCATGTCGGTGATGGCTGTAAAGAAATGATCGTCTAATGTGGTCCGCAATTCTAAATATTCTTGATTGAGAGCTCTATTTGCGCCCACGAAATTTGTCCCATTGTCACTATATACATGACGTGGGGCTCCTCGCCTTGCGGCCATTCTGCGAAGAGCTGATAGAAAAGATGATGATGTCAAGTCGGATACTAATTCGAGATGCACGGCCTTGGTGACCATGCACACGAAAACTACTACGTATCTCTTGCTGGTTTTGATTCCTCGCCCTTTGCTTGATTTTACATCTAAAAATCCGATCAAGTCAATGCCGGTATGGTAAAAGGGTCGGGATGGTGTTGTGCGAGCGGCAGGTAAGTCACCCATTAATTGGTTGTGATTTATAGGTTTGTGGTGGCGGCACGTTACACAATGACTTACTTGCTTTTTCACCGCTCTGTTGCCTCCCATGATCCAGTACTTGTGCCGCAGGAAAGCTGAGGTTAGACGGGCTCCACCATGAAAGGTAAGTTTATGAGCTTGATCGATTAGAAGCTCCGCCAAACGGTTGTTGTTAGGGATAATGATAGGATGTTTCCTTTCAGGACTAATATTAGCGTTCCTGAGCCGACCTCCCACTCGAAGTATACCATCTTTGTCCAAGAAGGGGTTCAATTCGCATATTTTACCTCTGTTAGGCATCTTACTATCTTCTTTAATGCAATCAATTTCTTTCGAAAATTCTATTTGCTGGACATGTTTGATAATAACAATTTTTGATCGTTTGATCGTGTCAATTCTGGTAAAGTTAAATAGCTTTGTTTATTTTGTTGTTTAGGCGTTAATCTAAATAACCATGCAGTCATTCTAACGACTTTAATAAATGTACTGTACTTTTTTAGGAATATTTGAATAATATTATTCTCTAGGTTTTGTTCCATTACAACGTTAACTTGTTTAGTGATCTTAACTTCGAAATCCGTGGAATAGGATGGCTGTTTCTCTTGCTCGTCGAAGTTTGGAAGACAAGATGGTCCTTTCCACCATAGGGAATGAACTGCTAGCTGAGATACAGTTAAACCGCGACTTGCACAGTCGGCAGGATTATCCTCAGACTTTACATAACGCCAACACTCAGATGGCATGACGTCACATATTTCTTTGACTCTATTTGATATAAATGCTTTCCATCTGGCTGGATCTCCGTTCAGCCAGCCCAATACAATCATAGAATCGGACCAGCCGTAAATTTTTATATTATAATTGCTTAGGCATTCCTTGACTTTAAACATTAGTTTGGAGAGTAATAGTGCTCCGCTTAATTTTAGTTTAGGCAGTGAGATATTTGATTTAAATGGCACTAACCTAGCTTTACTGACAAACAAAGATAAAATTGTGTTTTCGCCTCTTTTAATTTTGCAATATATGACGCACGCGTATGCCTTTAGCGATGCGTCACAAAATCCATGTAATTCAATACTGTCATTTTGTTTTGTACCTATCCACCGGTCTGTTTTGATAGTGTTAATATTTTTTGTTATATCTTCCTTGATTTTTAACCATTCTGTTTGAATTTCTTCCGGCAATCTGTCATCCCATTTAATATTAGTTGAAATATTATTTTTAGCTTGGTTGAAACTGGCGATAACAAGCCCAATGGGTCAAACAGCTTAGAAATGTCTGATAGTAATGATCTCTTTGTATCAGGTTTAGATGTTTGTTCTAACTTGGCTTCAAATGAAAAGACATCATGTGTCGGGTTCCAGCTGAGCCCAAGGGTCTTAGTATATTCAACTTGCTTAAAGTTAAAACTATTCTGAAGATTGGATTCACTGTTTAATTCCATTATTTCGGCAGCATTAGACCTCCACTTTTTAAGGTTGAACCCACCTGATTTTAATAAATTAATGAGGTCGTCGCATAACCGTTTTGTTGATGATACAGAGTGACCTCCATGGACAAGGTCATCCATATAACATGACCTTTCAAGGACATCCGGGGCTTGATCTTGATAAGTGCTGTTGATGTTGTCACTAATATATTTAGAACGTTCGTTACATGCTAACTGTCGCAGCGTCATCATGGCTAGAAACGGGGCCGCTTTGGTTCCGTACGTCACCGTAGCCAATTGATATGCTTTAAGGGGTTGATTTACAGAGTCGCGCCACATATTTTTTTGATATTTTTGATCTTTCGAATTTAACCATATTTGACGGAACATCTTTTCGCAGTCCGCTGTGAATGCAAATTGATATTGTCTCCACTTGATAACTAGGGTTTGCAAGTCTTGTTGTAAGTTAGGACCGCTAGCCATGACGTCATTTAAGCTCATGCCTCATGCAGCAGAGTGTTATTAGCTGTTATGATTACATTCGTGACACCTTTTGTCTGAAATACAAGCCTTACCATTATGGCAATAAAGACAATTTTGGCATATGTTACACTTTGCGATGGCTTTTCGTTTTAATACTGCAGTCATTTATATAAACTGTCTACAGTGAAAAATTCCGTGGTCATCGGCCTTACAAATGGGACACTTATAATATTTTGTAGCGTAAACATTTTTGTTGCTGTAGAATGATTGCGACACATTCCGGCCCTGAGGCGGAATTGATTGCTTAACGTTATTAGAGTAATTATTAACCGATTTATGAAGCTTAGAAAAAGAAAATGATGTAGTATTATAGTTAGGGTTACATATGATAGATTTATTCAGTGGTTCTTGTTTAGTCTTGAGCTTTCCATGGTAGTAAACTTATTCTCTAGATATGATAAAAATTCTAAGATATTTGGCACTTCTCTTGGCTGCTTTACTGATGCTATGTATTCACTATGGGTCTCAGTATCTAATTTTTGGCTCAGGATATAAACTAGCAGTGGATCCCAAGAGTCTATCGTTATTCCTAAATTTTTGATGGCATTTAATGTTTCACGTGTAGTATCATGTAATCTTTTCAAATGATTTACTGATGCTTGTTGCATGACTGGGATCTCAAACAAGATATCTAAGTGGGAGTTAAGAATTAATTTCTTGTTGTCGTATCTATGGGTCAGTATATCCCAGCAAATGGCGTAGTTGTCAGATGATATTGTTAGGTGCTGAATAAGTCGTTCAGCCTCCCCTTTAACCTTTGATTTAAAAAACTGCATTCGCTGAGCGCTCGATAAAGTGGGGTTATTATGAATAGTCTCTACAAAGAGATCCTTAAAAGAGTCCATTGATGGTATCTGCCGCTAAATGATGGCAATACGGACCATAGTTTCCTGTTGATAGCCTTGATTACTTCATTATACTTTCTTTCGAAGGCTGGTTATGCCTTGGGAGCGAGATAAGGAGCCCGGCTCCGTCACCTGATGAGCGCTCGGCATGCCTATAGGCGTAGCCGGTTTGATAAGTGGAGTTGAAGGCCTACTTCTATCGTCTCTTTGTTGATAATTTTGAATAGATGCCCTGATATTTGAGAACCTATCCCTTGTAATATCATACTTGTTTGAAGTAAAGTATTGGTGAGATTTATCCCCAAATCCACACAGTTTGACATGATTCGATTGATATTCAAGCCAATATCTATCTAAAGTTTCAAGTCGTTGCTTAATGTACGTAATAGTTTTCCTCTCCGAACTATCTTTTTTGAAGTTAGTAAATACCTGTTCAATAGCGGCTGTAATCTGCTTCTGAGTTTGTAGAAAATCTTTCATGCTGGACATCTTGGAGATGATGATATGAGAGAGTCAAAGCAAATAAAATGATACGCCTTACTTGAGTGCTGGATACCGCTCTAATCGTGATCGTTGATTGGTCACAGTTCCGTAGAAGGTGGGCCTGCCCAACCCGAAAGCTTGTTTCTTCTTGAAGTTATCTTCGATAACTTCTTAGTAAGTTCACCTCACTTGCAATACAAGATCACGTATTCTGAATCTTTTCACGGATCCGGCTCGAAGGACCAAAAATATGTACAGGTTTGTACACCTTTTGTGATAATACCAAAAGAAGTGAAAGTCTTGATAAAGTGATAGAAAATATAATTGTTAATAACTACTTATCTAAAATGATATGAATATGAGTACGCGCGGCGTGATTGATTACCAGTGGTCGGAGTAGGTATATTGATTTTAGATACTTGCGTCATGATATCATAACATGGACATGCATTTCTTCCGGAATGTACCGGAGTTTCCAAAAATTTGGTAAATAGAGTAATAAAATAAAAAACCATATGTAAGCAAACAAAATTGTTTATTGTTAATACAAAAAATCATTATTACAGTTTTATTAAAAATAATTATTTTTAATCCTCATCGGTTACAAGTTCTACATTTTGATTTTCTGTCTCTATACAATTAAAATAAATAACTATAATTTTTTCAATATTTTCTAATTTTAAGCTATTTCTTTTAACATCTAAGATCCATTTGTAAGTGGAAAATGATCGTTCAACATCTGTAGATGTCAATGGAGCGAATTTGAAATAAAGTTTCTGATTATTTGCTACGCTTTTTTCAATACTCTCGCTGTATTCTCTAATTGTATCTAAATCTGGATTTCGTTCCATAACTGATTCTATTTTATTTTTTATATTCTCATTATTGCACTCGTTAAGCGTAGCCCTTACTTGATCAAATACTAAAAGTGAATCAGCTAGAGATAAATTTTGTTTTTGTAACTCTTTTAGGGCTAGTAGTATAATAGAGTAATTTTCTTCAATATATTTTAAATCATTTTCTAAATTTTGTTTTTCCAAAATGTTTTTTGCGTTTCGTATGGCTATAGCATCAGAACTGCTCAAGCAGGATAAAACTTCTTTTATTTTATCTAAATGTTATCTGCCTGTAACCAAGTACCCCATCTGGTAATGACTGGTTGCGGAGGCAACGGTAAGTCAGGATATTTTTCTTTTAAAATGTTTACCCTACTAGGAGCCTTTAAAAATACTTTTTTAACATTTGATATAAGAATATCAACATCGTTGTATTCTGACCTTATCTGCTCACTTACACGATGAAGAGCGTGCGCCAAACATGTCACATGCTTCATTTCAGGTAAGTAATGTTTTAAATTTCGCCCTGCAGATAGCATGTACGCTACACTGTCAGTGCAAAGCATTAAAATATTGTCAACTTTCGCTTCAAAAGTGTTTTGCCATAAATTTTCTAGACATTGCAGTACAAATTGTGTTATTGTTTGTCCATTTACTGCTGTTAGCATTTTACAAGCAATCAAATAAGGCCGGCCTGCACTATTACTAGGATGCAATGGTTTTATTAGGAAATTGACTATGTATCGACCAAAAATGTCTGTTGTCTCATCCAGCGATATCCATAGTTTCTCATTTTTATTAGTTTCATAAATCGAATTGATTTTATTCCTATAAAACTTCTCCAAATAAACTTTTCGTAACTGTGATTCGTCAACCACTTTACGATTGGTACAAACGCAACAACAAGTACTGCACATATATTTCTGAAAAAACTCTTTGAACGCTGGATTTTTCATTTGCGACCAAGGAATATTGCATAGAATCAGGAACTTAATGAGGTCGAAGTAAAATTCCTCTTGCGGTCTCTTAAATTTTCCTTGATGTACAGCGCCTTCAATGTGTTTGGTAATGTTGCCTCTATTCACAGCTTTCAAATGACTTTCACACTTTGTACAGTATATAGTGCCACTAGCGTTATCGTAAAGTAGCTCAGGATAGTGCAATAACCACTTTTGCACTGTTTCAGCCTTGACCTTTGCCATATTTATTTATATCTCACCTAAAACAATGATTTAAATTTACAATATATACATACACAACTGTAAAGTCGATAATGAAATTCTGTTTCATATAAAGTGTTTTTTTAACTGAAGCGGTGATAGCCCTGCGGTGTGCGTACCGGACTCTCATGCGCTGTGATGATTGCTATAAAGTGATTTTTTTAACTGTTTCCAAGTTCTAAAACCTTCTTAAATAGTGAAAATAATTAAAACTTACCCGTACAAAAACAACTTCAAATGGGCCCAATCCAAGAGTAATAAATCGATGTCCGTAGTTATAAGCCAAATTCGTCGTTTTAAGTAGATTTCAGAAGACAGTAAACAAGCCAGGGTCAAGTCAAGATATTCACAACACATAAAATAAGCGCACTCCACGAACCGAAATAAGTGAGTGAGCCACTTGGTCTGGATGTCGGTGCGAGCGCATTGTTTTCGAACAAACAGTCAATGAGTCATCCTGGATACTTGATTCTAATTGG
This sequence comes from Eudonia mercurella, assembly GCA_963082485.1. Taxonomy (NCBI): domain Eukaryota; kingdom Metazoa; phylum Arthropoda; class Insecta; order Lepidoptera; family Crambidae; genus Eudonia; species Eudonia mercurella. The sequence goes on along the minus strand of OY720027.1, from coordinate 7,362,801 downwards.
TCAGATGCGTTGAGCATAGAGATAAGAGGACAAAAGACCCTGTTTGCCGGATGTCGTGTGTTGAAATGAATATTATTATTATATCATTTTATACATGCTTAGGCTTTTACTCCAACACTTTTACTACAACAAGGTTTTTACACACCAGTCATTTTTTACTATTAAATTCTGGTCATCTACGCCACTAGCAGCATAGCGTTGAGAGTATTGATACATTTTTAACTAGTTTCATGTAATAATTTCGATGTTTCGGTATTTTTATCATAATAATCCGGAAACTCGGAGGAGTATCCATATTAACATATACGTTTGATGTCAGTGACCTTAATTCAATATACCTACTCCGACCACTGTTGATTACCGATGACGAACTAACTTTATAATGACCTAAATTAATGCATGTGGCGTAAAGTGCTGAAGGGACAAAGTGTACGCGTAGCCCGTACAAGTCCCGCATACTTGTTTATTACACCACAGCTAGGTTTGACTGGAAGAGATCTCTTCTAGAGATATGCTCATCTTTGTATATGTCCTGTGAAACGTGTGTTTAAATGTAATTTCTTTGTACAATAAAGGATTAATTAATTAAAATAAATATAACATCATGAATTATTTCAACAGGGAGAGGGCACCGAAAACTTTCAAGATAAAATGGCTTCGGAATTGTTAGATAGAGAACATACAATAGCAAAACTACAGCATCGTATTGATGAAAACCGTGAAAATGAGAAATCGATGTATGTAGCCATTTAAAATAATTTTCATCTTAATTTCTCGCAAATCAAGTAAACCTAACGATTTATTTTTTCAATCAGGGAACAAACTATGACACAGTACGAGAACCAATTAGCTTCGCTGCGGCTCGAGGTGAAACGACTGCGTAATTACGATTGCTATAGTAAAGAAATTCAATACCAAGATCTGCAAACCGAAGTGAGATATAGAAGCGTTTTCTTCTATAATAACTAACTACCTACCAATTTTTTATTTTGGTTTTCCAACTGACACTCACTTAAGGCGACACACTGAAAAAATGCACCAACTTTCGTCGAATAGTGTAAGACTATGGCTATGGATATGAATATGGCTAACGAATCTAAAATGTTGATATACGTAGATTCATGTCTTTATCTTGAATTTACTAGCTCAAATATACGATGAAATATTTTTTACAGGATCATAATTATTTTCGAAAACACCACTTAAAAATCACTATTGTTGAAATTATAACAAATTCACTTAATCTATATCCTTGGAAACCACTCAAATACATTGATAACATCAATGTTCGTAATTTCGTTGCTGCATATTTTGATAGCTAAAACCAATAAATAAAAATAAAAATTTATTACATTCTGTTAATTTACGGTCTTAATTAGGGTTGCCAACCGTACTCTAAAATAGAGTATTGTACTCTATATCATGTAGGCGTACTCTATAATCTATAACACTAATAAAGTATGCTTAAATACTCTTTTTTACACAATGTTTACTATACTAGTGCCAGTCATGTAATATTATGCAAACCCATTATCAGAACCAAAAAAATCCATTAGAGTTAGAATGTTTGGACTCATGCAATTCTTTTAAAAACCGTGAAAAATTGTTAGGTATGTGCTGCAAAATGTACAAAAAATACCTTTTTAAAAATATAAAATAAATGATACTCTTTTTTATAAGTCCGTACTCTTTATTTACCTCCTTTGAAATCAGATATACTCTATTTCTTCTAATAAAAGTTGGCAACCCTAGTCTTAATTGTCGCAGGCGCTACTTTCAACCTTATGACAGTTCGGGTAAGGTTCAGCCTTTTTGAATGTTCACAAAGCGAGGTCGTTTAGGCGCAGAATGACTAATTCGCAAAATGTCCAGCGGTTGTAAAATGTCCAATTCGCAGAATGTACAGTTCGCAGAATGTCCAATTCGCAGAATGTCTAGTTAGAATGTCCAGTTCTTGTTAGTACTCGCTATAAAAACAGATGTCGCTGTACGTAAACAATAACTTTTCTGTAATTAATGTCCCGCAACTTAACGTTTTTGATAAAAACCCAACTTCTAATAAATTCCCAATTAGTGGTGACAACGTTATGATGAATATTGAACATTCTGCGAACTGGACATTTTGCGAACTGGACATTCTGCGAACTGGACATTTTGCGAACTGGACATTTTGCGAACTGGACATTCTGCGGACGGATATTTTGCAAACTGGACATTCTGCGAACTGGACATTCTGAGAATTGGCCATTCTGCGCCTAACCGAGCAAGGTGTCGTTTTCAATTGTTAATTTTTTAAATGCTGGTTTGCGTTTTTTCCAGACAAGATTGGCCAATAAGTTTTCTTCAAAACAAAGCTACACATTGGGCCAGCGTTGTGAGTTATGACCCTGTGTGCTAATCCTATATAGGCTGATGATAATAGAGTTAACATGATAATACCTGTCTGTCAGAGATTTTTTTTTTTTAGTTGATGGCTTTGTGCGATTAGCACATTTAGCCAGTGTCAAAGTAATTTTTCTTACAAGTAGGTAATAAGTACACATATAAACAATATTTCTTTCCTTTTTGATGATGATGAATGATAATAGAAATGAGAAGTGAGAAATGACATATACCCCCCAACCCCTCGAGTATCTCAGTAAAGATGTGGGACTTTACAAAGTCCTCGGGCGGACTTCTTGAGAGAATTTGAAAAGGGACGTTGGACTGTTTTGTTTCATTTGCCAACACTCATGCAGACTCACGAACACTTAGCGGTTAATAATCCACCATTATTTCACATTAATATTCGACATAACACAAATTTTAGAAAATAAAACAAAACCGCAGACATGACTCTTCACTTTCCCGCCAAGAACTATCTATCACTATCTATCACTAAAATTTAAATCTAAGTGATAAGTAATCTTAAGTGATATAACTACCTTTTGTGCCTCTACTTCCTTTTAATTCTTTGTTCAGTTGTTATGGTGTACAATAAACTATATTTATATATTTTATCTAACGATTGGTAGCTGCTGGAGACGCACATGCAAGTAGAGATTTTGGCTCGCGAGCGTTCGGCATTGGTGACTGCGGCGGCATCGCGCGCGCTCATGCTCGAGCGGCACGAGCGCTCCGCCGAGCTGTTCGCGAGGATGACGCGCACGCGCAGAGAACTCGCGGCCCTGCTCGACGGCCGCACGGAACCAGTTCCTTTAGACGACTCGGCTCATGCGGAGGTGTGATATATGATACACTTCTCATCAGAAAAATCGAAACACTTTGCAAGTTTATGTTTTGTAAGGATTATCAGAAAAATGTGTATATTTAGGAATATATGTCAAATGTCGTTTAATAGTATATAATATAAGGTTTTCAAATCCTAATGTTAATGTTCTAAATTCAAATTAAATTTTCATAGGTTTCGTATTTTGTTCAACAAGTCAAAGGCCGGCAACGCGTCTGCGATTCCTCTGGTGTTGTGATTACTCTCCATCAGGTGACCCGCCTGCTCGTCTGCCTCCTTCTTATATTTTAAAATTTTTTTTTATCCTGTATGGAATATTAAAGAAATTGATAAAAAAATTGGTTGTCTGTAAAGTCGGTTTACTGACGATAGTTGAACGTGACAACGTCTTAAAAAGGTGTCGGGAGGTGTTGGGGGCGTCGGGGGGTGTTGGGGGTACGTACCGCGGTGGCGATGCCGGCCACGGGCTTGCACAGCAGCCTGCAGCAGCCCGTCGAACAGGTAGGCGGGAGGAGTTGGGGGTGTCGGGAGGTGTTGGGGGTGTCGGGGGGTGTTGGGGGTACGTACCGCGGTGGCGATGCCGGCCACGGGCTTGCACAGCAGCCTGCAGCAGCCCGTCGAACAGGTAGGCGGGAGGAGTTGGGGGTGTCGGGAGGTGTTGGGGGTGTCGGGGGGTGATGGGGGTACGTACCGCGGTGGCGATGCCGGCCACGGGCTTGCACAGCAGCACGGCTAAATTTCTACTCAGCCGATTGTGCTTCTTTGTCGCTCGTTCCGCGCTCTCGCTTGCACTTCAAGCCTTACATGGAACGCCTCAGAGCGAGGTAACGCCGAACTTTTTCGTGCGTGCAGCCGGCTCTATCGAATTATAAGACGTTGTCACGTCAAAACATACTCTTATTACTGCTTCCATACGATTCTTCATCGATTAGAATTTTCGCTTGTCATGCAATGGCCAAACTGCCAGCTATACAATCATGTGATTTTTTCATGGAATGAAAACTCTTTTGTGTAAAATTAGGACAGAAACCATTAAAACGGGGAAGTGTTTCGATTTTTCTGATGAGAAGTGACCAGACAGTCTCTTGGTTTAAAGAGACGCTGACCCCCAAACGTTCTGCCCAAGTATAAAGCGTTAGGGTCGGACCAAAATGCTTCTTTTTGTTGATATTTTATTATTACTGTAAGCTTAGATTGAGTAACTAGAGCAAATAAGTTGTTTTGCGAATTTAGTCATTTTTGAATTTGGTTTTTTTTCAATACCTTACGGTATTACCCGTAAGGGCAATACTTGGCTGTCATCTCACCTGATGTTAAGTGATGATAAGGCCGAATGTGGAAGCGCACTTCACCCGGAATCCTTAAGAGCGTGCATTCTATCTCGCGTAAGTCAAAACCTTCGCGATCTCGAAATCGTGTTGTAGTGTGCGCACGTACACATATACATCAGCTAGACAGTGGCACAAAATACGGTGACCCAGAAGATAATGTTAATAATTAACGCACTCAAGCAACGCATACATAGACAACCTCTCACAAACACGGATCGCGGAACGGCTCGGAACATTTTGAGCGCAGCTGTTGCGAGATTCCGTGTCCGTGATAATTTGTCTATATGTGTGCGTTGCTCGAGCGCCTTTGTATGAAGCTTAACTTCTGCAGTCTCCTTATTTTGTGCAATAACGACGGTGACGTGCACTGTCGTAGGAAGAATTTTGATACTTTCATTATTTATTTGTACAAGTTTGTTGTTATATAGTGAATTTGGCATATTCGTAAATTCATGTATTTATTCTTCTTCCTTTTTAAACCGACGTTTTCATCAATGATACTCCTTGTATTCCAAAGGAATCTCTGTGGCGGCGTCACCTACCGCATACGCCGCACATTACTCGACACGTTCGACCTTCTCAACTGTGTCAACAGATGGCGCCACAAACGCATACCCACGACGTTGCCCATACTACGACAATAAAATAGTATGGGAAGCCTGCATCGCGGTAGCGAAGTTTCACCGTTTCCTTCGCTATATATAGCACCTCCAACTAACATCCGTTGGACCTCGGTCCCCGAGCTATACCACCCAGCTCGGAGGAAGATCTTCCCTTTGCCCTTCCTCAGTGTGGCATTCTACCAACCTACCACAGGCATCTCTACAGTGGTGACCCCGACGTGATTCTACCACCAGGCTTCCCTAAATTGGTGACCCCGACGTGATCTACCACCAACCTTCTCCACAGTGGTGACCCCTACGGAGCACAGAAGCACCTTCAACATCGTCGCAGCAGCGCCCATCCATCATACTCCTCATCCACCAGATACCTTCGCCAGCAGTTACAGCAAGCCAGCAATCGAGCCACAAGGTTCCACCGCAGCATCTTGGACGACGCTTCCTGGACCTCCGGCACACTCGACGGCATCATCCCGACCTGGTCTCCGCAGCCCACGACCGGTGCATCAATGTCGGCCGCATCACTCCGGCGTGGCAGCCCTGCACACCAGCAGCTCGGACCCACCGTCATCATCACCTGTCTCGACTCACCGCAGACAGGAGCAGCACACTGCATCACTGGCAACGCGCCTTCACCCCACCCGTCTCGACTCACCGTAGACTGGGGCATCCTGCAGCAGCACTCTCCACTGGCACTTGCAAGCTCTGACGCACTGACTGCTGAGCACACTCACTGGCATCGACCTCCGGTCTCAGGGGGGGAGTGATGTGGCGGCGTCACCTACCGCATACGCCGCACATTACTCGACACGTTCGACCTTCTCAACTGTGTCAACAGATGGCGCCACAAACGCATACCCACGACGTTGCCCATACTACGACAATAAAATAGTATGGGAAGCCTGCATCGCGGTAGCGAAGTTTCACCGTTTCCTTCGCTATATATAGCACCTCCAATTAACATCCGTTGGACCTCGGTCCCCGAGCTATACCACCCAGCTCGGAGGAAGATCTTCCCTTTGCCCTTCCTCAGTGTGGCATTCTACCAACCTACCACAGGCATCTCTACAGTGGTGACCCCGACGTGATGTACCAATCGGATCCCTACATCTCCTTTGAACAAACTCATAATCAGTGATATTTCGTTTAAAATTGAATGCACGCTCTTAACTACTGTACTGAGGCTTTTGAAACTATTGAATTGGACTACTGTTAGCTACCACTAAATGGCGTGGTATTTCTCAAGCCGATTCCTTTTCATAAAGCAGGTGTGTCGATCGTTGTCGTCGGTGTGCGCGAGCGCAGCCGACACGTGGACGGCGCTGCGTGCGGAGCGCGCGCGCGTGCTGCGGCTCGAGAGCGCGGTGCTGGCGCAGAGCCTGCAGCTGGAGCGCGAGGGCCGCGTGCGCACGCAGCTGGAGCGGCGGCGCGCCATTCTTGAGCGCGAGGTGCTACGCGTGCACCACTCTTTATCCGCCGAAAACCTGGCACTGGGCAAGAATCCAAGTTTGGTATTCCATAACTAAGCTTCTCCTCTAAGTAGGTCACCTTACTCTCAGTCACAAAATCAAGGACACGGTGCGACTGCGGCGATGCGTAAAGGGAGAAGCAATGTCATGAAGGTCACACTTGGCGCAGCGCAATATGGTTTGACTTACGTCATCTCTTACTTTTTTTGAAGCTCTCCTACGCTTTGCTAGGTATGCTATTATATTAACTATGATACAAATAATTGTCCAAGAAACTTTCTGATATATCTTTATAACTTTACTTAATTTCGAAGTTGTTTTTCGATAGAGGTGAGCGGGGGTTGGCTGTGGTAAAATGTTAATAAGAAATGTTTAAGGAATTAAAAGTATATTAATATTTCTCAAGATTTAATAGAATAATCTATTAAATGTAAATACCGGAAGGCTTCAATGCCGATACTGATTTTCAATATCGATTCTCATTCCCGGAATATCGAAATCCCGAGATAGGTCACATTTACTTGTGCGTTCACGGTCAAGCGTGAAGTACACATTGGTCGAAGACTTTGGTCTTCAAACTTCAAGGTATAGGACACTCGGGTACTTGCTCTATGAATTGGCTGCCTAGTGTAATCGTGGCATTTGTCGAATCAGCTGTAGCCATAAATAACTATGGTCTTTGTCATGTTTATCTTCAGTCCGACTCTTTAGAGAAGCTTGCTATGACAAGTTAGCTCGAAACCGTTACCTATCGGAGATATGATCTATACTGGATGTATTCAAATTGTAAATAACTGATTTTACTGACTAAAAAGTTTAAAATTAGCTCGGTCGGGTTTTGTTTTTCTAAAATTTAATAATATATTTTTATTTTAAAAATCGATCCCGAGTCTCCTCAAAAAAGAAAAAGTATGCAATTTTTGCTATTTCTCATAGTTCTGGATTTCTGATGCTAATCATAGAACAACATCCTGTACCAAATCACACATATCTCGGAATGGTTACGGTTTAGGGCAAAACTGTCATATAAAGACCAGACATTGTTGCGTTTCATACTATACTCAAAATGTCATGCTGTGTACACTCCTTTTGGATTACCGTCTAGCTAGTAAGGCTAACCAAATATGTTACTGTACTCATGCATTGATTGTAATCTGTTTGTGTACCTATATAAATAAATAAATAAATAAAATATTGTTCGTATGGAAGATCTCTACACATATAGGAAAGTCTTGATCCTGTGCAGACATTTTAAAAAGGCACCAAGACGCTTTGAGCGCTGCCTCCATTCTAGAACATGTCTGCCCTATCGGCCATCGGCTCTACGACTTCAGCTTGCCAATTCTTTTTGCTATGTCAATGGATTTAGTTCTGCGAGGAATCTTTTCATTTCGGATTCTACCCCTTCTAGAGAGATTCCTCAGACCTCAGACCACATCCTGTTGTTCATGTGTCTTTTCAATGTTTGATATTCATTTTCAAATTTAGCATATTGCAAACACAATCAATCTCCCAGTGACGGTTATCGATCAGACCAACGAATTTCTAAAAGTTTGAACGTGTCTTCAACTTTCCACTTTTCTACAATTTGTTCTAGTAAAATGTTAGCCACGGTCCTAGTAAATGCCCTAAAATTTGCTTCCTCGTCGTCATCATCATCCTCAGCCTGCAGAGGTCCACTGCTGACCATAGGCCTTCTCAATGGATCGCCACCACCCCCGGTCCTCCGCCTTTCGCATTCAACCACTTCCCGCTGCCTTCTTTGGGTCGTCGGTCCAGCGAGCTTGTTGCTTCTTGTTACTCATCAAATTTATAGAAAATACCCTGATTTTTCCGAGCTTCTTCTGTGAAACGTTGATATCCCTGCTGCGTTCCAGACGAATGTGCCTTTGCTGGTATCTCCACCGCCCACTCTTCATTATTTTTTTTTACATTATCAGGTTTGTATAACCTTCCTTCACGCTATTATATAAGTTCTCTACAAAATATGGTTCGTTTTGACTTAATTCCATGACATGTTGATCATGATTAAATTGGAATTCATTCCATAGTTTTTCTTATTCCAGCACCTTTTTATATACACCCCATTACTTTTTCTTTTAGCTCCGTCTTTACGATAATTTTTAAGATGTTTGGATATTCCTTCGGCCAGCGAGTTTTGAGACTCCACTGATGCAATTTTTATAAAGTTAAAAACTTTTTAAAAACAAGCTTATATTACCCATTATAAAGGTACATACATTGCAACCTTTAACGATATTTAACCTTCTTCGTCTACGTCACAATAATCCCATATCGTACATACCTAATTACACTCGGCACGTGCTCATCTTGCCATTGGGTCATCCATCTAATCCATCTAATCAAAGACAGAATTCACATTCATACAAACGGAACGAACGAACGAACGAACTTATTTTCCCGAGTTCCTATGGCCAACTTCCAGCTCCATCATCAGACCCTTGTTACCATCTAGCACCAAAGTACTCGTCAAGACGAATCATACGAGCCCAAACTCGATGGGGTTGTGTCGTTTAATTACCGAGTTCCTATGGCCATCTTCCAGCTCCATCATCAGACCCTGGTTACCATCTAGCACCAAAGTACTCGTCAAGACAGATCAAAGGAGTCCAAACTCGATGAGGTAATTTCTATGGCCACTTTCCGGTTCCATCATCAGATCAGCTCCATGTTATAATAATTTTGCATTGTCATTCGATTTATACATGCATGCAAAATTTCAGCTCAATCGGTAACCGGGAAGTGGATCAAATTTAACTTGCAAGATTTGATTACAGACAAACATCGGGACAGGTGGAACTAAATAAAAGCTTGTAAAATTAAATATTTATAAAATATTTTATAAAATACAGTGAAAAAATTTAACGCCCACCCGACCCTGCCAGGAATCGAACCCGGGACTTCCGCAATCCGGGCGGCTGCACTGACCGCTATTTTGTCACTGCTTTTTAATTTTTGAGTGCTTATTGCGGCACAGTGCCATCTATCCAAAGGTTGTTGCAACCGATGGCTATGCAGATTCATCTTTTCAGAATTCAGCTTCATTGCAGCAATTAGCACTTAAAAATAAAAAGTAAAACTTGTAAAATTATTTTAAAAAATAAAATTACCTTACTTGTTTTCTCCGGATTCTATGTATAGCGAGTACCATAACGCGTAGCTACGCGCAGTCGAAAATTGCCTTTGGATGTATTGTCCACTTACTACGCAATACACATTCAGTTCACACTGGTTCAAACACCTCACCGGCACCGCCCCGATACGAATATACGACGCGCGAGCTTCAGGATTCGAAGGACCAATTTTGAGGGTGACCGGGTGCTGGCGGTGGAAAAATGTTAAATGATAAATGTTTCATAAGATTTATTACAAAGTTGTTAAAATATTATTGAGTAAGTTATCACGATCGTCGTCGGTGCGCGAAAAGTATCTACATACTAATTAAAAACCGTCCACCGATGCAGGCATATCGGCGGGTTGTGAACTTAAAACTTTAACTAGGTAAATAAGTAATGAGTAAAAGGTAAGTAATGAAAAGCAAAAAGTCATCAAAATTAAAACAACAAAAATATATCATGAAATATTATTAAAGTTCTTAAGGGGGTGCAGCGCGGAATTTCGAAAATTTACGTGTTTTTAAGTCACTGGTGCTAGGAGCTGAATAGGTCATATACATTAAAAGGACTAGTGTAGGTTGGCTTGATCCTTTCACAAGGTCATGGTTGTCTTGGAATTTGAAACAAATACCCAGAAACTGCATAAACAATACGTAAAAGTAATGATATCTAAAAACTTATTTCTTCAGAAACTTTGTAAATATAGCACAAATGAAACAATGATCCGACATCAAAAAGTTTGTATTGATATTCCGCAGGTCACTGTTGTCTTAGTTTTCAATTAAAAAATATGAATATAAAAATATTAAGACTTTTATTATTTTTTACCCAAACGCCTATGATTTTACGAAAGTAAACATTGCTCTAATTAAATCACCAGCCTACTCTGTACAGATATTAGTGTGCGTGCGTATTCGTAGTCGTGCGCCGTTGTCACACCACTGCCACGCGCCGCTCGCTCGCTATAATAAAGAAACTTGAAACTCGCAGTTTTGCGTCCGCGCTGCACCCCCTTAATAGATAGCTAGCTATAAAAAGAGCTCACTCATAAGTTTCCCGAAATGTTTTTCTTATCTACGGGGTAGAACCCCTTATTATATGCCAGGCACACTAAAATCAAATCTGACCTGATGCCAATACAGCTTATATTCCATACTTTGATTGATACTATTAATTTCTTTTTCTCCCCGACGACTGTACTAAATAGGTTGTCCAAACGCGAGTACATAGATAAAATATAAAAAGTTTACGAAACGCTACTATTGTTTAGGTATACTTTTGGGTTACGAAACGAAGGTGTCCAAACGGACACCTTCGTTTCATGACATAATAAATAGCAACCTAATGTTAGCAAGTTACCCCCAAATTCATAAAACTATTTAAGCATAATTTAGTTTGTCTCTTTTTCTCAAATTCAAAATGACGTTTGTGTGACGTTGACAAAACAATATTAACTAAATAATACTTAAATAGTTTTATGAAAAGGGGGTAGATGTTTTGTAAAGAGTAACTATAACGATTCTGACTGTATTATCGGTATGTAAGTACACAAGGATTACAATGGCCGTTTAATAAAAAAAGTTGCAGTAATTATTATAGATTATTATTATCAACCTAATGTTAGCAAGTTACCCCCTTATTCATAAAAACTATTTAAGCATAATTTAGTAATCATGGACCTTATGCACCGGAAGGATTGATTTGTCTCTTTTTCTCAAATTCAAAATGACGTTTGTGTGACGTTGACAAAACAATATTTAACTAAATAATGCTTAAATAGTTTTTATGAATAAGGAGGAGATGTTTAGATGTTTAACGATTCTGACTGTATTATCGGTATGTAAGTACACAAGGATTACAATGGCCGTTCAATAAAAAAATAAGTTGCAGTAATTATTATAGAATTGCTTAATCTTATGACAATATTTGATGTTTTCAGATTCATGACATTTTTCGGCATGAACAAAAGAAGATGACGCATTCATTACGCTATGGTAGATTACATTATAATATTGCATTTGAAAAATTGTTTGTCTCTGAAATTAAAACCTGTCAATAGTCTTGAAAACAATCTTTTTATTAACCACAAAAACATTTAAGACGCATTCATCTTATAATATTGCATTTGAAAAATTGTTTGTCTCTGAAATTAAAACCTGTCAATATTCTTGAAAACAATCTTTTTATTAACCACAAAAACATTTAAAAAACACTTTTAAAATTAATTATGAAACAAATTCGACAAACGTTACAAAATATTAATTTACTGTGCAATTTATAGTCTGTGGGCAGCAAATTTAAAAAATTTACTTTTTTTCTCTTCACCTAGCTGATACGTTGGCGACAAGTAGTGCAGATTCCTAGACAAGGAATTGTCTCTTCTTTTTGCAGAGTTATTTTCATTTACCATGGGAGGCACATTATAGTTATTTTGATCAGGAACAGGGGTAGTTGCCCATTTTTGTATATTAGTAATACCTTTCTGGCGACCCAAGTCGCATTTAAAGTTATCGTAAGTTTTTTTAGGACTGTTATCTAAAACAATCTTGGTTGGAACCTTTTCGTCAAATATGACAATGTCATGTTTTATATCTTGGCGATCTGTTTCATACATATGTGCGTAGTTTTTTAGGCGTTGATCTCCAGCATATTTTTTACTAAAATATATTTGATCTTTATGTTTGGACTTAGGCTCCATAGGACCAATCAGTTCCTCTTCAAGAATTTTTATTATGCTATCTAGATTTTCAGTAGGGGTTTCATTGCGTTTATTTTCCATATGAAAATTCTCAAATTCAGCTAATTTACTTTCTAAACATTGTATCTTTTCTTGATCTTTCCTTATTTGAGCACTGGCTTTTCGAGTTTGGTTTTCTAAGGTAAGTATGATTTTTTCTAGTTCTTGGATTTGTTGTTTTCTAGTATCAAGGTTGTTAATGAGAGAATCAATTTCTGTATTTTTCTCAGACAGTTGTTGATTATGCTGTAAACAAAAAATTCACATAACTTTATAGTTCCAAAAGCGCGCTGTGGAGATTGGCTCTGAACAAATTTTACTGAAGATATATGTATTTCGAATTTTTCTTGAGTGAAATTATTGAGTGTAGATCTGTGAGTATATTCCTTACTGCTAACTGTAATACATAGGCTAAAATGCGACTTCATCATCATGATCGTCATCTCAGCCAAAAGACGTCCACTGCTGGACAAAGCCTCCCCCAAGGATCTCCACAACGACTGGTTTTGTTCTCCTTGCAAATGCAACTTCAAATTCACAATGTTTTATTCAGTTTAGGCTGCAATAATTGAGTTCTTATGATTGACACTTCGCCATCGGTTCGTAAATCTACAGGGCAAGAGACCTTGGACTGTGAAGAACCAGCAAGAAACTCAGCAATGGATTTTGGACTACAGGTACAACTGGTAGTTTAGGTTAGAAATACATGACATGTATTAAATGAAAAATAGTCTACTTTTGCAAGCAAACATGAGTTATAATATAATAGAAATTAAATACTACAACTTACTAAAGAGCTCCTATAGAATTATAATAAAATCTAAAAAATAATTCTAATTCAAATAGGGTGCCAAGACATATCTTATGTTTATACTATTAGACTTATGTTTTATAGATATCTGTTGATATGTCTCGGCATCCAACGAATCTAAACAAAATATACAAAATTTATCATTAATCATGATATTTATATTATTTTGAATTATGTATTCACACATATAGTTACAAGATAAAATTTTACTAGAAATCAACCAGCCTCAGAAAGCTCGAGTGGGAATCGAACCCACGACCTTTGGATAACCGGTCCAATGCTCTGACCGCTGAGCATTATTTGATTAATTACAAGATAAAAAATTATGACATGATTGATCTGTTTTTTATCGAATAAACAAAGTATTAATCTAAACTGTACTAAAAGTTAATAAACACGTCACTTACATCAGCATCTGCTTGCGTTCTCATTTCTAAATTGTTTCTCAGCAACTTAATAATATTAGCATGTTCTTCTTCCTTCTGTGATAGCATTTTGATAAGGTTGTCTCTCTGCTGTAGGCTATGCTCTTGCTCTGCCACAGTTTCAGCATGTTGTTCTAACTCCATATCTTTCTTTTGTAAAGCTTCTGCTAACTCACCGTTTTGTCTAGTAGCTTCAAGTAATTTTGCACGTTGTTGGTTCACCTAGTTGTATAAATATAAATAAATGTTTTAGTATTATAAGTATTTTATCCTATTTGATACTTTTCATTGTATCCTAAACAATACAGTTACCACACGATTTTGGCTCGCTTACCATTTCATGAATTTCGCCCAGATTTTCAAATTCTCCGAAATCTTCTTGAAATTGAGCCAAATGATCCTTCAGTGATGATAGTTGATTTTCATATGAGCTTATTTTACTTTCGCTGTGAAGAATATATAATGGAATTATAATATATAATATATAATAGTTATATTATATAATATATCTTATATTGCCTACAAAAATTACAGATACGTTAAAATTAAATAAAGAGTTTTAGGAGTCTTATAGAGGGCAGCCATATCACGAAGAGCGAAATCTGGAAGATATCGCTATTAGTAGGCATTCTAGGAGTGGAACCTAGTGATGGCGAGAAGGCAGTAGGCCACCTAGGCAACCTATGGATGAAGAGAATATTTAATTTTATTTTATAATACATTCAAAACTGGTAAAATATTACGCGCATATAAAAAATTAAACACTAGACTATCAAAATTGTTTTTTTATTGGCTAATAATTCGCTCCGGTTATAAAACTCTCTCAAAAAAAACTTTATAAGTTTACCATGTTGGTGGTTATGCCTGGCTGCTTGTGTGTTTTTCTTATATAATTTACTTCATTTACTGACAAGACAATTTTTTTATGTTGAAAAGGCGGCAAATGAGCAAGTGTACTATCTGTCTGCCCAGATGCAATTGTAAATTGGTAATGCATTTACAACATAAAAAAGGTGTGCCACCTGATGCAGTGTCATAGTCGCCTACGTACAGGTTTGTGACCTGCCGCTGACTGTACTTACATCTGCAGAATACAAAAGCTGCATAAGAGTTACCGAAATTAAGCCATATTGCCACGCACACAGAAAACGCTTCTAAAGAGAGACCTTTCCTCATTCTAGATAGGTCTAGGTCACCAGAAGAAACAAATGTAAAACTCGCGTTGTTTGTAAAATTAAATAAAATATCCAAATCATTTTTTCAGTTTTGGCTACAAATTAGCTTTATGCCATCGGTTCGTAGGTCTACACAGGGCGGGAGACCTTGTGCTGAGAACAACCGGCAAGAAACTCAGCAATGGCATTTCTTTTCTTTAGGACACTTTCTATTACAAATGAACACACAAAATGACAACCACAGCGTGTAAAAAAGTAGGGTAATTAAAGAAATACAAACATTTCAGCAAATTCAGGTACCAATTTCTATTTCCACAATGTCATACAGTACTGGTAAAAGTCAAAAATTGTTTAAGAAAAAAAATATTAAAATTTACAGTTAATAAAAATAAGAGAAGTATGCAAGAGCAGACCAGCCTCCACAGGCGGCACCCGCACACAAGCATGACATATGAATAAGCCATCATCGCTTCACTCAACCATATTTTAGGGAATGACCCGACACGCACACGCCACCACCGCACCGCAGAGACAATAAAGAAAGCATGGCCCACGCAGGCTACTCTAAATCAAAACTAATTGATATTTTTAGCTTAATGCTATTTGTTATCTGTAGGTCATTTTTTAACACATTAAAAATAAAGTATGTGTTTTTTGTTATAGCCAGGCTGTTTTATCATCGAAATATTCTTTGACCATATTTATGCATCTAAATTTGAGGATATCACCACAAGTACATTTACAAAAAAAATATCAAAAATATTTGCAATTTGCATATTTTAATTGACAAAGTTGTCGTTTAATTTTATAGTGAAAGTATTATCTCGTGGTTTAAAACCTGTTTCTCGGCTTATAATGTCTCAAGTGGCCTTAACTTTATTGTTAGGCTTTTTTATTTTATCATTTATGTAATTAGATTTAGCTAATATGCATACTGTTTTAAACGTTTTAGAATATTTTTTTACATATGCCGTAAAATTATCATTTTGGTTATATTATCTTAAACTTTAAAACACATACAATTTATTTCTATTTTTATATACGATTATACCTGTCGTGGTCCAGTCACAGAACTTAAGTTTATGAGTAATTGTTATTGTTTATGGTATAAACACTTCACTGTAGTTCCAGATATCAAGGGACCCCGAGCAATGCTATAGAATAATATAATAAGAGCGGTTGTCATAAATACCTGTCTTGCCGTTGTTGTTCCAGCAAAAATACTTTCTTCTCAAGTTCCACAATATATTCTTCCTTATTACTCAAGTCACATTTTAAATTTTCTTCTAAATTTGCAGACTCCTTAAAATTGCGCTAAAATTGAATGTAAAAAATTATTTTTGATTTTGAGACTTAGAATTTTTAACAAAAGTAAAGCAACACTATACTACCTCTATTTCCTTGATAGCTTCACTCTGCTCAGCAAACCGATCTCGGTATTTTTCGATTTCTGTATTTGCTATATCTAACTGATGCTTTGTGATATCTAGTTGTCGTCGAAGCTCTGTAGCTTCACCTAAACAAACATAGACATAAGGAGGTGTACCTAGGTAAACATTTTGTTTTGAACGATGCATATTCACTAAGTAAATTTGAAAAAAAGCACTTACGAAAGTTAATTGGATGAATGCAAAAAATATTTCAAAAAGAATATATTGCGAACTTTCTTAATTTTTAAATAAAATAACTTACTCAGCTGCAATTCCTTCTCTTTTAATTGTTTACATATATCTTTATACCGTAGTTCTGATTCCAGTAGTTGTGCACAGAGAGATTCAACTTTGTCTACTAATTTAAGTCTTTCCTCCTTCTCATTGTCATACTTCATCTCGATTTCTATTACTTTTTCTATCTTCATATTCATTTCGTTTTTCATATTTTTTATTGATTCATTGTAATGAGAAGACAGCTCTTTAAGACGTTTCTCTAAATCTTCTTTCCTATATTTAAAAGATAGTTACTTCAATATCTTCTAACAAGAAAGTCTGCGATTGTTGAACCACGTTCTTCACAGAAATGTATTTAAAAATACATTTCTTTGAATAGCTTAGCAGAACAATGACGTATTTTAGTAACGTTTATTTAATAAGACTTTTATTGTTTAGATTTCTTAGAATAAATTAACTTAAAAGACAGGTCTGACTTAACAAATATACTTGGGGTCAAAGCTATCTCACCACTGTAGTATACATTTCCAATAAACATTGGAAATGTATGTATACTACAGTGAATACTGAATACATACGAGCCCCGATACAAAAGAGTTAACAATAAACAATTTATATATTTTAATAATCTATGAAACTGACATTAATTTTTTACATTTAAAGAAATAATAATTTACCTATTATATGAACCCAGAAAGTATTACTTTACGAATAATCGCGCAAAACAATTCGTCTATAGCTAGACCGCGCTAACTGGGTCCTCGCCTGCGGTAGGTACGCGGGGCGGGGGGCGGTAAGGTGGTACACACGTGATAATTTTAACAAGATTCATCTGAAGATATGCAATTATAAATATAGGTGCTACAGGGAATATTTAAGACAATTATTACATGATCTGGGTTTTAAATTTAAGAAATGCGGATCTAATAGGAAATTCCTTATCGAATAGCTAAATATAACATAGTGAAGGTGGAAATACCTAAATACTATTAAAAAATATCGTAGAGAAGGAAGACATATTTTATATCTTGACGAAACTTATGTTAATGCGTCTTATTAACGTTTCAAAATGTTGGCAATCAAAGGATGAACACGGCGTGCTTTCTCATATCGGTAAAGGAGACCGTTTGATCATCGTACATTGTGGAGGCCGAACTGGATTTGCAGACGGAGCACTTGTGATATTTGAATCTAAAAACAGGTGATTATCATAATGAGAACGTCGCCTACATTAAAATGTCATGTTATTTTTAATGTACACGTATTTAGTAAGTCATTCAAAGCAGACCACTTTTTGAATTTTTGAAATATATGTATTATTACTAAAGTTATGAGCCTCGATACGTGAAGAACGTAGCGATAGGTATAGCAACAGCGTAATACGTCACGCGACACAATGCCTCCCGCGCGTCCGTACCGCCATACCACAGTTTTAAAAGCATACAGTTGAGCAACGAAGGTACTTTCGCAGAGCAGGGGAAGGGAACCCGCAGGGAAGCGGGCGCCCAGCGTTGCCACATCTACGTCTTTTTACGTAGATCTACTAACTTAAGGCCTTTGCTGCAAATCTACGAACTTTAGTCCCAGAATCTACGGATTTTCTATCAATTTGTACAAATTTATAAATAACGTAAATCATTGTCTCATTAGGCTGAATGGGCATAACTTCCTTTGCATTTGCGAAAAAAAGTTAATACATGTTTCGTTTTATTTTATACTAGCTGACCCGGATGCTGGACCCTGTGCCAGATTAGGCGAATTATCGCCATTTAGGCTACCTTGAGGGGTCAAATGGCGACCAAAAAATCCAATCGGCTACCAGTAGCCATTTAGGCTACCTAGAAAAAAAGAACGGGCTATTTAGGCTAATTCAGGATTACCCCAAAATTTATTAAATAATTTCTTGTTGATAATTGTATAGGAACGTAATATGATATAATAATATGATATAGTAATATGATATAAATTAGACTTATACTTACTTATAAATACATATATGTATAAGTCTAATTTGCATGAAAATAATGAAAATGAATTAATTGAATAATTATTTATGATGCACCGACGCGACGACGAACCCACTTCAAATTCAAATATTCTTTGTCCATCCAAAGGTTGTCTGGAAGAGATCACTCTTAGTGATAAGACCGCCCTTTGTACGTGTATTTTTATGTAATTTTTTGTCAAATGTTTTATTTTTTGGTGTATGTACAACAAAGTTTATTTATCTTATCTTATCTTATCTTAAAACACTCGTTTTATTCAGTTTTAGCTACCCCACCCTCTTCATTTCACTTAGAAAAAAAAGTACGTAGATCTACGAACTTTTCATGTCGACCTTTTACTAAATCTACGTACTTTTCGATTCCGATCTACGTCTTTTTCAAAATTAGAGTTGGCAACACTGCGGGCGCCCGCGGCCAGTGACACAAGCGCAGTTTGTGGGAGCTACCGTGAAGGGCAGCCACGTGCGCGTACTGCGTGTTTTAAACGGTTTATTGAATATAATGGTGTATCCACATTGTTCTATATACGGTTGTAAATCGACGTCGAAACACAACAAGAATTTAAAATTTCATATATAATTTCCTAGTGACGCAAGGCAAGTTTTTCCTATAAATAACTTGTGTACTAAGGTAGGGTTCGTGTGACGAAAATGAGACGGCAACGGGTGTGAAGACGACTGTTTATTCAGCCACAAAGCAAGCGGTACACTAGGTAAGTGGGACTAAAGTGGGACCAATTAGGGGCGGACTACAGGTGAGACCCCGAACTCAGCTTACGCCTGAACGGCTGTACAGCACCAGGACTTCCACCGCCTTAAAAGGTACAGTATTGATTTCCCAACCTAGTGAATTCATTTTACGAACATGACCAGGCTAATAAATACATCTGAGAAGACGAAACGATAGCGCCATTTAGGAGCTTGGTTAAGTGGCGCCATCTAGTAACAGCAGCCGGAACTAATATTCACATTGAGATGTTTAGAGTTTCTTATGTTTTCTTATTATTTTCGCTGCGTATAATAATGATGTGTTACAGTCTCCCCCTTCAGGTTCCGACGTCGTCCCGACGAGGAAGATGGTTACTTCTTCTTTGGCCTCCCTCGTTTTCTGATGGGTTGTACTGGCACGGGTAACACAGAGTCCTGACTACGGTACGCAACTAGGGAAGAAGAATGATAAGTTCCTATTGGCTCATTTGGCGACTCTGGGTTTCCAATAACGTAAGATGTTGGACCATGCTGTTTAATGATAACGTAAGGTCCGTCCCTTCGCGGTGAAAATTTTGCACAGTAACCTCGGGCGGAATTGCTAATTGGATGTGAGGTTACCAGGACACGATCGCCGACTTGGTTAACCAGACTTGGACGACGACTTCTATCTTTGTATTCCTTTCGTTTGATTTCTTTTCCTTCTTGTACCTCTTTAGCGCGATCCATTGTTTCCGCAATATTTAGAAGTTTAGGCGTGATTTCTGGGATAAAATTGTCGGAGGACACGATTGCTTTAAAGTCGTTCTCATTGGCATTGGGAGACCTCAGTTCTCTTGCGAAGGTTAGAAAAGCAGGAGTATACTCAGTCGACGAGCAGGTTGCGGTGTTCATAGCGAAACGAACAGAGGGAAGTTGTTCTGGCCAGAGACGATGATTACTTTCCAACAGAATAGCCAAATGTGTCTTAAGATCTCTATTTCGTCGTTCTACAGGATTAGCCTCCGGGTGATACACCGGGGTGAATGAATGTTTGATTTGCAAGCAAAAGGTCACTTGCTGCATGATTGCACTTACAAACTGCGTGCAAACTGAAGCCAAAAGTTTTTTGAATTGCTCGTTTGATAAAGTTGCCATGCTTGCTTTTGATGTCTTCTTAATAACCTTCGTTGTGCGGCCAAACTTCGTCACGACGAACTTCAGAGTCGGTAGTGTGGGATTCACGCTGGAGTGGGCCGCCACTTTGCTGGGAACGTGTGGAGCCGTTTAATCAACCTCACGAACTCGAAGATTAACGTCCAGGTCTTCCAGGTGTAGGTGCAGCTCTTCCAGGTGGCCACTAGTTGGAGCGCCAGTTGTAGTAAGGTAGGGTTCGTGTGACGTAAATGAGACGGCAACGGATGTGAAGACTACTGTTTATTCAGTCACAAAGCAAGCGGTACACTAGGTAAGTGGGACTAAAGTGGAAACTGGAACTTATTAGGGGCGGACTACAGGTGAGACCCCGAACTCAGCTTACGCCTGAACGGTTGTACAGCACCAGCCCCCCAACCGCCTAACACTCTCGCTTTCGATCGCCTTGAAAGCGAGGCCCTCGCCTCGCTTTCTATTATAATATCGAAATATAATATCGAATAATATCGAAAGCTATAGCCTATAGCTTTTGATATTGCTTTCATATTGCTTTCGAAATGACAAGATGACGCCTCCTCCTCGCCTCGCCTTCAATGCGATCGAAAGCGAGAGCGTTAGGCGGTCGACCCCCAGGACTTCCACCGCCTTAAAAGGTACAGTATTGTTTTCCCAACCTAGGAATTCATTTTACGAACATGACCAGGCTAATAAATACATCTGAGAAGACGAAACGATAGCGCCATTTAGGAGCTTGGTTAAGTGGCGCCATCTAGTAACAGCAGCCGGAACTAATATTCACATTGAGATGTTTAGAGTTTCTTATGTTTTCTTATTATTTTCGCTGCGTATAATAATGATGTGTTACACTTGTACTTTACTTTACTTTTACATGGATGGTAAAATGTATATTGTTGATGAAGTGCAGGGTACTCCAACTACAAGAATAAATGACCGAATTCTTGTGCTCCAACAACAGAATGACTATTTAGTTTTTTTATTTATTTTGATAGCTTCTTATTAATTTATAATGAACTATTAACTAATAGGTGCTAAAACAGACGAGGTCCTATATACATCAATTCTTTAAGGTTTATATTTAAGATTTCTGGGCTTGTTTTTTTTAAATTTCAGTCCGAATGCGAATTCATTATATTGTTAAAAATTTAAATCAAAAAATAAACTTTTACGTTAATATTTATCAGTGCAACATTTGTAAATACATATGTATAATAGTTTATTCTTGTTAATAAATGATTATTTTATAAAAGTATTAACGATTATTTGATTTCGAATTTTGTGACATCCCTTGCATATTGGCGAACGATCGCGTGGATACCTACGCGGGCGGCGGCATCGCCCCACATCAAAAGCGATGCCCTACTGTATGAAATAGTAATACTGTGGCCATACGCTATTTACTCATCCTTGAGCGAACATCTCAAACAAACACAGTGTATACATAATATAATTTATTGTAATAATGGATATGTCTGATAACTTACCAAAGATAGATTACTATATGGTAAAGCATTTTTTACAAACAACTCCGATTTCATAGGTGTGGAGGTGCGCGGAGTGAAAGTTGGAAGGTGACGTGCCTTTGCTATTACTCTTTATTGAAAACAAAATGCTCTATAATGAATTTTTAACTACCTATTTTGGCTTGTAGTATGAAAAGAAAATAAAACGTAAAAAGTTGACTTCACTTCACAAGTGTACAATACAACAAAGTTTAGGTTAGTACTATTAGTTGGTTTTGTGACAAGATGGTTATCGCGTATTGTTTCTTAGTTTTACGTCTGGTAACCAAGCGAAGCCAATATATTATGATTATTTACATATAATTTTACGCAAATATTGTTGCTAACAAATTACAATTTGTAAAAAGACAGTGTTGACAAATTTCCACGAGCAGCATTCGAACCCGCACCCCATGACATGCCGGATCAGGTGCATTGCCAAATATGCTATCGTGGCTTAATCTAACTCGCCGAAATTAATCAACATCATCTACTTTTATTTTAAAAGCCAAAGGAGCCCTATTCAATGTCGACAACTGTTGGCAGTGCACCTGACCCGGCAAGTCATGGGGTGCGGGTTCGAATCCCGCTCGTGGAATTTTTTCAACACTGTCTTTTTTCAAATCTTATTACCTATTAAATAAAAATACAAAACAAACAAATTTTTCGTATTTATTTGATGTAATTCAAACAAGTCATACAAGTAGTACCTATCTATTTCGTTTTTAATTTGAAAGTATGGGTAGGTATATAGGTGTCACAGTTCGGTAAATAGGTACTTACATTAAAATGATCTTTATAACAGTATAAACAAGATGAACTGGAAAGAGTTACTCGATCATCGCGTTTCATAATACTGCACCACTTTTTTCGCACTTCTCATGTCTTGGAACTGAGAAGTATATCTCATTTGGTGTTTTAGAGGTTGTATTTTTGCATGTAGGCACTATACAGTACTTAAAAGACCTTTTATTTTCACTTATAATGTTCAAAATCCTTCATTATTAATAAAAACAAAGACAAAACGTAAGTGCTATGCAAACAAGCGGCAGTGGCACACTGCGCGTTCACAGCTCGGAAAGTTTGTGTCGTGTGACGTCACGAGGTAAGAGAGTGCGAGTAGTAGGTAACTAGAAAAGGAAAGCTAATAACTTCGTCATTTTTTTTTAATATCGTAAAAAATATTTTACTGTTGTTAATAAATTATAAAACATTATATAATTACACAATAATATCAATTTAAGAGACGAGCTCATTCAATGAATTTCGTGAATTTCAGTAAATGGATAAATGTAAAACTCATGCCTAATATACCACCAAATTCGGTCATAGTAATGGATAACGCAGCTTATCATTCGGTTCGAGGAGAGAAAAAGCCGACTATGGCTTCTACCAAGCCAGCTATGCAAGTTTGGCTACAACAGCATGAAGTGCCTTTTGATGAAAAACTTAGAAAGGATGACTGGTTCAAATTAATTAAAAACTATTTCACAGAAGATATTTACAAAATTGGCGAGTTTTTATAAAGAAACGGACATGAAGTGTTGCGTTTGCCTCCATACCACCCAGACCTGAACCTAATTGAGTTGGTCTGGGGTTATATTAAAGGACAGTTAGCACAAAAGTTTGCTGGATATTATGCAGATAAGTGGGAGCATTGTATTAATCATATAATCTAAGTCGAGGACGAATACTGCAAACATGACAGCGTTATACTAATATTGTTGTTTTTATTATTAACGAGCAGGACGATTCAGATGTTTCTGATGATGGCTGCTTCGAAAGTGAAGAATCAAGTTCCAGTGATATTGATATGGATACAAGTGATTGATTTATTATATTGATAAATTTTGCTTAATAAATAGTACACAAGTTCATTACCATTGTATTTATCAAATCTTCTATAATAAATAACGGCTGCGAAGTAAAAAAAGGATTTATTTATTTTTCTCAAAACAATTGAAGAACAAAAGAAACGGACATGAAGTGTTGCGTTTGCCTCCATACCACCCAGACTGAACCCAATTCAGTTGGTGTGGGATTATATTAAAGGACAGTTAGCACAAAAAAGTATCGACTCTAATCTGGATCAAAAAAAATATATGTTGTAGGAATATTTTCGTAGAAAAGTGGGAGCATTGTATTAATCATATATTCAAAGTCGAGGACGAAAACTGCAAACATGTCAGCGTCATACATGATATTGTTGATTTTTATTATTAACGTGCAGGACGATTCAGATGTTTCTGATGATGGCTGCTTCGAAAGTGAAGAATCAAGTTCCAGTGATATTGATATGGATACAAGTGATTGATTTATTACAGTGATAAATTTTACTTAATAAATAGTACACAAGTTAATTACCATTGTATTTATCAAACCTTCTATAATAAATAACGGCTGCGCAGTAAGAAAAAGGATATTTTTTTTTACTTTTCTCAAAACAATTGACTAATTACGTAGGCAGGCACCAATATTAATAATTGCTTATCTTCAGATGAATCTTGTTAAAATTATCACGTGTGTACCACCTTACCGCTCGACCACAACTACTGACGTCTTCCGACGTGGCAAACGGATTTCTAGTTCATTGCGTTTTTTCTATCACTGCTGACTATGACTGCCGTAGTATAACGCGCAATGAACTAGAAACCGTTCGCCGCGTCGCAAAACGCTCGTACTCGTGGCAGAGGCCTTACGTAGGTACCTCCCGCCCCGCATACCTACCGCAGGTGAGGACTCAGTTACGCGGTCTAGTTTCCTCCTTCACGGCCCGGTCTACCCGAGCCGAGGTCCGAGCCTTTAGAGGCGCCCTCGGGTGGTTCCGTCCCCTGATCCGATCCGAACCCTTCGGAGAATCTAGTAGGGCACGGGGACGCGCACTAGTGCGCGATGCCGTTCCCTCTAGAAAACTTCCGAAGGTGATTCGTTTCACACGGCTTGAGGGAGGGACCCTTTACGTTCCTCGCCGCCCCCAAAAAAGCTCGGTGAAGCTGAAAATGCCGTCTGAGGCAATCAGCAAACTCTCTCAAAAAAAAAAGAAAAAAAAAGCGGTCTAGCTATAGTTCTTAATTGATGCAAAACAGTTCATCTATGCCTCGCGTTAAGTCTTTTTTATGTTTATACGTAGAAAAATAAATAATTTTCAATTAACAAAAAAAGGAAAAGGCGCCCATTTAATGTCAACAACTACCGCGTCGTTAACAGCCAATCATAATATTTTTACAAATACTAAAGATCAGTTAAGAAGTAGGCAAGCAATTTATAAAAATGTTTTTGTTTTGTTTATATAATTTTAACGCAAATTTTGTTGCGAAACAAATTACAAAAACACAAATGTTGAAATAATTTCCACGAGCAGGATTTGAACCGGCACCCTTCTGACATATGTTGTTAGATGTTAACGACGGTAGTTGTTGACATTGAATGGGCGCCTTTGGCTTTCAAAGTAAAAAAAGTAAATAGTGTTGAATAATTTCGGCGGGCTGGTTAGAACCACGATTACTCAATTGGGAGAGCACGGTGCAGGTTCAAATCCTGCTCGTGGAAATTTTTTCAACATTTGTGTTTTCATAAGCGTAAATTTCAGAATTTATCAAAATGCCCATAACTTTAAGGGGGTGCAGCGCGGACGCAAAACTGCGAGTTTCAAGTTTCTTTATTATAGCGAGCGAGGGGCGCGTGGCAGTGGTGTGACAACGGCGCACGACTACGAATACGCACGTACACTAATATTTGTACAGAGTAGGCTGGTGATTTAATTAGAGCAATGTTTACTATCGTAAAATCATAGGCGTTTGGGTAAAAAATAATAAAAGTCTTAATATTTTCATATTCATATTTTTTAATTGAAAAATAAGACAACAGTGGCCTGCGGAATATCAATACACACATTTTGATGTCGAATCATTGTTTCATTTATGCTATATTTACAAAGTTCTGAAGAAATAACTTTTTAGATAAAGTAATGATATTTTTACGTATTGTTGCAGTTGCAACAATTGCAGTTGTATGCAGTTTCTGGGTATCTGTTTCAAATTCGAAGACAACCATGGCCTTGTGAAAGGATCAAGCTAACCTACACTAGTCCTTTTAATGTATATGACCTATTCAGCGCCTAGTACCAGTGACTTAAAAACACGTAAATTTTCGAAATTTCGCGTGGCACTCCCTTAATAGAAAATTCTCTGCTCTCTCAATAATACACACATCAAAATCAATCATCAGGATCAAGTTTAACTTTTTTGGATCGTTATTGATTCTTTTTAGTGAAATTCACAATATGAATGAAACATTTTTTTTACATTGTTTCAATATGGAAAATTAACTGTCAATCTACATTTCTATAAAAGGGCGTAATGGCAATTTTACAAAAGCAGTACAATTTCTGCACTGAAAGTGAAAAAAAATGCAATGATATGGAGCGACGCGTCGCTCCATGACGGTCATTTGACAAGGGAAGAGCCGTTGGAATGTTGAAAGCTGGACTGTGGCTGCCGCCATTGGCACTACACATAGTGTCATAGGTCGATTTTAAGCATGCCAAATCGCTGTTCTTGTGTGATTCGTGTGAATGGTAGAAATAAAGATTATATATATATTTTTTTTAATAATAAAATCTTAAAAATCATCGTTGTTCTTGCTTTTTTTGCCGATTAGGTTACATGAACGTAAGCAAATTTTCCCCCAATTTGTTAAAATTGCATTTTTTCTTAATTTTTTCATCATAATAGGGATAAAATTGGTTACTAAAACATAAAAAGTAGAGCAAGAAACCAGTCTGGAAAACCAGATTAGGTAAATCCTATAAAAAAAAAATTATATCTAAAAATGTATTTGACCCCTTGAAATTTTTGATGTATGTATTACTTTAATGATCAGCAAAATAATATACTACTACTATAAAAATATGTGAACTTACTCAGCTTGCAGTTTCTCACGAGCCTCTGCAATTTCTTCTAAATTTGCTGTATTTTCTCTAATTGATTCAGTAAACTTCTTAAACTCTTTGCCAAAATCATTGTGTAATTTTTTATTCTGCGAATATTAAATATGTTAATGTCCTACTGAAAACTATTACGGTTGGCGATTTCATTATTTAGCACAGTTTTATGGTTATCTTCGCAATCAGATCCTAAAATATCTCCTTTATCTATATAAGTACTGTGAAAATATATATGACTACAAATTTATACATTCAATTGCTACTAGTCACTATGCGTATATCTTTCGATATTGGGGTACGGGCAGCATACATGATTTCTCCGTATCCTTTACGTGGGAAGGAATGAGCCCAGCAGTAGTGGGACATTTCTGTAATGTTCTACTGCATATGCTGATGAAGATAAGAGATAGGTTTTCAGAGTCAATCTCCGTTCCAGTATACGTCTACCCCAGGAATCAATCATCAGGAAATCATTAAATCTAATGCTTTAGTGTGATTTCGGTAGGTATAGCTTTACTCTGCGCAAAAATAAGTTTCTAGTTCAATGATTAGTATTTTGTTCGCAGTTTGAGTAACACAGCACAGACCTGCTCCTGTAGTTGATGTATGTTCCGTTCCAGGACCCAGCAGTGGGACTGAGATTGTTCCAGAGTCGCTTCCAGCTGGGCCACCTGAGCGGCTTGATTCTTCGCCTGACACGTCGCACGAGATATGCGTTCTTTTACTAAAGTATACTTGCATTTTTCTTCTTTTAGCTGCTTTTCTAACTCCTGATGATGTTAAGTAATATACACAGTTAATGATGCACATAAGCAGGACATTTGACAAGGCGAGAAGTCGACGGCCGCTGGACGTAAGCAGTTACAGAAGGGTGGTCAGTAGTCGCGCGAAAGGTGCAGAACACGGGATTGACCACCAGCTTAAAGGCATTACCTACCACATGAATAAATATCTAATAGAGTGAAAGCTTCCTCATAGCGCGCAAAATTTACAATTACTTTGCTAGGGTTGTCACATGACGTTATGATAAATGAAACAAAGTATTTTATTTTATTTTTCATAAATTTGTAAATTACGTAGATAGTCTAAATATTTTCTTTTTATTATTTTTGGGTTCTAAATTCCAAGGAGAGCCGCCGAATTTGGGGAGAAGAGTGGAGGAGGGGGTAGTATACCTCTACCGGCGGGTGAGGGCTGCTCTCCCTCCGCGCCTCCGGGCTCATAAAAAAACTCTAGCGTAGGGCAGACTAATTCGGTTCTGTGACTAACTTTGACCTAATGTTACCTCATCGTCGGGTATGAAACATTTTTTTTACTATAATATACTTCTAGTGTTAATTATTATTAATAAACAAATTATGATAACCTGAGGACATAGATGCACCAACTGGAGAAATGGCAGTTGAACACCCAGCAATGGGCTCCACATCACCACGTAAGTACACAAGTGGTTCACTAGAATCTGATAATGACAATAATTTATTGAGAGTTCTAATTGATTCCTAGCGATAAAAAATCGTGTACTTGTTCCTAATTAGTAGTTCTTTACGCAAAAAAAAAAACCTCGAAATTTGGCGGCTCCCCTTGGAAATACTAGGCCTTATTTTAGTTTTTCAATAAGTATCTTGTTTTTGTTATTTTTCAAATTAAGATAAATTCCAATCTGACAAAGTCTTTTTAAAATACCTACTGAATTGGAAAATAGTCACATGGCAGATCAAATGTTCAGTCATTATTATACACGTTCTAAGATTTCAGTTCCAATAATTTTATAATATTTGCTTTAAGATCGAAGTGTTTGCGAAACTACGTGAAATAGGCAATTTTTTATATTTCTGGCATTGTTCATACACACTTTACACACTGTACAGTAATTAATATTTTACAGTAAACCAATCTAATTTAAATCAAACATAATAAAACCTCAAATAATTACAATATTTTACGAGCGATGACAGTTCACAACACGAAACAATGCGTTTGACACTCACTGAGATTGTCCGCTGGCTGTGCCGGTGTAAACCGGTTTGTCCTCTCGCGGCGCGTACGTGAACCCGTCGGTGGGAGGTCACGCACACATAACCGTGCTAGTAGTAGTGTACCGTCGTCGCAGCGCGCTATAAGGAAGCTTTCACTCTGTTAGATATTTACTCTGTGGCATTACACTAGGCTCGCACAAGACAACAAATGGCGTAACAAAAGAGAATAACTAAAAAGATGAACGCCTACATTATGTAATCGTTCGCAAAAATGGATGGAATTTTTCAGAGTACTTAGATACAAAAAGTTTTTATGCCTATTACCCATACATAGCAACCTATGTATGGGTAATAGGCATGAAAACTTCTAGATCATGTAAATGTAAATGTCTAGATCTTTTTGACTAATTAAATGATCTCATATTTTTTGACCGGATTATCGTACAGATATTTCTGGCTAATAAACTGTACAGATATTTTTGACGCCTTGGTTGGGAACGTATAATATATTTATGCCCTTGACTGTACCTAGGTACGTTTTTTTGTAACAAACTTCATCATCGCCATCGCCAGCTCATATACCACTGCAAGGGCACGAGCCTTCTCTATGGATGGATAGGGAGAACGGGCCATAAACCACTACGCGGGCCCAGTGCGGATTGGTGGTTGTTAACGACCGTTAATGCAGCCAGGACCAACCGCTTTAAGTGCCTTCCGAAGCACGGAGAAGCTCTAGATGATACATTTTTGGTCACCCATCCGATGACCGGCCTTTGCGAAAGTTGCTTAGACTGCGCCATCGAGCTCCTCCCAAACAACAAACTTAATTTCTTACATTCACTTAATAATAATGTAAGT
This sequence comes from Eudonia mercurella, assembly GCA_963082485.1. NCBI lineage: Eukaryota > Metazoa > Arthropoda > Insecta > Lepidoptera > Crambidae > Eudonia > Eudonia mercurella. The sequence continues at coordinate 7,333,051 of OY720027.1, read as the reverse complement.
CATTCATCACTTTGCATTTGCTTTGGAACTTACTTCAACTTTATTTCTATTGGCGCTAGGTTTACGATGTTCCGCTTCTTGTATTCGTTTACATAGATCATTCTTCTGTGAATTCAATTCTGAAACTTCGCAAATAAGCTGTTCGTTGCGGAGATTTAAAGCCACAGTTTCTACCACTGACTTTCTAAAAAAAAAGAATTCGATGATTTGTACATCATTGTACCCATGTATAATATTAAATGATACAATGATATAATAATTAAATTTTATTACCTTATATAACCGATGATATCGTCTAATTCTACTATAAAATCATCTTTAACTTTCTTGAAGCAACAAGACAGCATTTCGTTTTCAGCGCCAAATTCTTGGAATTTTTTTAGGTGTGACTTTATCTGAAAATTTCATATGCATGATAAAAAAAATTTGATCAATAGTTAAAAATGTTAATTTGAATGGTATCGATTGTAGAAGGCTCACTTTTTCCGGTGACGATAATGATGTCTCTAGTATATCAATGATCTCTTTATTCTTCGACAATGTGTGTTCACAGGTTTCTACTAGTTTCGATGGCAAACTGTATAATTTATCGATAGCAATCGGCGTAGCAGACGAGGAGTCTGAAGAGAAGAAAAGAAAAATCAACGCTGCAACGCTTGGTTCAATTGGACCGCAGGTGCCTTGTGCGATTTTTATTCAGGATAACGAAAGATAGTTTTTTTTAAAATATTGTTAAAACAGCGCCTCCGCTTGACCAACGAGGAGAGTTCCAGTTTTTGTTAACGTGATGGCAAATAAAACCACGCACTAGGCACCCAGATCTACTATTAAAAATGCGATGGCATTTTTACTTTTATTTCAAATGACAAATATTTATTTAAATAATAAATTACTAGTTATTTACTAACTAAATTTTTATTATAAGATATGTATTTTAGTATTTAAGGTTATAATATTGTATGGGCCATAGTTGCCTGAATAAAAGTATTCTGTTCTATTCTATTAACTGTTTGGTATGTGGGTTCGATTCTTCAAAAACTGCTCAACAGTTTGGCAGAACATACTATACTTAGCTTAGCTTAGTATAGCTGTGCCCCGCGGTTTCACCCGCGTTAATTAGCAAACAATCTATAGCCTATCTTCAATAAATGGACTATTCAACACAAAAATATTTTTTCAATTCGAACCAGTAGTTCCTGAGATTAGCGCGTTCAACCAAACAAACAAACAAACTCTTCAGCTTTATAATATTAGTATAGAAGTATAGATACTTATTACAAGGTGGGCCAAAAGAAGTCATCCGATGTTGTTTGGCTCTCATTTTTTTTCTAAATGAAATACTTCGATTCTGTTTTTTGATTATGTTTATTTGAACCTTTAGAATTTTATTGGCCAAGTCGAGAAGACGATATCGGCCAAATGGGCGCCGTCACAATTGATTGCCATACGGGCTGCTTCTTCTTTTATGGCATTTTTCATCACTTCGGCGAGAACTTCGGGCGACAGATTCTCACACTCGTGTCGAATGTTGTCCTTGAGGACTTCCAGGGTCTCGAGCTTGTTCACGTAAACACGGGATTTTAAAAAACCCCACAAAAAAAGTCTGGAACGGTTAAATCGGGCGATCTTGCGGGCCAGTGCAAATCGCCAAAACGAGAGATGAGGCGACCCGGGAACGCCGCCTTAAGAATATTGGTTGTGGCTCGCGCAGTGTGTGCCGTTGCTCCGTCCTGTTGGAACCACATGTCCTCCAGTCCTAATTCGTCCAATTGCGGCAGAAAAAACTCGGTTAACATGGCCACTGTTGTCGTTTGACCAGCGGCTTTCTCGGCAGAACGGGCGCTCCGGGGCCGGCCACTCTTGGCAACGTCTCGTGTGGTCCCATAAGGTTGGTGGCCAAACGACGCAGTGTTTGCGCAGTCGGTGTCGAACGACCGGGGAATCGGCGACGGAATTCGCGCTGCGCCAACACTACAGACGAATTGTTACGCAAAAAAATAGACACGATTATTCCGCGTTCTTGTATCGTTCCATGGCTTGTTCACTTGTATTCTACATCTGTCTAGTCCACAAATGTCAAAACAAATTTGACATTGGCCGCCATTTGCAAAAATAAGAGCATCTTCCAATTGGGTGATTTCTTTTGGCCCACCTTGTATAATAAAAGTGTAAAAATGTAAATTACTAATTTATAAAAAAAACGTTATCAGCGCCATATAGTACGGTTTTACCATTATTTTGCTGGCAGTTCAAGCGCGGGTTGGCATTGGCACACAGCTGCAGCAGCTGTTCGGGGCTCATGTTCGTCACATTCATGATCTGGAGCTCGTCGCGGGAGGGCAAGTTAGTCATGTGGCCGAGGGCTGCCATCTTTTGGTGGGTCACCCCCAAACTCGCGTAAACTGACATTATTGCTTTCTGAAATTATTAAGAGAATTTTATAATGAGGTGATTGCGAATAAGGACTGAGCAAATGAAAAGCAAAAAGTAAAAGAAGAGATTAAATACCTGCTTATTACTTAACTCATTTTTCATCTCTTCAAACTGAACAATTTTTTCTTGCCATGCTATTTTCAACTTTGTCACCTTTTCATTTCGTGATGTAATTGAGTCTGTAACTTTCAATGTTTGTAATATCTTTTTCATGATTAAAAATATACTGATTATGAAAATGATCTACCTATATCATTCAAATCGTTGCGTTGTTCTTCTATTAACTCACTTTCCTGTAACTCTAGAACTTCATGCTTATCAATTGTGTCCTGAATATTAATAAAAAGGGTAATTATAACAAAATATGCCAATCTAGATGAGTCCAGCTGTCAATACCTACAATGCAAAAAACCTACGTAGCAAATAATCCAGATCTCATATTCCCTACTTCGTATTACGACTAAATCGCGTAATGACATAGTAGCAGAATGCCTACTTTTTGAAAAATACGGAACTATTTACACGCTCAACACACGGAAAATCTGTCTATACCAACTGTCATGTTGAAGTATGCATGGTAACAAAATACATGCAAAATACTATCTAATGTCAAGTGAAGGGTTTGTTCTATTGGTATTTAGCGTATATTACACATCTCTGGGATGAGGCTATTGACAAGCGTGGCGAGTCGGTGGCGGTTAGACTTGACATAGCCAAGGTTTTTGATCGTGTCTGGCACAAAGCTCTTCTCTCTAAGCTCCCGGCATACGGTGTCTGCTCAGTTCTGCAACTGGGTCGCTGGCTTCCTACATGAGCGTAGAATCCGAGTGCTCTCAGACGGATGCGCTTCGCGGTTGTAGAGTGTGTACGCACGCACTCATCTCCTACATTATATAAGCCATAGCGCAACATTTAATTGGAGCCATTATACACCTTATAACCGCACGGTTTTATTACACGGTTCATGTCAGTGAATGCTGGTGTCCCTCAGGGGTCCGTTCTATCCCCTAAGCCGCTGTTCCTTCTGCATATCAATGATATGCTTCCACTTGGAAATATTTTTCCAGTTTTACAGTTTTTTGCAGAATATGATAAGAATACGGAAGCAAATTATTCACACAATCGTGAATTATTCACAAACAGTCTTTTAACGTTCTTTTTATAGCTAAAATGATATTATGTAGATTTTGAGTGTGAATAAAATTGATATGTGTCAAAGTGGTTTTTTTCTCGACTAACTTTGAAAAAGTAGGCATTTTGCTACTATGTCATTACGCGATTTAGTCATAATACGAAGTAGGGAATATGAGATGTGGATTATTTGCTACGTAGGTTTTTTGCATTGTGACTCATTAAAAGCTTAATGTTTGTACCCGTTGCGTGGTTGATTACAATAATAATCGTCTGCAATTTATGCATAACTTCTCGAGATTATCAAAGAATGAGAGAGTGCAAATCCGCAAAGGCATCTAACAAAATTCTACGACGAATGCCTTGTGTCATTCGCCATTCGATCACGCTAACGAAAATGAAGTATGGCATTGAAGCGGCGCCGGCGTCTCCTGGTGGAAATCGAGGAGGTAAAATGTCCTTTTATGAAAGGGCATTTTCCAATATTTTTGACGCTGTAAGGGAGTAAAGAGCTTGACACTTGCTGAGTTTCTTGCCGGTTCTTCTCAGTACTTACGAACCGATGGCGTAATGACGTTCATAAGAGCTATTTGTAGCCTAAACTGAATAAATAATTTTGAATTTGAATTTGAATTTGAATTTGCCAAACAAATTTAGTTAAGTTAAAAATATATGTTATATAAGAATTATGAAATTTCTTTGACAGAAAAAGTCATTATCTTCTTCATTTACTAAAGTACGTCGATGAAATTAAGTATAAAAATACTTAATACTTATTAGAAAAACGCTATTGTTTTTTTTTAAACATTTATATTTTAAATAAATAGCGTTCTTCTTTGACTATACTTACACTTTAATACTTTAATAAAATTTCATTAAACAAATAAAACAAATCAACAACAGGAAATTAAACCATGGCAAAGGAAGTGGTTTATAGTTGTTAGTACAGGTTTCGTATGGAATATTTTTAACTGATGAACATCGTGTTTACAAATAAAAAGAAAATCTTAACTTCATATCGACCTAGTCCAACCTTAGATTGTTTACGGAAGTCACTGTTAGTGACGATGAGTTAGAAATAAATTTAGACGACTTCTAAAATTGTTTTTTGAATAACGTGTCTAAGTAAGTATATTTTGTGCGCACAACAAAAAGTATTATATTGTAAAACCGGTTGCCGGAAGCAAACGGTTTTACAATAAAATACTTTTACTTTTTTATAACACGGCCAACACCTTATTTTCTGTCTGAGGACCCTGCAAAGGTTCGAAACGAAGCGCGACTGCTATAATAGTAATTAAACAAAAAGTGAGTAGATCTGGGTGCGATTACCATTCGATCATTAACGAAAACGAGAATTTGTATGACAAAATTTTGATTCTCTCTTACTTACGTCATTCATTCCCTGTGTGGTGCCGGGGATAAAGAATTGCACCACCCCATCTCTTCCCGTGGGTGTCGTAAAAGCCGACTAAGGGACCATTCCAGAGGATGGGCAGCAGCATCTCTCTGAGGTTACCCTCAACCTACTGCGATCGCCAACCCGCCTGCCAAGCGTGGCGAATACGGCAAAAACCCCTCATATCCTTTGGGGAGGCCTTTGTCCAGCAGTGGACGTCTTTTGGCTGAGATGGTGGTACGTCATTCATGTCGCCAAGAGGCACTGCTTCGATCCCACACCTACTAATTATCGTTTTCGTAAACGTAATCGAATGAATACGGATAGTAAACAAAACTCACACTAGGCACACAGTATAACGATTATTTCATATGTGTAGGTAATGTTCGCATAATCAATAGAAAACAGTTTTTATCCGTACCTGATCAGGTAGACATACTATCCGATTAGTGTAAACTGTCTTTGTGGGAAATTTCTGAAAATGTTAAATTAGTACTTAATAAATGTTCAAATAATTTTTAACGCAAATTTTGTTGCGAACAAATTACAAAAACACAAATGTTGAAAAAATTTCCACGAGTAGGATTTGAACCTGCACCCTTCTGACATTCCGGGTCAGGTGCTCTTTCAATTGAGCTATCGTGGTTCTAACCAGCCCGCCGAAATTATTCAACACTTTTTACTTTGAAAAGTAAAGGCGCCCATTCAATGTCAACAACTACCGTCACTAACATCCGATCATAATATTTTTACAAATATTAAAGATCAGTTAAGAAGTAAGCAAGCTATATATAAATGTTCAAATCATTTTTAACGCAAATTTTGTTGCGAACAATTACTTAATAGGTAATACGAGCACATTATAATCTTTACACGCAAAAAAATGTTATAAGAACTTAGATGAAAAATTACCGATGAAACGGGCACCAATATGACTGGTCTTGATGATTTTGTAGACCCAATTTCAGTCATGATCCTTTTGGGTATTACTGACGGTTTCTGTAAAAATATAAATCTTGTGTACAACCCTTATAGAACCTAGTTACGCTCGTCGCGCGTGATACATCGTCATATTTATATGATCTACACACCACATAGATGAATAAAGGCTTTATATATTTTGGTATCCCTGACAAAGAGAGAAAAAAAAAAAAGAATGCTAACGTACTATGAAAAAAACCCAGGACCGGCGCAAAAGTATCTCGCATTTTAAGTAGTAATAAGTATTTTTATTATTTTTCATTTATCGCATCACAATACTATATGTACTAGTTATAATATAAAATTTGACTAGAACAAATCAACCAGATCCAGGAAGCACGAGTGGGAATCGAACCCACGACCCTTGGATTACGGGTCCAATGCTCTGACCGCTGAGCTACCAAGACCCCAGGGCTGGTTGATTTTTTCTAGTAATTTTTTATCTTGTAACTACATTTATGAACTATACTTGTGAATGCAAAAAATTTAAAATAATAAAAATATTTATCTATAAATAAAATGGAATAAAATACTATATATTATATTTATACGAAATTAATATTTTTTTATCTATCATAGTGGCACTAGTGTTCGACACTTAAGGCGAAGGGTAAGGCACACTAGCGCCGCTAATGGATTTAATTTGATAACTGCTAAACTGGATTTTTTTTCAAACATTGCGGACCTTCCGACACTAGGCAAACATCTATTAATTAATATTTGTTTACTACTTTTAGGTTTGTTTTTGTATGCATTCGCTAACACCAAAAGTGGCCATTGATTGTGAATAAATGCGATAGCCCGTTTTGTGAATAAACCACGCAACAAAAAGTAGTACACAATTATTAACCCTTTAATTCGCAACGTTAATTATACTCAACATTCAACAAACAAAAATGTTTGGTAAAAACTATGAATTATTTCTTCGGCAACACTGTATAATATTAGAGTACAATAAACTGGCAAGCTAAAAAAAATTTTGTGACAGTTCAAACGTCAAAATTTGACATTTATCAGCAAAATGGCGCCGGGAACATCAACATTGCGCGGACGCTCCGTAAGTTATTTCAGATTTTTATAGTTTTCACTGGATTTTTACAAATATTTTACTGTAATTATATTGCACAATAACTAACCTTTGTTTCTTATTATTATTTGGATCCTAAATTGCTTTTACTAATGAGATAAAACAGGCATCTGTTGCATGTTGAGTATTCTCAACGTTGCGAGACACTGACTAATACACTTCTAAATGGGTACGTTGAGAATACTCAACGTTGCGAGACATACACTAATGTACTTCTAACTGAGTACGTAGAGAATACTCAACGTTGCCCAACATATAGACTGTCATTTTTTTGGCATGATTTTATGCATATTTTTTTATTTTGGTAAATTAATGGGATTTTTTAAAGTATCTTTTTAATGATTATTGTTTAAAAATAATATTTATTTAGAGTTTTTGGGAATTTTGTCAACAAAACATAAGGTTTTTTTGGTTTTTATGCTTTTGGTTATGGAATGGGTTCTGCACGCTTTCTTTTCTTCTGTTTATTGAAGGCAAAACCACAATGGGAGCGGACAAGACGTATTATGGCTTTGGTGCCTCCTACACGCGCCCCTTCTGCCAGTAGCAACACATCCGAAGATGAAGATCCCATAGAACACGGTGAGGCGAATGATGTGTCTGATTTTAGTTCCGAACCAAGATCACTAGATTCTTCTTTTGAGCGATTGAATATTCTGGACGACTACCACTCTGAAGATGATGTTTATTCCAACAGCCGTCAAAATATTGAATCTCCCATCCTTCCTTACGAAGAAGATACAGTTCCTTTGACTCCACTTATAAATGAGATGTTTTCACCAGGGTCAGAGTTACCTAACTTAAATTCGCCACTTTTATCAGCACTTCCGCAAAATACTAGATCAAAAAGAAAAGCGACTAACAATAGACCAACAGTAGTAGCAAAAAAGGCAAAGAAATTTATTCGAAAATCACTTGATTACCGAACCTCACCAAACGATATGAAGTCTCCCCTTGACTACTTTTTCACTTTTTTTTCACAAGATATTATCGAATTGATAGTGGATCAAACAAATTTATATTCTGTGCAGTGTGGAGGGGGACAAGCAAAATGCATAAATGTATCCAAAGATGATATATGTAACTTTCTCGCCATCACCATTATGATGGGTGTAGTGAAAATGCCTTCATACAGGGACTATTGGAGCCAAACCCTGAGATATGCACCTATTGCAGATGTTATGTCCCTTAAAAAGTATGAACAGATAAGAAAGTACCTCCACTTTTCCGATAATATCGCTGCAAATGATGACCGCTACTATAAAATACGTCCTATAATCGAAAAAATAAGGCTAAACTGTTTATTAGTCGAAGAAGAGGGAAGATACAGCATCGACGAGATGATGATACCTTATAAAGGTACTAGGGCAGGCAGTCGACGGCAGTATCTGCCAAAAAACCCAAAAAATGGGGTTTCAAAATTTTTGTAAGAGCAGGAGTGTCGGGGTTAGTGTACGATTTTTTGCCTTATGGTGGTGATGATACTTTTAGGGGCATGTCGTTTACTGACTATGAAAACAGCCTTGGATTAGGAGCTAAAGTAGTTTTGGCTCTTGCTAAGACAATCAGGAAAATACCTTCAACTTTATACTTCGACAATTTTTTTACGTCACTCGAATTAATACATTATTTACGTGAAGAATATGGATTATTTAGCTTGGGTACAATTAGAAGCAATAGACTGAAAGGGTGTCAGGACAAACTACCTACAGATAAAGTGTTGGCAAAAAGAGGAAGGGGATCAAGCAAGCAAGTGGTTTGTAATAAAAATAAAATTGCTGTTATAAAGTGGCATGACAATAAGGCAGTAACACTTGCAAGTTCGTTTGTGGATTCGCATCCTATAGAAAAAATAAAGCGTTATTCGAAGGAAGCTAAGACAAGGGTAGAAGTTGATTGTCCCCAAATAATTAAACAATACAACATGTACATGGGGGGCGTAGACCTCGCCGATATGTTGATCGCCATTTATCGCAGTACTTATAAAACCAAAAGGTGGTACATGGCCATATTTTCGCAGGCTTTAGACATATGTGTCAATAATGCATGGTTGTTATACAAAAGACATAACAAAGAATTGCCAAATAAATGCATGCCATTGAAAACATTCCGGTTGAATATATACACAGAACTACTGAAAAGAAACAGAGTAAATAAAAAAAGTAATGTAGATAGTAATCCTGCAAGTCTTATTCAATTACCGTCCACCCCCAGACCACCTGATGCTGTAAGATACGACAATATAGGGCATTTACCAGTGTTTATCCCATATGGGAGGTGCAAACACTGTAAGAACGGTTTCACAAATGTGCAATGAACTAAATGTTCTATGAGACTGTGCCTAGTAAGTAAGAGGAATTGTTTTAACTCGTTCCATGTTAAACAATAAATGTTTTAATACTTTCTATTTCTACAAATTTGTTTTATTTCTTGATCATTTATTATATTCATACAAGGACAATGTTGAAAATACTTAACATCTTTACACATATGTAATTTCTTGAGTCTTTCGCAATGTTGAGTATAATTAACATATGTTTTCTCAAATACTATATTTTGAATTATTTTTTTATTATTTTTCTGGGCACTCTTAGTTAATATGGAAACAGATTTTTGCACAGGAACTATCACATTACGACAAAGTGTCTCTTGCGCATTAAAGGGTTAAATAAATACTATGGATGCTTTCCTGTTATCGGACGGTACGCAATGTTTAAAAAAAGATCCGGTCCGTTAGTAATTGTCAAATTATCAAATGGTGGCGCTAGTGTGCTTTACCCTTCGCCTTAAAGCCCAGTGTTTTTACAATAACAAATAGTGAAATAAAACTACTTTTATGGATCTACTTACTCTTACGGATGCCGGAACACTTTTATCCCTGTCGAGGCGCGAGGGCCGCGTGACGGCGAATGCCGGCTTCTGCGGCGCAACGTCTTCTTTCATTTTGTTGTTGGCCGATTTCGGCCGGCTTGGCTGTTTTCAAGAAATGTTATAGTATAGTTAGTTGATATTAAAAAAAAACAGACATTTACGATATGGAACCATTTTTTTCAATAAACAAAAGAAAAATGAAAAGGTTTACCTCCCCAGAACGCGGTCGGGAGCCGGGTTTGGCGGCAAAACGAGGCTGCTGGAATGGCACGGCCTGGCAATGATAATTTGTTGTTATTATACCATCTTTTAATTTATAGTTTATTGTAGAAAATAAATTTTTGATGGATGACGTTTGTGCGATTCATTTTAGGAAACACATTAGCAAATTTTTACTTAAATTTTTAAAGTACTAATTGCTGCACTTAAGCTGAATTAATATAGTGAAAAAAAAAAAAAAAAATCTTTTAGTGCAGCCGCCCGGATTGCGGAAGACCCAGGTTCGATTCCTGGCTGGGTCGGGTAGGCATTTAATTTCCCCACTGTATTTTAGAAATATTACATTAACTAGTTTTAAAAGGTTTAGAACACTCTCTCGTATAATTTTAGTATAACACATTTCCATTCCATTACTTTACCGTAAGCTGGAAGGTAGTGACGGGTGTAGTGCTATACTGTGTTCAGTTTGAGAATTATAGAAAGTATTGTTTGTGCGCTTTTTGATGTTTCTCTGTGTGAAGAGGTTTGCAGCACTAAACCATAACGGTAGCTACCTCGTATAGTATAATCGGCCCCTGTGCTTAGCATTTGTGGACTATGAGAAGGCATTTGACTCTATCGAAACCTGGGCAGTTCTAGAATCCCTGCAACGATGCTAAGTCGATTGGCGATATATCCAAGTGTTGAGGTGTCTGTACAATGCTGCCACCATGGCCGTTTAAGTACAGAACCAGCAAACTAAGCATATCCCCTTGCATCGAGGTGTGAGACAAGGGGATGTTATATCCCCCAAATTGTTCACAAATGCATTGGAGGATGTGTTTACAACGCTGGACTGGAAAGGACGTGGCATTAACATCAACGGCGAACACATCTCACACTTGCGATTTGCGGACGACATCGTCATTGTGGCCGAAACATTGCAGGATTTACGGTACATGCTGAATGGCCTAGCTGATTCTTCTCAACGCATCGGTCTCCGGATGAACTTGGACAAAACCAAGGTTATGTTCAACGAACATGCCATTCCGGGACCGATTGCAGTACAAGGCGGTGCTCTCGAAGTCGTTAAGGAATACGTCTACCTCGGGCAGATTTTGCAATTGGGTAGAAACAACTTCGAGAAAGAGGCTAACAGAAGGATACAGCTAGGCTGGGCAGCATATGGGAAATTACGTCGGGTTTTTACATCGCCTATTCCACAAAGTCTAAAGACGAAAGTCTTTAATCAGTGCATCCTACCCGTCATGACATACGGAGCCGAAACGTGGACACTCACGGTAGGGCTAGTTCACGAATTTAAAGTCGCTCAGCGAGCTATGGAAAGGGCTATGCTCGGAGTTTCTCTGAAGGTTCGACTTCGGAATGAGGTGATCCGGCAGAGAACAAAAGTAATCGAAATAGCCCATCGGATCAGCAAGCTGAAGTGGCAGTGGGCCGGTCATATTAGTCGCAGAACCGACAACCGTTGGGGTAAACGAGTTCTAGAGTGGAGACCGTGCATCGGCAAACGTAGTGTAGGACGCCCTCAGACTAGGTGGAGCGACGATCTTCGCAAGGTACATAGCTGGCAAGAGCTGGATGAGAGTAGCCGCGGATCGTGCTCGGTGGCGTGCACTTGGAGAGGCCTATGTCCAGCAGTGGACTAGTATAGGCTGATGATGATGATGATGATGATGAGCTACCTCGCCTCGCGCGCACCCCGCGCCCGCGCGACACCGCACCCCCAGCGCGCCTGCGCATCCTTGACACTTCGCGGTGTCTTGGCGCCTCCTATTCCAGTTCCAATTAATCCGCTGTGGTATACACTTGTTCGCCGCTTGTCGCTCGCGCGTTTTCTTCCGCACTCGCTGCCGTGTCTTTCTCTGGGTCTACCTGCGAAGTGCCACTTTTCACCGCTACCAGGGTTTGAGGACAAACCAGCTGCAGACTACCAGGTTAGTGTTGCTTACTATCTTTGTACGGTTATAGAGCGTAGTGGACTGTAAATTGGCGGGCGTGTTTACGTTTGTACACACCAAGGGAGCCATTTTAAAATCCCACCGGTGATCTTGCAATTAAAAATGACATGAAATATATTATGAAATGAAATATTTTTTTGCATTAACTTATTTACAATTTGATTATAAAGATTCACACCGTTTAAGAATTTTCGACGACAAAAATTTGTTACCAGATACTTTGTTTAGGACACAATCACAAGTGAGAAATAGTCACCGGTTCAAAATTCCCACCCCTGCCAGCGAACCGTATGCGTGTACTCGGTATAGTAATGTAAGTAAGTAAATAGCCGATATACTGGCCCACTGCTGGGCAAAGGCCTCCAACCTTGAAATCAAGTCATCACTACAAATTGAGGGGTATTGGCTTAATCACCACGCTTGCCAAATGCGGGTTGGTGATCACAAACCCGGTTATGCCCCGGCTAACCCGGCCATGCATCGAAAAAATCCGAAATACACTTTCCCGACCTGGGAATTAAAGCTGGCACCTTCGGGTACCGGGCTGAGCGTTTTGCCACTCGGCTACCAAGGCGTTGGTTTGTTGGTTGGTATAATAATAATAAATAAATATACCGCCAATTTAGTATTGAACGCAGATTTGGGCTTGTGCTGAGGTAGCCTGGGCCGAATCGTTGGCAGCCGCTGGGGGATACGGCACTTTAATGTCCTATTTACGGCATCCGACTGGTCTGCAAATTAAATGTAGGTACCAGATTAACACTTGTCCACCGCCATCAATACTCTTACACGATCTGAAGTCCTAATATTATGTGTAACTTAAACTAGTAAGTAGTTTATTTTTGTTATGAAGACATGTCTCCCTACCGTGTAGCTTGGCTTCAGTAGGCTCCAACTTTGACATACTACTAGAACGAAATAGTTTACATTACTCCAAATTTATTATTTTCTCAACGTAATCAGCGCCTTGTTATAATTAACTTCTAATACTTCCATACAAAAAATTTACTCATTTTGTTCCATTGGCATTGTAAACAAAAATTTGCACTTTGACAGAAATCAAAGAAGCTCTTCATGCAGAACCAAAATTGCCAGGACTGTTTCAGTTTAAGGTTTTATATGAATATAAAATAACCTAAAATAACCTTTTTGTGCAATCAAATCAACACGGTGACCCGTCAAATATAAAAAAATAAAAAGTGACGATTAATGATTCAAGTTTAGAACTTCAAGTGTTTATCAAATTTCCGACATAAAATAATATCAAAATTGTAATGTTGTCTTTTTATAATCAATAAATAATAGTGTGTTCGTTTCACGGTGACTGCTCGCAACCGCGCCCAGCATGACCACTACGCCGAAGGCGCAAAAAGACAAACCTCGTGAGTATGCACTCGTTGTGTTGCGCCCTCGGCCTCCCGACATTGTTTAATGACAGGTGCCAGCAGCTTCAACAAATGAATTTTATATATTATTCTCAATCAGTGAAAAGAATCGCGTTATTTATCATGATCTATTAGTTTTGTATGAGCGACTAGTTAATTAAAACAATCAAAAACGTATAATTTTTTCATACCCTGTAAGATTGGCACTTAATTGGTTAATCGTGTAGAAAAAGACAAACCTCGTAAGTATGCACTCGTTGTGTTGCGCCCTCGGTCTCTCGACATTGTTTAATGACAGGGGTCAGCAGCTTCAACAAATGATTTTATATATTATTCTCAATCAGTGAAAAGAATCGCGTTATTTATCATGATCTACTAGTTTTGTATGAGCGACTAGTTAATTAAAACAATCAGAAATGTATAATCTTTTCATACCCTGTAAGATTGGCACTTAATTGGTTAATCGTGTAGAGTACCTATCTACTAAAGCACCAACGGGCAATACCTACATGAAAAATTTAATAATTTCTTTAGACAGGGCTTCCTGGAGAAAAGGAGAGTTATGTTTTAGGTTTAGATTTCTTAGGTTTTAGGGTTCATGTATGTTTGTGTGTGACTTTCCTTATTTTACCATAACGTGTAAAAGCTTGACACTCTGACCCTTGAACCGATTCAGAAGTGCTCAGTGCGAGTTATTTTCTATTCGATCACGTTATCAAAAACGTGATTTTGTATGGCTAAACACTAACTCGCCTCGTTTGGAGATTTTCGAAATACTTCGCTAGACTAATAAAGTATAGCAATATAAGCACAATGAGGTAAATAAATGAATATGTATTTTTTTTCTGTGTCGACAGATGTGCCAGCTCCTCGGCTGCAGCCCCGGCCGACGGCGGCGTCGGCGGCGCGCGCTGCCCGCAACGCTACCAACAGGAACCTGCTGCTGCCGCACACGCAGCGGCAATCGCCCACCAGGCCGGTCGCCATCGGCGCTGCCATCAAGGTAAAGAGCCCTGCCCCCCAATTCTGCTATTTATTTTGATCTATAACGAATCTGGAACGCTATAGTTTCAACGTTTTCTTATCTGCTAACTACGAAACTATAGAGTTGATTTCGTAGTTAGCAGAATAGCGAAAACGTTGAAACTATAGCGTTTCAGATCAAAATAAATAGCAGAATTGTGGGGCTGTATAGTACGCCTAGTTACGATTCGTGAACGAACTGCGTGTTCGCGACGATGATGTATGGGTTGTCTTGATTACTTACCTAAAAAGTAGGCAAAGGAAAAGGGCGGCAAATTTAAAATAATCTCAGTATGGCAACTAATATAGGACAACAAGCAATGAATATAGGGCAAATGGTATAAACAAATTTGATACATTATAATTATGTGTTATCTTCATATTATTATTTTTTTCTTACAGAATACATGTTTAAGTATCCTCAATCTGAAGATACCTACCTACCTACCACCATGTTTGTTATTTTGCTATTCATCATCATTGACCATGATCCAGACCCGGACTCTGCCATATATAGTACTTTTATCCCGGTATAAGGGTCCTGTGGAATAATGTAGTCCACTCAAACAAAGTGGTGGGCAAAATGTAGTACATTTTTTTAACAACTGATAATTTTTTTAACAACTGACCTTTGCTCAGCCATGGGACCATGGCTGAGCAAAGGTCTCACCCCCATTTCCTTCCATCTCTTTCGATCTCGAACCGTCTTCAACTAGCCTAGGCAGAACGAATTCAAATCGATGCACCAACGCCTTCGTGGTCTTCCTCGGCGTCTTGGCCCTTTAGGCTGCCAATCTATAGAGATCTTAGCCCTCCTTTCAGGGTGCATGTGTCCGAAATGTCCCACCCAGTCCCACTTAAGCTTCGCTGCCTGGAATTCCAAGTCGATAATTATGGTCCTGGAGCGTAGCGTGTATTGAAGATTCGATCGGTTCGTTAAACGCCTAATATTCTACGCTCCATCGGCATACCCCGAGACTGCATTTTGAGCACATTAGGTTAGGAAGGGCAAGATACCTTCTTGGTGCCCTGACCGCAGCATCGCGCTACACATTATATCGGGTAATGCAGAGGTCACTTATACTCTCGTACACCTGCAACAGCGTTGAGATATAGCGTCACTCAGCCTCTTCTACCGCTTATACCGCTTATACCATGGAGACTGCTCTGAAGAACTTTTTGACCTCATCCCACTGTATTTCTTCCTCCATAAGAGTACGCACTCCGGAGTCACCGCTGTACTGTCTCGAACTTTCCATCGCACACAGAGACAAGATATAAAATTATAAAGTATCAAAATCTGTTATTCCAGTTTTATCATAGTAAAGATGTATTTTTTATTTGCCGCTCTGTTTTTCTTCTTTCTCTACTTTTGTTAGCCAGACTATCTGTACTAGCGCCGGCCATAGGGTAAAGCGATGAAGCGGTCGCTCTAAGCGCCCGTTGGCAAGGGACGCCAAAATGCTAAATGAGAAAAACATATTCTAGCCAAAAAATATTTCAATGACGTCTTTTGAGATTATACCTTGATCAATGACTAAGGCCGGCGCTGTATCTATCTAATCAGCATATATCTTCCCACTGCAGATACGCCTGATATGATATGCCTTCTTTTTTTCACACCAGTTTTCTTTGTCCTCAGCCTAGCTTTTTAAACTATTAGGAATGGTCACTGACACTTACCATGCTTTTTGTTTTCTTTGATTGACTATCCCAGTCATCATCATCATCATCATCATCAGCTCATTTATGTCCCCACTGCTGGGGCACGAGCCTTCCCTATGGATGGATAGGGAGAACGGGCGATGAACCACCACGCGGGCCCAGTGCGGATTGGTGGTTGTTAACGACTGCTAATGCAGCCGGGACCAACGGCTTAACGTGCCTTCCGAAGCACGGAGGAGCTCGAGATGATAAATTTTTGGTCACCCATCCGATGACCGGCCTTTGCGAAAGTTGCTTAACCTCAGCACTCGCAGACCGGGCGCGTTACTATCCCAGTACTTTCTAATTATCCTGGTTCAGAATTTCCAATGCTATCTGACGAGGCCCATTTCTGCAGCTAAGCATCTAAAATACAGAAACGAAATTGTTTATCACTTTTTTAAATATAATACTTTTACGCTCTTAAATGGATAGCAGTACCTACAGCTGTACATACCCATGGTTGCATTTGTATGCGGTTGCTAGAACTCTGATTTTAATATTGAGGGATTGTTTTACACATAACTTTTTCTTTGTTACAGGGAAAAGGCCCCGTACCACGAAACCCTGCAAAATGTGACTCTAAATCTGACATGAAAGTAAGTGGGAAAAGTTACATTTTGCAAAAGATCTCTAGTAATTTATCAATACATATCTCGGTCAGTCTTCTCTCTTTTTATTTACCTAATTATTCTCTAACATTTATATTGCCTTCGATATTTTTGATCATAATAAATATTTCTCTAAGCTTTATCATAATGTTAAACAAAACTCTGTAATGAAATTAATTTCTTTTTAAACTGAAACCACTTTTACGGATCGATCTACTCACGTTAATTTTACACATTAATTTGATTGAATGTTTATCCTGACGTTTCTGAAGTTCTTCTATTAAATGGTCATCTTAACTTTGCCTAACTTTCCCCAGACGAACAAGAATCCGGACTTTGACGGTGTGGATAATACAATGGTAACTTTCTCATACCGATTGAACACGATATTAATTGTTGTTTTGGCATTCACATCTGCTATACTATTTAAATCGCAATTCAAACCTGAGGCAATCGCTTCTTTAATTTCTTGTTGCATTTTTTTGTGTTTCGTAATATGAAAAACATAAAGCTGTATCATCATCATCTTCTCATTTTCTATTGTTTTATTATTTTTAGGTACCAGCGACACAAGAACTCGATACATACATAGTAGATAATTTGTCTGTCGTTATTAGTGAAACATCTAACGAGAAAGTTATGAACAACAGTGACTATGAAAATTATCCTGCCGCTGAGGAAATCAATGAAACTGATAACTTCGGTAAGAATTGATGAATAACTGTTCCTTTGGTGTGTCTCTATATACGAGCCCCGATGCAAAAGAGCTCGTCTAGTCATACATTGCGATGAACATATTTTTCTTCTCAATTTGATTCATTTCGAGAAAGGCACTAGCAGTAAACAGTTTATACATTTTAATACTCTATGAAACTGACATTAATTTTGCACATTTAAAGAATAATAATTCGCCTATTATATGAACCCAGGAACTATTACTTTACGAATAAACGCGCAAAACAATTCGTCTAGTTCTTAATTGATGCAAAACAGTTCAACTATGCCTCGCGTTAAGTCTTTTAGGAAAACCTATCACGGAAGAAGTTCGAAAAATTATAATTGCAAACAGTGAAAGTGGGAAATCTACATACCAAATCGCCAAAAATTTATCACTGCCAAGATCTACGACCCAGTCAATCATCCAGCATTACAAAAAAAAACGCCATAGTTTCGTGTTTGAAGAGACTAGGCTGCCCTCGCCTTACTAGCGAAGCAGAAAATCGTGTTTTAATGAAAATTATAAAGAAAAGCCGTCGTGCCCGTGCAGAAGAACTTACCGTACAATGGCGTGATATGATTCAAAAAGATGTATCGGTGGATACCTGCAAATGAGTTCTGAAGATAATGGGTTACGGCTTTTACACGGCTAAAGAGAAATTACTTACTTACTCACCTCACTTCAAAAAAAGAAAAGACTAAAATTCGCCCGCGATCACATAAACTGGACTGCTGACACACTTGTCAAACTATATGGAGTGACGAATTCAAATTTTAGGTAAGTAACTGTCGGTGATGTGCGGAAAAAAGTTATCAGAAATAAAGATGAAGCATTTCATAAAGACTGCATTAAGAGAAAAGTAAAGTGCCCTGGGTGGTTACCTATTGAAACGCATAACGTTTTTAGGCATAAACTGAAAATGCATAATGTTCATGGTCATAATCGTCACTTGCCATAAGTCTTTATAGCATAACTTCATAACGCATAACATCATATGACCGAAATCGGTAAGGCATAATCATGGAAAGGCATAATTGCAATAATCATAATTAACAAAAGGCATAATTTAAATTTGCAATAACATTTAAAAGGCATAATATTCAAAAGGCATACATTTGATAAGCATATAAATACATTATATGTAGGTATCTCCTTTTTAAATTATACCCTATAATAAATATTTCGATTTAAAATGTTTTTTATTTACTATACCTTATCATGCATGCATGCAGCAAGCATGCAGCAAGCAAGCTTTAGCAAGCATGCGGCATGCAAGCAGCATGCAAGCAAGCAAGCAGCAGGCAAGCAAGCTAGCAGCATGCAAGCAAGCATGAACCATGCAAGCAAGCTAGCAGCATGCAAGCAAGCATGAACCATGCAAGCAAGCATGCAACATGCAGCAGGCATGGTTTCTGTCACGGCTCCTAAATTACACTCTAGCGTAGGGCAGACAAGACTACGTGGAGTCGGATTTGTAGCGATTCGTTTCTGTTACTGACTTTTGTAGCACAACATTACTAAAAACACCTCGTATTAACTTTTAAGACTATATTTTGAATCAAATTAAGGTTTAAATGATATTTATATTAAAAATAACATAATTTAACTTAGTAAAATTATAGCAAAAGAATAATATACGTAATATTTTTATAAGAAGTATATTTAGACCAAGTAAAAATTATATCCAATGAACGTTATATCCTTTGAAATTAGTTCATTTGTAATTGTATGAAATGAAATAACCCCTTAAAACAACTTAAAATTATGTCAAAACAAAATTATGAATGTTAACAGTTATGTATAGTAAAATTATGCGTTTTAAAGTATGCTTAATAAAATTATGTCAAACAAAAATATAGATTTTAACGATTATGATTTTTTACATTATGCCTTTCAAAAATTCTGCGTTATTATGTTTATGCATAATAAAATATTATGCCAAATAATATTATTCTTTTTGATATTTATGCCATATGATGTAGGGCAATCGAAATTATGACAATAAACAGTATGCGTTTTGAAGTGTCACCGCCCTGGGTCTGTGATGATGTTGCATGTCAGCACAAGGAGTGGGTTGCCTGCATTTTATAGAAGTTACTTTTAATGCAGTAAAATACCAAAACATTTTGGAAACAAGTTTACTGCCATCCATTTCGATTTTGAAGTATCAAAATGCATACATATTTCAACAAGATGGTGCTTCCTACCATACTGCAAGGACAACGAAGGCTTGGCTTGACTCTAAACGAATCCCTACAAGTAGAATGGCGGTCGATCGAGTAGTCCAGACTTGTCTCCGATCGAGATCCAGTGGTGGAAAATGAAAAAAAAACAGCTTAGGAAGTATTTACCAAGGATCGACCTTGATAAATGACTTAAAGAAGAAAATCAAGGCTGTATGGGATTCCACAACTCCAGAAGAATGCGAAGAGCTAATCGCCATGATGCCAATTAGGATCAAGGCCGTTATCGAGAGTAAAGGAGACACAACCAAGTGGTAGACGAACTATTTTGCGTGTTCAACTTCGATAGCCGAATTTTTATGCGTTAACGTCGGTGGAAGAATTATTTGTTTTTATTATATTAAGAAATTATTTAATTTTGCTTAAACTTAAGCGCATAGTACTTTAAAATTTTAATCAATATTTTAATATAAAACATGGGTACGTTCAATTTTCCTTAGTAGACGAACTCTTTTGCATCGAGGCTCGTATACCTTATTAATATTTGGATTTGAAACTCATGTGATGTCTTGTCGCATAAACCTTTTTTTTCTTATAGATGACAAATTTTGCGAAGATAATGCCGCAGGAAACAACGGTACTGATCGAAATACTGGTAAGTCTATCTGTAAAATACTTACACATTTTACCCGACCTGGGAATTGAACCCAGGACCTTCGAGTGACGGGCTGAGCACTTGGCACTCGGCCACAGAGACATTATAACTATTTATTCATCTTCCGCATCCAACCACTTTTCGCCACTTTTTAAGGTCGTCGGTCCAGCGAGCGGGTGGCTAGTTAATAAATTAAAATCATAAACGATTTATCACACTCTTCCGAGACGTTATAATAATATTACTACGCCGGGACTAAAAATAACAAAATGATTTCTTTATTTCTACAGCGCTGTTTAGTTAGTTAAACTCTGTTTCCACCAATGTTGAGATCTGAAGGACCAAATTTCTTCAAAGTGTATCATCATTTTGTAGATCATTTGCCATGCAGCCGACCCAACACCCCAAGGCTCAACAGCCGCCCACAAACACCGAGGAGCTTGCAATCAAGCCGGCCCCAAACCCCCCACCCGCTGAGCAGGCCTACCACGCCCATACACCACCCCAGCGTGCCAGCCAGCCGCCCCAACACGCCGTACCAGAACATAAACCCAATGCCAAGCCCGCCCAGGTTACCCCTCAAAGACGATGACGATATTAAAGCTGTATACTCTATGAAGCAGAGGGAATTTCATCATATGAAGAAGGAGCTCGATTTAAAACAGGTATTGTTACCTATACGCTGGGTTTTAAAACTTCACATCGCAAATGTCTTTTCTGCACCAAAAGTGACATTATTATTTGATAGTTTATTATAAAGAAAAATGTTTTTGTAGAGTTTATAAATATTTTTCAAGTTTTTTTAAAGCTTATAATTTCATACGTTATTAAACTATGTGTAGAAATGTTCATTAGAAAACAAATGTCACTTTTTGGGGCAAAAGAAACATAGTGCATCGTAAACAGTAACCGATTCAATAACTTTATATGATTAAACCATATTTTGTTTATCTTACCGTTCCAGCTATAATTATTACTATAATTTGATAAAATATTAATAGTATACCATCATTACCCAATCTAGGCAATTTTACAAAACTCTTATGTTGTCTGTTGATTCATCAACATTTGCTTGCTTGTCAATTACAGCAAGCAATGCACTGTTAATAAGCCCAGGCCCTTGAGTGGGTTTTCACACCAATCAGGGTTCGACAGGATCCAGTGATCGACACTTTTCCTTTAATTAATAATCGATCGAAATAGGGGTTCAACAACTGATATTTGGCTTTAGCAATAATTTAATACAGACCACTTACTTCCTAGCTATCATCCAGTAAAATATGTGCTATTTTGTGGCGACGAAGACACCAGTCAAACACTGAGTTATTGTGTCGAACAACGGTCCCACTACAAAACGTTTTGTGTGACACAGCAAGCAGTGCTTGATATATTCGAGAGCCTCCGTGGGCTGCGCGAGCGCATGAACCAGGAGGGCTTGTCGGGCAGCGGCGAGGGCCCGCTGCAGGAGCTGGTGGTGTTCAACGTGGCGGACTGGACCACTGACGAGGTGGCGCAGCTGTGCCGCGACGCCGCGGACTCGGTGGCCCCGGGGGCCGCTGATATCATCAACAGCATTGTGCCTTTAGGTAATTGAGACACTTTAATGAATTAATCAGTGCTTCTGCTTCGATTTGGCAAAGTATTTATGGCTAGCCGCCTTCCTGACACCAACACTTCTTGGGAATTCTAGTGGTGATTTCCCGCCAAAGTGATTTTCGATATGCACGGGGTCTTAAACTCCCTTAGTCGCCTTTTACGACACCCACAGGAAGAGATGGGTTTGTGCTATTCTTTGCGTCCGACACCACACGGACGATGAATTGATCAATTATGCCCCCATAAGAACTCGCAATACAATAAAGAGATCTTTTGGGTTATGGAAAAATAATTAATGCTTTGATTTTTATATTCAATTCAAACTTTTTAGATGAACATGTCTTGGCCGAAGTGGATGCAAAAGTGACCAACGTCCCAAATCGTTTTGCGGATCTCTGCCTGCAGGCATTCAGTGCGCGTCAGGAAATCATAGACTGGGTCAAGGAACTCGTAGAAAAGAATGTAAGAAAATATTTCAAAGATTTCAAAATATAAAAACATAATATGACGTGTGTTAAGTATTGACTACGGGCATACCTGCTACATGCGATGCAACGAGAAATCGAAAAATTGTTGTGAGAAAGGATGGGAACATCCAAATATTCCGAATTTCAATATTCCGATTTTCATTAATCCGAACTCTGGGGTGAGGCTATTGACAAGCGTGGTGAGTCGGTGGCGATAATATGCTAGTTACCCGTTTCATATTGGAGCATAAAATAAGGAGACTTCAGAAAGTAACCTTTATAACAGTCCAAGCGCAGCTGCGAGAGGTCTTCGTTGTTGTAGTTCACGTTTGTATGAATTCTCTTAATTTAGTGATTTTAGTCGTCGATTGTGTCTGCTAAATGTCCAGTTCCACAAATGTAATATTGTTGTTAAGTATTGTTACGGATGTTATCAGGAGAATGGCGAAGAAACGCTGGAACGCGTCGCGCTTTACAACGCGCAGGGGCTGCAGCTGTGCGATGCGCTGCGCGAGCTAAAGAGCTGCTCCGACACAGCTGTCAACAAGTTTTCGCAGCTGTCAAGGCAAGTGTTTGCTGAACGACTAATTTTATAATCGGGGAACATACATAAAAAAAAATCGTCGAAATGAGAACCTCCTCCTTTTTTGAAGGCGGAAAAAAATAGTAGCAAGCAATATGAATGTACAATCGTAGTCTTATTTAAAGAAAATAAAATTGTTGTTGTTTTATTAGACCACAGTTGGGCAAAATGTGAAATAACTTCAAGAGGAAGTAAAATGACTGTAGCATTGTTATGGATTTGTTCCCTTGGAGATTTTTTTTGTTACCTTATACGGAAATTTCAGCATCACCGGACATTTCTGGGACGCAGCGAGAAACTTAAAAAGTTCACTCAAGCCTTGTAAAACGAACACCGTCGAGGTTTTCTAGAGGAAATGTCATCACGCACTAGTGCATGTCCCCGTTGCCTACCTAGATTCTCCAAGGGGTTCGAGTCGAAGGGAAATAAGGAATTACACAAAAATACACGTAGACTCTATTCGTGACACAGTCCTAAGATTTTCTTGGTTTATATACGCAGGCGAGCATGCCAGGAGCGCAGTGCCCTGATGGCCGTGGGCGAGGCGCTGGTGCGGGAGATCGCGCACCTCAGGCAGGAGGTCGACGAGCGCACTGCTGCCGTCAACGAGCTGTGCAAGTTGCGGAACGTCAACGAAACCGCCAGAATGATGGAGGTTGACACTTTTTATGTACACACGCCTGCACATCGGACTACCACCATCTGTCAAATTTCTTTAGTAGACTTTGAACTTTTTATGTATATTAAGTAATATGGTTGATCATTTATTGAAGAAATTTGAGAGTTTTGGATAGGTCGATGTGCATGCATCTGTACTAGGTATTAGTTACTCGACCTCATTGCAAGTAGAATGGGAAACTGGCATCATAACTGTGTTAGCTTATTTAAACCTGCCGATATGATATGACGTGCAAAAGGTTAGGCCTAAGATCTGTTTATGGACTTAAATAACTTTGTTGAAATTTTTAAAATACCGTTTTGTGATAGCGCTAGACTTTGATTTGAAACATAAATCTAGATCCAGCCAGTAAGATCACCACTTTTAACAATTTTTTTTTGGGGAGAGTTTGCAGTTTGCCTCAAACGGTATTTTCAGCGTCACCAGACTTTTTTGGGGGTGGCGAGGGGTTCCTGAAGCCGTGTGAAACGTAACACTGTCAGAGGTTTTCTAGTGGGAACAACATCACGCACTAGAGAGTGTCCCCGTTCCCTACTTGATTCCCCGAGGGATTTGGATCGGATCGGGTCATAATCGCTGCATCACTGGGTTAAACAATAACATTTAAGGAAGTCCGCCGAGAGCTCGATGAAGAACGCGCAGCACGAATGACGTGCAAAGACAAGCTGGCCACCACGGAGTCGCAGCTGCGGCAGGCGCGCATGCGCGTCTCCAAGATGGACCGGCAGCTGCGGGAATCCGAGGCGAGCATATCCAGTCTCACGGGCACAGTCAAGGCCTTAGAAGACCAGGTAACATGACAGTAATGAAAAGCCTTCTGTGGGGCAACAACATGTTTAGTAAATAGGGTGCTGTGTATAATGTTTAACTATTTAACGAGAGCGGATGCCCATGTGAATGTCAGATAAAGAATACTGGGTGCCTAGTGCGAGTTTTATTCGCCATTCAATCACGTTAACGAAAACGAGAATTGGTATAGCAAAATTTTAACTCTACTCGTATTTCGCCAGGAGGCGCTGCTTCAATGCCATACTAATTTTAGTTTTCGTAAACGTAATCGAATGAATACGGATAGTAAACATAACTCACACTACACTCTGTTCCTGTACCTTAAGTTTTTACTACTCTCTATTGAAACCTTGGTTAAAAACGACTCTACATCAGAATATTATTTTGTCTAACACTAAACCGTTGTACAGAGCCGACAGAAGGAAGTGCAATTGGAAGCACGCGCCCGGAAACTGAAAGAGTCATTAAAGACTGGTGAAGTAGTTAGTGGTCACATAGCGCAACAACGTGACTCTCTACAAAACGAGTAAGTAATGGGATTATAACATCACACATTATTTATTAAACACCAGTACTTCGTGATAAAGATAACAAACTGGAATAAAATAAAGAGATAACAACCGCAATTTGATAATAACAATAATCGATGTTTCTACAGGGTTTCAGAATTGAAGGAACAAATTGAGAACATGAATAACCAGCACAAAGCAACAATACAAGACTTAACAAATCAGCTTAAGGAGTTGACGCATGCACTGGAAGATCAAAAACTAATGGTCAAACAAGAACTTGAACAGAGACAGTCTACGCAGGCGGCTTTGATGGAGAGGCAGAAAACGATTGAAGAATTAAGGGCGAAAATTGCTGAAATGGAAAGCAACAAACCCAACCCAGGTGAGATGTACTAAATTAACTTCTATTAAGTTATAGTTTGGCCTTACCGTTATATTAATTGTATGTTTTAGATCTACCTACGGAGAGGGAAATGGATCTTTGGGCTGAGTTGCAGGCTACTAAGGACACACTGCGAATGGCGGAAGACGAAATTAACTCATGCAAACGGGAAAAAGTCAGGTTTTTGGAAACCATGACAAAGATTACGGTGATTACATGCAATTTCAAAGAATTGCCAATTTTCCGAAATGAGAGAGATTTTTATTATTTTACGCGTTTTTATGTTTTCAGTCATATATTCCTGACGTATTTTTTTCATCGTTCTCAAGATGATTACTGTTTGAAGAGCGCGATTAAGTTTCAATAATGACTTAAAAATGAGAGTTTTTCAGGAAGCGGATAACAAAGTATCAATGCAAAAGAAACTGGCAGCAGAACTACTTAGTAAAGAGGAAGTAGTAGGAAAGATGCAATTACAAATTAGAGAATTGACCAAAAACATAAAGCTTAAGTAAGTACCTACTTGCCGAAGTCAGACATTTTTGTAGACTTTTATTCCTTTTTTAATTAGTCATACAATTATATAAATCATTTAGACACTTTGGTCGTCAGTCATGCTTTTTTTTAAAGGATTATGAATATAATAATGTGTCTTGTACGGTGGCTTTAAATTATTTTTATAATTGCTATGGTTGTTTTTATGTAGCGAGCAAAAAGTAGTCCAGTACGAGCAGTACGTACGCGATCTGCAGGCGCACAACCGCGCCGTGGCCAACTGTCAGGAGGCTCCAAATGGTATCAGCTACCAGGATTTGCAGCAGGAGGTATATTTATATTTTACACGCGCATTACATTTTTTCGAGAAGCTCGGTAGTGCAGTGGTAATCGCACTCGATCTAAGATTGAAGTTAAACAACATTCGCAGAGGTCTGTATGGGTAACCAAATATTAATCACCTTATCGTGCTTCGGAAGGCACGTAAAGTAGTTGGTCCCGGCTGCATTAGCAACACCACCACTGCGTTAACAACCACCAACCCGCTCTGGAACTGCGTGGGTGGTTAAAAACCGTTCTCTCTGTGGTGTTTCCATCCACATAGAAGAAAGAAGAATAGAATTAGACCCAATCGAGACTTAATATGAGCTGGTAGAATGAGTTGGAGATGATATGGTGATGATAGATTACCTTCTCCCTTCATTGTTGCTATCATTATATAAAGTTTTTTAGGCATTCATTATTTGCTTTAGAAAATGTAAATGCCAAAAAAAAGCTTGAAGATATAATTTTGCATTTGCAGATTATGGACCTAAGAATGAGCCTTCTAGAAGCTGTACACAAAAACGAAGAGCTGGCAGAGATACTGATGCAGAAGGAACAGCAACTCGAGCAACAAGACAAAACGTCACGTGCCCAGGCAAGGGTCATCAAGGTTCATGGATTTTACTAGTTTTTAATAGCATGCATTTAATTAACTAATTACATAAGCGGCCTGCTAGAGTTCTTGCATATTATGTCGACGTACTGAAATGTGGGGGACGGAAAGAATAGAATCTTCTCAACTTTTAGCATTTGTAGTACTAAATAATTATATTTAATTCCCAAAAATCAAAATTTGCATTTGCATTGTATATTATTAAGACCTATACTCTACGCTAGGCTACGCCTCGCCTATGGAGGTTAGGGAAAATGTAGGTGGTTTGCCTTTAGCAGTACATGTATGGTTATATCATTATTTTATGACAAGACCTCTTACGCTTTAAATGCA
Organism: Eudonia mercurella; assembly: GCA_963082485.1. NCBI lineage: Eukaryota > Metazoa > Arthropoda > Insecta > Lepidoptera > Crambidae > Eudonia > Eudonia mercurella. The sequence continues at coordinate 7,305,917 of OY720027.1, read as the reverse complement.
TGCTTCATGATGAGGACCCACAATTCCTTTTGGTTATCAATGTTTATATTAATTTCAGACCGTTGAGCCTTTGAGTATTTGCGTAGGCAGGCCGCTTCATACTGAAAGTTTTTTGACAAAATTCATATTTATTTATTTTTAAACTTTATTTTTTGCGTTGTTTGGAACTTTAACCTATTGAATGCAGGTACGCGAAGAGCTGATAAACATGCTTAAGAACAAGGAAACAGAGCAGAGTCGAGAGCTAGCCGCTCTACAGCAAGACCTAGAACATCGAATGAACATTGTAGGCGAAGTAAGACGCGTTTATTTTTGTTATTTCATTTTTTACCCAACCAAGTTGTTTGTACTTATGAAGTTTTCCTTATATTTTGATTGTAGTAGATAGTGTCCACAGAGAGGTACGATATTGCAGTATCATTCAATGGTTTTTACCCGACTACAAAGGAAGGGTTGGTATTGTTTTTCGCGCGTATCTTGTATGTAATATTCTTTATTACCTCATATGTCCAGAACCGCTGAACGGATTTACATAATTGATGTATCGTTAGATTCATCTTAGCTGCCCAAGTGTTCTTAGATAGGTGACGTTAAAAAAAAACATGGCGGCTGTGCGACGCCTTTGGACGCCTCACGGTCAGAAGGTCTAAGCAGCAAAACGTCCAACAGCGCGAAACGTCTAATGAGCAGTAAGCCTAATTAGAAAAAGGTTCATGTAGCAAAACGTCCAACTCTCAGATGGTCTGTATAGCAGAACGTCTATATCGCAAATCGACTATTTTAAAATGTGTACACTCATGATAGAAAATAAAAGTCATTTGTAAAGTAAATAAAATTTATTTGTTAAAAAAATGAGTTAAAAAGCACTAGATTTAAAATACTATTAGGATGCTATAAGCGCTCAAATTCCTTTAAATTTATGCACCTAATATCCTTTTGATATGACCAATGTTTACCAAAAATTCAAATGGATTAACTTTTTAACCCTCAAGCTTTTGCAGCTCTCTTTTGTATATGGCATTAAACATTATATTGATGTTTCTACGCTTATTTCCTTCAAATAACATATTCTTGTATTTACGATCTTGCCACAAGGCTGAAGGCTTTTCTGAGAGCTTTGAGGAATAGTAGCAGGGTTGGCTTTGATTTTATATTCGTGTTGAGCCGCCTGTGCCAACCTTCTTAGAACACTGTTTGTGCGAAAATTATATTTGATAGGACAGCTTATTATATCTGCCAGGGCTGACCTAAGCCATTGTTTTTCAAAGTACTATAAAAATGTACCCATTTCTTTGCTTTTCGTGGCCTTTTCAACAATGCTAGTCCAACATTCCGTCATGAATGGAGAAGGTAACAGAGGTAAATTGGAACATACTCTGACAATGTTTCGGCACTCTTTGTTTTCAGGAAGACCCAACGTTGACGCTTTTTTCCAAACAGCCTTATTGAGATGATAATAGCAGCCCGTTAATTGAGTGTTCGGAAAAGCTTTTATAATTTCATTGATAAGCGCAACTTTATAATCGCATTTAATGGCCGTCATCTATTTCAAAAGGGTGTTGTAATGTATATTTAACAACATATATATATAGCAGCGCCACCTACCGGTTCCAATTTTATGCATTTATTATACATATAAACCTTCCTCTTGAATCACTCTATCAATTAAAAAAAACCGCATCATAATCCGTTGCGTAGTTTCAAAGATTTAAGCACACAAAGGGACATAGGGACAGAGAAAGCGACTTTGTTTTATACTATGTAGTGATAAAAGCCAAACTTAAATAAAATGTCGTAAAAGTAATAAGGGGGTTAGACAAGTGTCTAACATAAAACAACGTAATAAAGATCACTCTGTAATCGGTATTAGTAATATTGGTCCGTTTTGAAACCTTTTGTACAAATTGTCATCCCCATATATAAAATCCGAAACACTAAATAATTTTATTGAAAAATCTATAGATCGATTAAATTATAAATTTTTATAGAAAATTCTTCAAAAATAACAATTTCCCCACAAAACCTTCTCTTTTTTACTCCTTTAAAGGAAAATAAACAAAATTACTGGGACATGTCATTATTTATTTCTTTTCAAAAAGCCAAATACCAATTTGCATGAGTTATACTTCAAAACTGACGGACTTTCATACAAACTTTCACCCCCTATTAAGGGGGTTACCGCAGCTTCGGCTTCAGCCGTGGCGGCGCCCTTTTGAAACCATCTGCTCTTCAGCTCGCGGGCCGCCTCGCCCCTCCGACACTCTAGGGGTAGGGCAGACAACACTACGTGGAATCGGTTTTGCAGCGATTCGTTTCTGTCACTGACACTGTATACCAACAGATTATTATGTCAATTGATTGTTATACCAAGGGAAGGTTATATCAATCAATCATTATTTGAAACGTTATTATCTTAAATAATCTATATATATAAATCAATTGCTGTTCGTTAGTCTCGCTAAAACTCGAGCATGGCTGGACCGATTTGGCTAATTTTGATTTTAAAATATTAGTGGAAGTTCAGGGAAGGTTTAAACGGTGAGAAACATAAATATTACCTAAGTATCGGAAAATACTAAAAACGACAATTTAATTTTTCAATACAAAATGATTTGTTTGTTTTGTTGTCATGGTAACACGAAGTCCGCCGCGCCCCGGGTCAACAAAATGTTCATATCTGTAAAACATTTGATGTCTTTTGTCACTTGGTTGTCAAATATTTATAGGTGCGTTCAGAAATTTGTCTGTTTTATAGCTGTAGTATGAGGTGCGATCTCTTTGGTCTGTTTTGTTGGAATACAAACTAGTATATCAATATATAAAAAAGATTGATTTCGCTGATAAACTCATAAATTGTTAGGAGAGAGTTTGTTGTTATCTGTAAACGGCCTTCACCGCGTCACCTGACTTTTTTGGGGGCGGCGAGAAAGTTAAAGGGTTCCTCCAGCCACACTCCTTGGTCACGATCAAAACAACGTTAGAAGGTTTCTAGAGGAAACTAGTAGAGTGCTCTACTAGTTTCCTCTAGAAACCTTGAGTTAAAATCTGATACTTGTCGAATTTCATCCACTTCTCTAAATTCTTTCTGAAAATATTTCTTGAGTTAAAATCTGGTACTTGTTGAATTTTATCCACTTCTCCAAATTCTTTCTCAAAAAATTTCTGAACAGTGTTTGCTTTTTGGCGAACTAATTTCTTGCAATTTTGTCCATCACTACGTCAATTCTATTTTTATTGAAATTAGCTTTAGTTTATATCACTGACGAATTATCTTGTTTTTGTCTTTATTTATTGTAACAGATGCACTACATACACTCATTGCGCTGGGAGCATCTCCATAGAGTTGACCCTCCCTTATTTGTGATATTTAAATTGTACCTGTGACCATTCACGCTTCTTCTTTGACTTTCGATGAAAGTAAATGTTTGTTCTTCGTCTATTTTTGGAATTCAGAGAGTTAGAACTATTGTATTTGTAACCAGCTGCCCCGGCGGACTTCGTACCGCTTACTTTCACAGTTAATGATATCAATGGTTTCCATGACAACAAAACAAACAAATAATTTAGTATTGAAAAATTAAATTGTCGTTTTTAGTATTTTATACCCATATATATATATATATATATATATATATTTAATATAGCCTATGTTACTCGGCGCTAGTGTAGCATTCTAATGGTGAAATATTTTTTTAAATCGGTCCAGTAGTTTTTGAGTTTATTCGTTGCAAACATACTTACATAGATACTGTAGCGTTCGCCACATTAGACCTCTTTTTATCTCCGCATAACAAGTTCTTTTTTTTGTGTTGTTTCGGGATGATGTAGCGTTCGCCACATTCGACCTCTTTTATTTCCGCATAAAAAGTTCTTTTTTTTTCCATATTATAACGTGCTTCATTTTAAACTCTTTTGCATAATTATTTTTTTATTACTTTAAATATTCATAAAGAGCCTCATAAGCTAAATTCTTTACAAAATAAAATATTTAAGCAGTCTTTAATTAGAAGTAGCAAAATTAACATAAACTGCTATGTACACAGGCCTCATTAAAATCTGCGAGACATACAAACAAATTAGTAATAATATAAAACTTATTATTAACCACTTATTAATATTCACAAAAGTTTCAACTACTAAAGTTTCATTGAAATAGAAAATATTTTAGCAGTCTTTAATTAGAAGCAGCAAAATTAACAAAAACTGTTATGTCCACAGGCCTCATTAAAACCTGCGAAACATGCAAACAAACTAGTAATAATATAAAACTTATTATTAACCACTTATTGATATTCACAAAAGTTTCATTGAAATAGAAATTATTTTAGCTCACGTAACCCGGCATCAGCATCTCTTTGGCAATGAAGTACTTTGAAATAAATCAATTTAAACTTTTGGTTTATACAAAATAGTTTAGAACACTGAACAACACTACAATCAAATAGTCCAAAAGGCTTGAATGTATAATATTTTAGTTCACGTAACCCGGCATCAGCATCTCTTTGGCAATGAAGTACTTTTGAAATAAATCAATTTAAACTTTTGGTTTTTACACACCGTCAAGATGAAGAGAATAGCGAACGCTGGTCCAGCCCGTGGAACATGAGCATCACTTCACCGCACACCATACGTATTCCAAGCGCAGAATATATGTTTCGTAAATGAGAAAACAGAATACTCCCACCGCCGAGGGTATGGTAAGGATGATGGAGAAGTAAAACAATTCTTCAAAATCCCAATCCAATTCCAAAAAAACTCTACGACTCCATCCTGCCATCTCTCAATTTATTTAAACTTCATCCGCTAAACGTCAGTGAAAAAATATAAAAAAGAACTTTTTATGCGGAAATAAAAAGAGGCCGAATGTGGCGAACGCTACAATACATACAAAAATACAATGGTTTCCTCTTTATAATATTAGTATAGATGAACAGGAAAATCAAAAGAAAAACAAATGAGTAATGCTAATCAAATAGCATTCATGACGATAAGTGTCAGTCACCATTAAAAAGATGAAACGTTACTAGTAAGTAGACCAAGGAGTCCGTACGTACCTCCGTGTATATTTAGCTCCCGAAGTAGCATAGGAAACAAATTTAAATAATGATAGGCATAATAATTATGTGCCTGGGTATCCAGACATTTTGAGAATGTGACGATTTGCGAAATAGACGTTCTGCTATACAGACCATCTGAGAGTTTGACATTTTGCTACATGGACCTTTTTCTAATTAGGCCTTTGGACTTGGTAAAAAAACAATTTTTTTTCGAATACTACATTATGGGTATCAAATTAGAGGGCTCAACACAAGAATTTCAAAAAGGTATATCATGATTATCATTACCGTAATACTAAAAAAATAATAAGAGTGAGATCTCTTTACATTATAGTACAGTACATCAAAAAACAATAATAATTGGCGGTCATTTTAGTCTTTTAGAGCGACATCTACCTTTTGCCCGCCGAACAAACTATAGAAAAAAAACTTAAACGTTTTTGTTTTTTTTTATATAAGTAATAGGATCTTTATTTACAATTATCAAAATTTTACGGTGAAATTTAAAAAAAAGTAGGTACCTACCTACCTGGAACAGTCAGGAGACCACCGACAAGTATATGTTACAGTCAAAACTCATAACCGGTCAAAAGTACTTTTGACTGCATTTCTTAGTGTGAGCTGAGCGAGTGAAGCTCGCGTACCGTGACAACGGCCGACGAAGCGCCAGAAGCCCTGTTTTTGCGCGCCTAAACGACGACGAACAAACTAAGGGCATCGGTCAAAAGTACTTTTGACCTGTTATGAGTTTTGACTGTGACATATACACTTTAATTCTTATTCCATTGTATTAAGAGTTACTTTATGCTCTTGACTGTACCTAGTATTATCGACGATAAGGTACAGATGCTAAAAGACTTACATCTAGTATTGGCAACCAGACTACCGACCCATCGGCAAATCCATAATATTTCAGAAGTACATTAAGCTATAACAATTGCAGGTAAACAAGCAGATAGCAGCGAAAGCCGAGGAGATTCAAGAGCTGTTCGCCACGCTGGAGAATAAACAGCAGCAGATCCACCGGCTGGAGAAGATAGTGCTGGCTTTAGAGGAGCAGCAGCGGCGGGCGCAGGCGCAGCGCACGCGGCACGAGGAGAAGATCGCCGCGCTCGAGCACGAGCTCGCGGCAAGCGGGAATCGGCGGGAGCGGTTGGTATCTATCTGGAAATGGCCTGGGTAACAATCTCGCATCGGTAGATAATGCTCCTGAGTTGAGGTACAACACTGTTATATCGATGAATCTATTTCCAATATTTTATTTTTAAAAGGCCTGGACAAAGGCGAAATCAACACAATAATAACATGTTCATCTTTAAATTAACACTAAAAGAGCGCTATCTATAATTATTATTTTTTTTGTTTCAGGAAATATCTGTTTTTCTGATATTATGGTGTTCATATTTGCTATTAAAAGTGATAAAAGATGCAGAATAGTAAATTTATAATGATTGTCCTTGTCTATGTTGTGATGACTCGAAATAAAATTGCTTTTTCAACAATACACTATTTTTTTTTACATTTTGCATACCGTGTATATACGCTTTAGCAGCGTCTAGCGCAAGTGACCACCCACGCCACGAGTGTTGTCTGGCAGTAGGTATCGATTTTTAATTTTTAACAATATTCTTTAAATCATACATGAAAATCTGCACTGAGACTATAAGAAAAGTTAGTTATGATTTTGCGTACCTTTGGTAGGTACCTTGTATCTGTAGATTGGTTATCGACCCAAGCTAGCAGGTATGCAACAAGCGGTCGCTACCCGTTTACCCACCAGCTTCACCCACCAGTGGTAAGTATTTATTTTATCAGTTTATAACAGTTAGTAATTTAGTAGTCATCTGTCACTCGTCTTTCAAAGTATTAAATTGCCCTTTGTTTCAAAAATTATATTACACTAGCGGCCCGCGCCGGCTTCGCACGGTTGTAGGTACTTTTATTTTTAAACATTCCTTTTTTTATGTGTAACATCTTTCCGCTCGCTTTCTATATAAGCAATCTATATAAGTGATTTCGTGAAATGGGACGGAAGCATGTGTAACAGAGTAACAGGAAGACGGGGAATTAATATCAATATTATGAACATGACATTATTATTATATGTGATATATTGTGTCATTATTACGATTACGATAGAATCCTCAAACTCATTATGACACGACTTGCCCAACTTATCATTATCGGAGTGTTCATCAGCATCGAGATTATCGCCAATGTTAAATTTAACGACATGGAGATGTCACAAAACAATGTTATTTTCACGCAAAAGATTGCTGATTGATCTTTTGCGTCACTACTGCGTCATTTGTGCCAAAATTCGCGGCCTCACCCACATAACGTTACCTGTATATTACGCTACAATTTCCGTAAATGTGACATTTCTAAATGTATCGAAGCAACTTAGGCGCTGCGCAAACGTAGACCCTTTTTGTTACTGGCACGGCACACCATACACGGTTGCTATGTCCGGTGGCGGCGATTGAACACAGTTGCCGGTTGCGGTAACAATTCGTTGCTTACGATGGACGTGTGCGTGGCTTGTGTCGCACACAGGATACGGACACCGATTGCATCGTCCGTTTGCGCAGCTTAGTACAATTGTAAGGAAGTTTGTTAATGTTGCTTGTGTCTTCAACTGACGACTTTGTGTGTCCAGTTACATACACCGAACACTTTTTATTTAGTGTCAGGTCCAGTAACTGGACACAAAAAGTGTCTACGTCTGCGCAGGGAGGACTGATTTCATATTCACTGGTAGCTTGTATCCCACACAAAACACAAGTGTCTACGTTTGTGCATTGCCTTAATGCTGTCAAGTCACATATTCTCAACCATAGTAATGTAAGCATGGATGTCGTTTGTTTTAATGATGTCTTAAACGATATTATAAGGAATAATACCCCACTTAAGCAAATTGGTAAGTTTTATTATCCTGTATGGTTCTCGAAGGACTTAATTGCTGAGAAATTCCGCACTCACAAAAAAATTAAATAATATAAAAACCCCAGGGACTACGATGAGTTTAAGTTGTTGCGTTCCAGATCGAAGAAACTCATAAAAGCCTGTTACAGTAGTTATGTTGCCAACGTTGAGGAATCACTTGCGGAATCAACAAAGCTGTTTTTCTCTTTTATAAAAAACAAAACGTCGCGCCCCTCTATCCCCGACACCCTTAGGGTTGGTGATAGAACTGTCTCTGTCAAGCAGCAGCTTTTTTTATATTTACCGGTCAGCACAGTGCCTTGATCTCACCTGAAGTTAAGTGATGATAAGGCCAATTGGTAGAAGCGCACTTCACCCGGGATCCTCAACTAGTGAGGGCACTGGCTATCTTATCTCTAGCTGCCGGAACACAACAATGCTACAAACATTGATGTTTTGACGACATATTTAGATAAGATGGTGATAGCTAGCCAAGCGGACAAACAAGTCCTACCCCCATCAGCTGAATTATTCTGTTTTCTCCTCGGGTGTTTACGCCTGACAGTGGTTGTGCTCCTCCAAGGGTGGACCGGCAGTGCTTTAATATACTGGCTGTAATAAACTGTGCTTTAATAACTGGCCCCAAAACTAGACACTGGCTAAATCGTAGCGAGAGCCATCTTACAAGAAATTGAATTGAATTATAAAGCCTCACATCTTTACTGAGATACTCGAGGGGTTGGGGGTATATCATTTCTCACTTCTCATTTCTATTATCATTCATCATCATTTTATAGGATTATAATACTAATGAAATTACGAAACTAATGACATGGCAGCATGGTTTATGACCTTAGCCGGTTCTTCAGGGAATGAATTACACTTAAAAAAAAACTGTGATAGGTATGTTATTGAGAATTGACTTCTTGGCGGGAAAGTGAAGAGTCATGTCTGCGGTTTTGTTTTATTTTCTAAAATTTGTGTTAAGTCGAATATTAATGTGAAATAATGGTGGATTATTAACCGTTAAGTGTTCGTGAGTGTGCATGAGTGTTGGCAAATGAAACAAAACAGTGCAACGTCACTAATCAAATTCTCTCAAGAAGTCCGCTTGAGGACTTAGTAAAGCCCCACATCTTTACTGAGATACTCGAGGGGTTGGGGGTATATCATTTCTCACTTCTCATTTCCATTATCATTCATCATCATCATTTCCATTATCATTCATCATCATCTTTAGGATTATAATACTAATGAAATTAAGAAACTAATGACATGGCAGCATGGTCTATGACCTTAGCCGGTTCCTCAGAGAACAAACTATTAAAAAAAAAAAAAAAAAATGAGAATTGACAGATTTATTTTGGTTGTTTCTCAGTTTGCTGTTAAACTATTTATGATAAGCTAATTTTATAATACTTGTATCTTTAAATTAATCGTAATTAGTAAATACATTTAAAATGTCTGAAAGAAAAGTTCTTAACGTAAGTATTACTTTCTGGCAAGATTTGTGACTACAAACAAAATTATAACCTATACTATTTTGTCTGCTTAAATTATCTGCTATCACATAATATTTCAGAAATACTATCCCCCGGACTTCGATCCTTCGAAAATTCCGCGCATGAAATTGGCGAAAAATCGCCAATACACAGTTCGTCTTATGGCTCCCTTCAATATGCGATGTGCCACCTGCGGCGAATATATTTACAAGGGAAAGAAGTTTAATGCTCGCAAGGAAGACGTGGAAAACGAAGACTATCTTGGGATCAGAATTTACAGATTTTATATTAAGGTGTGTGCAATAACAATATAGTAAATCACTTTCACATCACTCTTGAAAATTTCTCAACTCTCCCTTCGATGATCTTTGGGATCTATAGAAATCAAAATCATTGATTTCTCATTACTAGAATTTATTCATCTCAAATATAAATTATATAAAAATATCAATTTATAATACATCACTCTCAAAACTTCATAGCTATAAATCTACGACCAAAGCAATACAATGACAATATAATACTGATAATTATTTTTTTGACAATACCATGAAAACAATTTGAATACATTCCTAATAAACTTTACTTTTAAATATTTAAAACAAATAACAACCAGCAACAAACCATTGATAAAATTCTATATTATAACATTGACAAAACTGATTTACGAGCCTGATCTGGTGGGTCAAAATAGGTTCAGTGTCCACTGCCTACTGTATTTGTGTATGAATTTTTTTATTATTATTCATCCATTTGATGCAATGTGCTGCATTCCCGTAAGCATGTTAGGTGTTTTAAAAATACAAACCAACATTAATTTAATATATAAATGAGCAAAACTCTGGTACAAATATTGCAATAAATGGATATTTATCCTTATTCAAGCAGCTCACTACTGCTCACTTTTAGCATAAGTTTAGCATGTAATAATAGCAATATATTTAAGTTTGTCTTCTTAAGTGAAATTGTAATTTCTTCAGACAATAAAATAATATCCTCTAAACCTATAAAATATATTTTTAAGTCTAAAAGTTACTATAATATAGCATTATTGACAAGCATCAAGTTTAATCTTTAAGAATATATAATGCATCTATGACCTTATCAAAGAAGCGGTCTTGTAAACCATTGAAAGCTCATATCACTAACAACATAATTGTATTAGGCCAACCTGGTAGTGTAGGTCTTGTGCTCCTGATGTAACTATATCTGTGAAGATAAGCCTGCCCAGCCAGCCCAGCAGTGACATGTAGGCAAAAGCTATTGATTATATCCTTTTTAATTTCCAGTGTACAAGATGTCTTCAAGAAATTTCATTCAAGACAGACCCAAAGAACACTGATTATGAGATTGAAGCGGGTGCTACCAGAAATTTCATGGCCCTAAAGCTAGCTGAGGAACAAGCTAAGCGCGAAGAAGAGGAACAAAAAGAAGAAGAAGCAAATAATCCAATGAAGTTATTAGGTTTGACTTTAGAAATATTAAAGTGACCCTGTTATGCTGCATCATATTAATAACCGCCAATCTGTAGAGTTTGCTTATTCGTTCAGACGGATGTTTGCTGTCTGCGCTGTCTGAAGGACCCTTCCTTTTCTCTCCTTGTGGTGCACATCGACATGGGCTCATAGCCGTGTCTACGTCTGTGTCTACCGATCCCATAATGGCGACATGGAGACAACTCGACTTATGGAACATCTTAGTCGGGTAGCAAATGCGGGCACACGTTTTCCCTCCTTCCTATGATATGGGGTCCTTCAAAAGAGGCGTGACGAAGCACCTTGTGGGCCGGCAGAGTGAGGTTAACTGATGCTACGTTTGCTTTAACGCTGCACCAGTTATCTCCATTTCCATTTAACATCAGGTGAGCTGGAGTCATTAGTAGCTTCTTTGGATAGAGGATCTTACAGGAACAATTTAGGTCATGTAAATTTAGTTGGACACTCTGACCGCATTGGCCCCCGGTGTCGATTATGGCGTCCCTGTGGTATTTCCATTCATAGAAAAAGCTCATGCCACAGCAGTAGGGTAATAAAGTGAGAGAGATGACGAGATGATGACTGTTTGTACAGACGCCTGCACTTCAACCTAATCAAAACTGTCAAAGGACATAAGGCAAATTCCTTTAGCAATAGACCCAAGAATGTATAGCATTTATGTTTGTACAACAATGTAGGTATGTAAATGGTGGACCGTGGAAACTATTCAGAGTTTATCAAAGATTTTTATTAGAAAAGTTATTTATGTTTGAAATATTTTTCTTTGGTAACACTGACACTAGTATAGCAACACTAGTAATTCAAACGAAACGTTTTGTCAAGTGCTGAATGAACACCAGTGTTCTCAAAAAATTTACTAAAAGTGGGCGTACCGATTCAAATTAAATTGTTTATTATGCTTTCTTGTTGTATACAAAGATCTAAAATATAAAACATGATATGGATGGAGCGTGCGGAATTCTGTTCCGTTCATTTAATAATGTAGTTGTAACCAAACGCTTCAGTTGACAGTAATTGACATTGTCAGTGACAGGCTGGCTGACAATTCTGAAAAATCCAGGCAACTTCTGTCAATGTCATTGTCATCTGATGCAATGCACCTTGTTTTTACTCTGAAGTATACTTATTCAGTGTTCTTACGCAATAAAAATAGTGATGGCGGCCACAAAAGTGTCCATTTCATAGTCGTAGTCTTGTTTCCTAATTAATTAATTTCAGACAATTAAAAGAGTTTTAAAATAAAGTTGATACTGATTTAGGTATATAATGACACATAGTGCTTAGAGATAATAGAAATAAGTTTATAGATTTTCGGGTCAAATGTGCCTGATATCCTTTCTTCATACATTTTCAACCATATGCCTTAAGTATAAAATTCAAAGTCTATTGAGGGAAATTTGACAGTTTGTGGTAGGTTCATGTGCAGGTGTGTGTACCTTATGCAGTAATATGCAATTGGTTAATACCAATTATAGTAATTTTGTTTTTTGTTTGTTGTGCTGATAATCCATGCCAAGCATATCTTTTAGAATATTGTTGTATCCAACTCATGCAAATTTTGTCATTGCTATCTATGTTGTGTTCATGTTGAGTAACACTTAGGCCCCGTTCCCACTACGCCGGACCGGCAGATTTGCCGGGCCGGTAAAACTGCCGGAAGGGCTAGTGGCGGTACAATTTATATGAAGCTATTCACATTACCCGGATCCGACAAAAATACCGAGCTCGTTTTTTTGCCGAGCGTTTTGTCACTGCGAAGTGCCGGTAAAACCCACCGGACCAGACTAATCTGAACGGGTTTGCGCCGCCGGTACCTGTCCTTATGACAGCGCGAGTTTGCTTGCAGAGCACAAAGCTATAGATCTAGCGCCGAAAGCGCTAAAATGGCAGCAAATCTGCCGGTCCGGCGTAGCCGGTGTAATGTGAACACCTCTGTCCGGTGTTCGGTTTCCGGCAAATATGCCGGTCCAGCGTAGTGGGAACAGGGTCTTACCTACTTGGAAGCCAAAATGAACCTTATTCAACATTGTCAAACATCAAATTTGATCATTTTTACCATAATGTTGTCTTGTTGTTTGATCAAAATCTCCAATGGATTGAAGGATGAGAGGAAAAACTATGCGAGCCCCACTATTTTAATTGGGCATTGTACCAAATTTAAAATTAATAAATATATAAGACTAGTTGACCCGGCGGACTTCGTACCGCTTTGACAGTTTCTATGACAACAAAACAAACAAAGACATCAAATGTTTCACACTGTTTTTTTAATTATTACAGAATACAGGACAGAACAGTCAAGGCAAGAGATAGAGGTGTTGGAGAGTCTGGAGGAGCTTAAGGAACTCAACAGACGACAGCAAGCAGTGGACTATGAGGGTATGCTGAGGCAGTACCAGCCCGAGTCAGAACAAGAACGGAAGGCACGGGAGGAAAAGGAAGATAATGAGTTCATTAAGTATGTAAATTGTAAAATATGTATCTTGTGTCTTGCTTGCTTTTTACAAATATCTACAATATTGGAAATCCAAAGATCCATGCGGGTCCATCACTCTTGGATGGACAATTCCATCCAAGAGTGATGGACCCGCATGGATTCTGTAAAGACTGATTGAAGATTAGTACTATTTGATTAAGGTAGCAACTTAATCAGGTAAAGTTCTTGTTTATATAATTTTTAATGCAAATTTTGTTGCGAACAAATTACAAAAACACAAATTTCCATGAGCAGGATTTGAACCTGCACCCTGCACCAGGCATACGGGTGCAGGTAGACGGTAGTTGTTGGCATTGAATGGGCGCCTTTGGCTTTCAAAGTAAAAAGTAAATAGTTTTGAATAATTTCGGCGGGCTGGTTAGAACCACGATAGCTCAATTGGGAGAGCACCTGACCCGGTATGTCAGAAGGGTGCAGGTTCAAATCCTGCTCGTGGAAATTTTTTCAACATTTGTGTTTCAGGTAAAGTTCTTTTAACTCATCATAACTATTAAGATTCAAAAGAGGACCTGTCATTAAAACACTCAGCTTGTGATTTTTTAACAGGAGACTAATTCTCGCGCTATGATATCAATTACGAGGGCTCCTTTTTCTCTTATTCTCGAACGGTATATGATGAAATTGTAAATAATCCAAAAATATTATATTTCATAATGTATTTCATGTCAGTTTTTTGAGATTTCTGGTGAGGTTCTCTTAGCTTGTGGTTTTTTAACAGGAGACTAATTCTCGCGCTATGATATCAATTACGAGGGCGCCTTTTTCTCTTATTCTCGAAAGGTATATGATGAAATTGTAAATAATTAAAAAATATTATATTTCATTTTGTATTTCATGTCAGTTTTTTGAGATCTCTGGTGAGGTTCTCCAAGGCGCTGTCTTTACGGGCGAGAGAATCGCGACGAGTCCGCGCTTCTATCGTCCGGTAATCTCCACGAACGAGCTATTCCGCCAGCGTATCGTTACGACTCGTGACGGAATCACAGCGTATCCGCGACGACTCGTAACGGAATCGCCGCATTTCTTGACGACGTTGTGCTATTATTTGTTGAAAGCGCTGAAATGACGCTGCATTTGACAGCGCGCCCGCCGCGCGCTCGCTGCGAGAGCGCCACGTTCTGCGGCGAGCGGGCGGCGGGCGCGCCGCCAGCAGCGACGATACCGTGGCGATACGACGATGTTACGCGCGAACGTTGCCACTCGTCGCATTGCCGTGATAACATCGCCGTGTGGAGACGCATTCATAGAGAGTATATAGCAATACGAGGCACGACGATAATATCGCCGCGATTCTCTCGCTCGTGGATTAGCTCGTGGCTTAGCAAGCATGCAAACTTAATAATTTATGTGCCTTACAAATAAACAAAGAGTATGCTTCGAATAGTTATTGTGTTTTGTCTTTTTTACTCTTATTTTAAAATGACGGCAACAAAACACGGAATAACTATTCCGAGCTTATTCTCTGTTTATTTGTAAGACGCTAAATAAGTAAGTAGTACCTTGTTAGCAGCAGAGTCATTGAAGCCTGGAACAGATTGCCTGAAGAAGTGGTATCAGCACAAAGCATTAACCAATTTAAAAAGAGTATAATTTAAACGCTCACCAGAAATATTTTTTAGACCCTAAGCCTAAGTACCAAAAAATTAAATGACTACAAATATTATTTTTGCTTTCCAAAATGGATAAATGCTCACCAAATTTTTACACTATTATTCAAATGATTGAGGATACTAGCTGCCCTACTCCTGTAGGTCACGTGATAGGTTAGGTTAGGTTATTTTTTTAGACAACAGAAAGCAAAAATTACATAAAATATTGGTGTTTTCTATTTGGTGACAAAATAACTTATTTGGTCTGAAATGCAGTTAAAAGCTATTCATATATTTTAAGGCATTTATTAAAAATATAAATTGTATCCTTTTTATAATATTTTAGGAAACACAATTTGGTGAGCATTTATCCGTTTTGGTAAGCGTTTTGAATTTTATTGGTAGTAGAATTGATACATTTTTGGTAGGCGTTTAAACACAAGCCATTTAAAAACTGGCTAGACAAACATTTAAGTCTTTAATCGCCGTGGTGGTCACCAGTGACCGACAAACAATAAATTTTCTGTTGTGTCTGGTTTTGCGGCAATCAACGTGTTAAAATTATAAAAAGAGATGTAAAGAGGAAAATACAGGATACAAACTAGACCAGTTCTCTCAACTGCATGTCTGTTTAATAATAATAATAATAATAAGTAAACTTAAACCTCCCCTTTGTAGTACCCGCCAAATTGCGGTGCGTTATGAGTTAGTAAATAGATAGAGAACACATAAACAAACAAAAATATGTTTTAGAATGTGGTAACCGAAAGTGTCACATGGCCGACATATTTGGAGATAAAGTTATAATTGACAGTGTGTTAACCCACTTGGTTCGACAGAGTGTTATAACACCCCTAAAAGTATTATATAAATATACCCTAATGTAATACTTTTAGAGTTTTATTTACAACAACACACAAACGCCTGGTCGGACTAAATGAGTATGCGTCAGTTATAGTTGTGTAACAAACAATTACTAACGCAAGTTCCTTAGTTGATTTTCCTTTAACTATTTTGTTGTGACACTTTTAAGCAGAGCTTGATACCGTTACCAAATTCCCACTAAGTACCGGTAAGTAACGTTTTGTCTATAGAGGTAATTTGGTACCGGTAATGCAGTAACGTTTTTAAATTTTTATTTTATTTATGTTTTTTTAGTTAGACAAATTTCATGATATACCTTTTTGAAATTCTTGTGTTGAGCTCTCTAATTTGATACCTATAATGTAGTATTCGAAAAAAAAATTGTTCCAATGGCGTCGCACAGACGCCATGTTTTTTTGACCTCACCTATCTAAGAACACTTGTGCAGCTGAGACGAATCTAACGATACCTAAATTATGTAAATCCGTTCAGCGGTTCTGGAGATATGAGGTAATAAAGAATATTACATACCTACAAGATAGGCGCGAAAAATAATACCCTTCCTTTGCAATCGGGTAAAAAAGTATCGCTACTTTTTCGTTACCTAATGCGCTTTAGCCAATCCGGGAAGAGCGGTTCGTTATTTTCCGGTACAATTGCCACCTAGGTAACGATATCAAGCATACCGGTACTTTTGTTTTTAACGGCAGGCTTATTACCGAAAAAAGCAACCAGTTGCTAATTGCACACTAGTACACTACTAGTTGCGGTTGCTACAATCGATCGGTTTATTTTATCGGTTATTTTAGAGCGCCGCCGCCGCCGCCGCGCCGTCATGCACTTTTTGTTCGTCAATCGCTCGTTTGTGGCGGCTATAGCGTTCTACGTTCCGTAATACGAATATGTGTTTTGGTAGCGATAAATTGTAAACTGTCACGATTGCGACTGTCACTTAATAGGTAATAAACCTGCCGTATCTTCGTTTAACAGTAGTATTGATTCCATTTTTTTTACGATTTTCAAAGCCCTGCTTTTTAGGTTCCATTCGGTTTTAAATATGCGAAATTTTGATATTGAATGAAAAATACTACTTATATCAAATTTCTTATGTGTGTTAATCAAATATTCAAATGTTTTTCAGATCTATTAAATTTGGAAGTTCGTCAACAAGCAAAGTGGTTGCAGAGGAAATCATAGAAGACGTACAAGAGGACAGTGAACCTCCAGCAAAGATATCGAGGATTGAGATCGTACCCCCTACGGTCCCTGAGCAGAAAAAGAAAGAGTCCTGGAATAGAAGCATAGGCGCTTTGACCAAGAAGCCCCTGTTAAGTAATCTTGTGAAAAAAAAGCCAGAATCAACAGAATCCAGTGCAAATGCACAGTCTGTAAGTAAACCTCAAACAATATCTGAAAACCTAAGTACAAAAGCAGTGAAAAGTAGTGATGATAGTCTGAGTAAAGGACAAAATAAATGTGAAAGTGTTGTACCTGCCAGTGGACTTTCTTTGTTAGCTAGTTACTCGGGCAGTGACAGTGATTCGCAATGATTGACTAGTACATACATACAAACGATATTATAGTTTTAAGACAAGTTTAGGATTGTTTTTAATGTTTATGTAATAAATTAAGAAGATAATACATATCTTTAATTTACTCTGTAACCCATTGAAAAGCTGTGATATCAGCGATGCTCTCAAAATAAGATCATTCACGTTTCTCGGCTCAGCAAGGACGTTATCGCTATAACCCTAGTCGAGAATTTAAAGACCTTAATATGCCCCATTGGATTTTCCCCTCGTCATCTGACAAGAATGCTTCGGAGAAACCATACCGTGCGTGTGTGCGTCCATAAATTGCGTGATGCCCGCCCCAGAAAATCTCCGGGGATTGTTCGTCAATACTTAATTTACCAGGAAAAGTTTAATTACTCCAACATACTCTTGTTCCGCTCTTTTGACTGTGGCAAATCTCTTATCCTAACCCTGGTATATCGCTACTACTTTATAAATCATGTCTTATACAACTTGTTTCAAAAAAACCCGTTAGGCCTGAAATGTCAGTAGCTATACATAAAACTGAAGTGGTGGGTGCTGTTCTTTAAGTTGTAGGCACAGTAGTTTCCGAAAAAAACAATATCGAAGTTCAGCAAAAACATCGCTAAGATTTTTAAAAGATCCCCAACACTACTGATCAGCTGTTGAAGTCATTAGCTTCTAAATCAAAGATTATTATTTTTTTCAGACTAGTCATCTATCGGTATTTGTGCATTGTGTGTGTAACAGTACAGGGACCTTTAATCTAGTTAAAGTCCCTTTTAAAAGATTTTCCAAATTAAATACTTGATAGTTAAATTTATACTTATTCAGATTTGCTTTATAATTCACAATAACAGCTGTCTGTTACAAATTTTATAGATAACCTAACAAAATGTCGTTACGTTTGAATCAATTTATTGACTAATGACGATGAAGAATATTTTTGCTCTCGCCCTACATGGTTTAAAGAAAGGACATAGTACTTACTTTGAAGATAACGACGTCTACGACTTCGCCATATAAGATTCCGTTTGTCAAAAGCATCTGTGTATAATTTGCTGACAAAAATTGAGCATCGTCTGGAGTATGCAACAAATAGGTAGGTGAGTTGTATGCGCTCGTTGTATTTACGAGCTTGTATGTATTAAAGAATTACGCTATTCATGACTTCTTATTTTTACAATATTATCTGTCAACAAACAATCAACACAACAGACAGAATATTTGATTGAAGTTATTCAAAACGTCAAGCAGACATATTACCCTGGTTAATTAAAAATACGCAGCGCCATTGCTCAGGCATGGTATGAATGTACTTTTATGCTTGGTGGTTAATTTAATATTTTCATTCATTTCATTCATTCATCGTCCGTCACAGCACAGAGTAACTAAGCGAGAGTAACTTATCCATAGATTAAATCATAAGAGTAAAGTTATACTGGGATAACTATTCTCATATAAATTGGATGTTGCTAAATCTACCCTAAATACATTTAGCGCTAAACACGTTTAAAATATCATTCCATTTCTGACGTTTGTTGGAAGTTGAAAGAGACAGAATGATACTCTAAACATGTTTAGCGCTAAACGTATTTAGTGAGTTTTGGTGCAAGCCGACCTTAGAAGTAAAAGAGAGTTTAATAGGTAGGTACGGGAACAAGAATCGTAGCTGTTAGCTAAGTAGGTACTTACATAACTTATGCGCAAAACCTTTCTGTAGTTTGATCTTTGAAATTGAATTTTCCCACCTCCTTTTTTTAGAAATCATGTTGACCTGGTACTTTTGGTAATATTTATTTAGTGGGTTCCGCATAATAATAATTGAAATTAAATCATTTTACTCTAACGGAACAAAGGATGGATAGCTATTTATTATTACACAGTCTTTTATAGCGTCGCAACATATCTACATATCATATAGTAACGTTTGCACTTTTACAAACTTACACTAAGGTTTCAGATGTAAAACAAGTTATTACAACACATAAACAGTTAATTCTGGAAATGTAAATCGTATCCTAATTTTAATGCGGAGTGGTTTCCCAACAAACAGAAACTACACAGCAGTAGTACTAGGAAAGCAGTGACTGCAGATTTTGGCTTTTCAATGTTTTTTACGGAACTCCAAATACAGAAAACTTTGATTTTTACCGCATAGATTGACAACATTTTTTCTAACACGTGCTTTGAAAGCAGTTTGCTTTTTATTTTGTACAAATCAATCAATCAAGCTGAGCCGTGTAATACTACAGGTTAAAAATATTACAAATAATGCAAAACACTACACCGATTTATCTTTCGTTTGCTATTTTACTTATTTTAAGCCCAACTCAGAAATAAACATTATGTTTTGTTTTTCACAAGTAGATTACCTACACTAAACAAACAACTAACAATAATCAAAATTAAACAATATCAAAATAGTAATCAGTCTTTTATGATTAATTAGGCCGGTGTCCTTTAACATTAAAAACCCAAATTAGATTATTAAATCCTTACAAAATGTTGACCACCTCGTACTACTAGGCGGTCAGAACTAGACACTTCTTTCGAGAGCTGTCGCCTAGCCGCCCCGGCCGCCGCGCCGAGCGACGGGCAGAAGGAAATTGCATAGTGGTATTCGCGCATCAATCAATGTGTATGTGTATTTTTTGTTTTACACTAAAAATTATAAATAAATACACATCCGATAAAAAAATTACTATCTGATGTTGTGAATTAGTTATTAATAAAATTTGATTGTCAATGAAGTAAATTGTAATTTTATGTAATGTACTACTACGCCATGAATCGTCTGTAATAGACGTAAAAGCCTTGTTGATGATGATTGAACAAATAATTTTATTACTGTTATTTAATTGTAAGATTTTAATTTCATAAGAAAGTTTTCAACAGGCCTTCGTACCATGTACTTCCATTATGTTGGTTTAATGCTCTAAGATTATACGCAAAAATACTGTAATTTTGACATCTAGCATTAAAACCTCAGAATAAAACTCTCATCTCAGACGAAATAATATCCGTGTAAAACAAAGCGTACCATGGTTTTTTCTAAAGTACCTGAATTTTGACAGGCCGGCCGGTGTCATAATTTTTGAGTTTCTTTTTATTTTATTTAGTCGTCCATATGTGTGTTTTTCGTGTGTTTCTTTAATTGCGAAAATGGCTATGTTCTTCAATTCCGATTACTACGAGATGATGTTATGCGTGGGACGAGCTGATGGAAACTTAGCTCGCGCTCGTGACTTGTACCATGAACGTTTCATTGAAGGCAAAGCTCTTGCTGACCAGCGGCGGTTACCATCTTACCAATGTTTACGTGAAATGACAACACGTTTGCATTCCACGGGATCCTTTCATCGTTCACGTGGCAGTGGACGTCCGAATACGTTAGATGCAAGGCGAGAAGAAGAGTGTTGGAAATCTTCGAAGACGAACCAACCATCAGGACGAGGCGTGCCGCGGCGAGGTTTGGCATGAACCATGTCACAGTTTGGCGGATTCTACGAGCTGACGTTCAACACCCTTACCACTACCGGCGTACACAGGAGTTAACACCAGGTGATTTCGCTCTCCGAAGAAACTTCTGCGAGTGGTATCTGCGGCAGCTGGAAGCTGACCGCAGCTATGTGAACCGGGTCATTTGGACGAACGATGCAACGTTTACCAAATCTGGGATATTAATATCCAGTGTGTATGTACTAGGAGCACATAATACAGTGTCTGGAGATTAGGTATAGGCTACTCTGTGGTATAGGTACAGAGTAGACAGGAGTCGTTACTCCTGGTAGGTAACATAACGTCATGAACCTGAAATAGTCATGTGCCTTAACATAGTCGATATTTTTATTAATCATTAAAATAACTCTTTTTACTGAAAACTAAATCTTAATGCAAAGGTTTTAAGAAATTTACAGAGGACTCTTGATAGGATGTACTTTAACAACCTTTACGTATAACGGGTAATTTTGCAACACCTTGTATAGGATAACTCAAAGCATAGTGTAAAAACAGAAGCATAGAGGTTCATCAAATTTTAAATGTAGCCAATGTATGCTTACTTGCACTCTACGACACGACATATAAGGGTAACACTCTATTGAAGCGTCGCTGGGCTGAGCGGACCAGAGCTGTGTAGAAATAAAAAGTCCCTTTTTTACGGCTCTTAACCGCGCTATTATTAATTATTTATTAATATTATATTAATTTCGGAACGCCCCATCTCGATAATAATTTGTTCACTCAATTTCCACGTAATTTAAATCCAATGTAGCGCTATTATCGCTTTTAAGAGTGCCATTTGAATTTTTTAGATTTGGGATTGGAAATTGATTATTGCAATTGTGTTTCAAGAGTAACCCACCTGGACGGGGCAGAGCGGGCGGTGCTCTATTTATAAAAGACTAGCTTTTGCTCGCGGCTTTGCTCACGTGGGCTACACGACCTGTGTTCATTCGTAATAAAATAATGATGAATCATTATGATCATCAGATCATGATCTGATGATCTTTTGGATGTGGGACAAAAAAACGAGTCACCAAATTTCTTAGTGCGCGATGGAATATTTGAGACAGTGAAGCGGTGACTCCGGAGAGCAGCACGTGTACTCCTATGGAGGAAGGGAGGTGGGATGAGGTCAAAGAGTTCTTCAGAGCACTCGCCGTGGTATAAGCGGTAAAACACACTGAGTGACGCAATATCTCTACGCAATTGCAGAGTTTTAAGAGTATTTGTGACTTCTGCGTTGCCGATAATGCGTACAGCGCGGCGCTGCAATCTGTCCAAAGCATCGAGAAGGTACTTTGCGGAACCGTCCCAGATGTGCGAGCAATACTCCACGGAAGACCGTACTTGTGTCTTGTACAAAAGGCACAACTGGTCAGGCGTAAAGAATCGCCGCACCCTGTTCAGAATACCGAGTTTTCGTGAGGCTGTTTTGATCACGTTTTGGTCTAACCGCTAGACTAGGGATGGGGAAACTTTTTCGGTCGCGTGCCAATATATACTAACGAAATATATGGCGGGCCAAGTTGATGCATTTTTGACTAAGTAAATATTTGTATGTATTTTCAGAAACACAAATTTATTGTGCAATATTATAAAAAAACTATTGAAATATGAAAGAAATTGTAATTACATTAAACTTTTAGTTTAGCTGCGAAGTAGAAGGTTGAGGAGCGCTGGTCTTTGTGGGGACTCGTGACATGTGGAACTGTTTTTGGTTCTGCATGATTTGATCATAAGCTGGCTCCATTTGTGTTACGGCAATTTTTGTTTGATAGTCGCGGGCCGGATTTCAACGCTTCGCGGGCCGGAGATGACCCGCGGGCCGTAGATTCCCCATCCCTGCACTAGACCAAAGAGGCAGTTATAGTTATTAAATTAGCTTTCTTATACCTTTTGGCAACTGGCAAGGAACTCTTACCGAACTCTATGTTAAGAAGAAAGATCGTCATAATATGTCATATCATAACCGCTAATGCAGATATAGATAGACTATATTGCCTACACACATAGGATTGTCATCACCATCAGCCTATAAACGGTCCACTGCTGGGCTAAAGCTTCCCACATGAACCACAGCACATGGTCTAATGCTAGTTGTTGGCTTTGAGCGAATGCTATGTTACGATAGCAACCGGGACAAGTCGCTGGGACTTGTCGTGTTCACGTCCAATAAGAAAATAATAACATCTATTTCACGTATAGCTTATAGGAACATAATAGTACCATATTTGTGTATGGTATAGCCAGTATTGGAGTACTACATATATACTATAAAACTATGTCACGAATTTCAAAATACCGAATGGTTTATAAATAATCTTTTCGCTTGCTTTGCTGCGCGTAGGCACAAGTCTAACCTAACTCGACTACACTCGAATATCGCGGATCTTATTTCAAGATTTAAAAGTCAGTGTTCTTGTATTTCGGAATATTTAGAGATGTCCCCCCGGTTTTGCTATATTAATTAAAACGTCCAAATGCCATCTAATCTCAGCCGATTACGTCGCGTACGCAGGTGACACTTGTCAATATCAATGTGAGAGGTAAAAATGCGCTTATTATTGTGGCGCAGTTAACAATAGCAGCTTAAAGTGGGACGTCGACAATCGGCTTAGTCGGCGGCGCGGCGGCACCAAATAAGGACACTGCAGAAGGTAAGCTTCATAATAACGCGCTCGAACAACCCCGATCCGATCCGAACCCTTCGGAGAATCTAGTAGGGCATGGGGACTAGTGCGTGATGCCGTTCCCTCTAGAAAACCTCCGAAGTTGATTCGTTTCACACGGCTTGAGGAACCCTTTAAGTTTCTCGCTGCCCCAAAAGCCCGGTGAAGCTGAAAATGCCGATTAAGGCAATCAGCAAACTCTCCAAAAAAACAGACAACCTCCCACGGAACAGCTCAGCAGGCTTATTACCGAAAAAAAGCAACCAGTTGCTAATTGCACAAGAGCAAAGCGACTGCTACTAGTTGCGGTTGCTACAATCGGTCGGTTAGTCGGTTTGTTCTTTGACTGCAACGGGTGGGGGAGGGCGGCCCTTGTTGCGGTTAAAAAAATATGGAAAGTCAAAATCAGTAGAAACCAAGCGCTCGACTCAAGGCGAAGGAATCAAAATAAAACCTCAGGTGATGCGAGAGTCTGTGTCCGTGCAAGGGGTCTATGTGAACGTTGCTCGAGCGCGATATGTAAAGCTTACCTTCTGGGTCTCCTTAATTTGTGGCGGCGGGTTGCGCTTCGCCGGCCGCCGCTGCCATTTGTTATGGTGTCAAGTGCGGCGCGCGGCGGGACGGACGCCCGGCGCTTTCTTATTTACTTGAAATGCTCTATTTTTATACAGGTGGATCCGAGATAGTTGAGTAACACTTTCACCCTTTTTATGGTTGTTAGGTTATGCCAATTATATTTAAGATGTACTTACACCGTAGATGTTGAATGCCGAGGGACAGGTTAAAATAAAACTTTTGATATTGATGAGTATGCAATGTAGTAAATTTTGTTTTTATTAGCTCGTGTGACTACGGACAATGCAGAGTTAGAAATAGCAGACTAAAATAAATTATAGAATCTAGGCAAGTAGATCTGTAAAAGGTATTTGATTTCATGTATTGGTAGCGTAAACTCTAGGAAATAAATACGATTTTGATAAATTTTATCTTTAATAGGTTTAATGTAGAAGGAAAAAACCTTTTCGAACACTGCAAGAGCATTAAGAGAGGGAATATTTAAATTAATATTTAATTCGGTTTTAATATTAGGACTTTTTCTTACTTACTAGGTACTTGCGTAAGGTTATTCGTTAGTATATGTTAATTTGTCCTATTTCGCGAGTGAACGAGCAGTTACAAAAATTAAAACACACTGTTAGACACACATTCACATACTTACTCAGCAACAAATTTATTTAGAGACTACAAATGAATGTAAACAACTGTGCAATTATTTTATTTCCAGTCTTGACAGAGTCGTTTTACTTAGTTGTAATAATTATTCGTTTAATAGTCAGATATGGTATATAATTACCGCCAATATAAGTTCACCCTGTAGATACAGGTTTTTATGAAGTTAACAACGAGCGGAGGGTACCTGCCTTTTTATAGTATTAAATTAATTGATTGGAAAAAGCCATTAAGCACGTCGATAAACGGAGATCCTCCGACAACTCAGCGACACAATAAAAACTTGTTGTCATTGCCATAAGCTTCTAATTTTTAATCAAAAGGGGAACGATAACGAAATCAGTATAAAGAAATCTTAACAAATTACTAAAATTTGTATACAAATGTTAGAATCGAGAAATTGAGAACAAAGGCTCTTCTATAATGCGCATACGCATTTTTTAGATAAGTCCGTCTATACATAAAGAACGTAGGGTTGCTCTATGTAAGTACTTAGTACGTACAGACTTCTGCATTAAACCTATTCAAAACTGTCATGTTTCTTCAATAAATGTTCAACCATATACCAATTATGTATAGTTCAAAGTCTTTTGAGGAAATTTGACAGATTGTGGTATTCTATTCAGTGTGGCTTCTTCTGCAGATAAATTTGCTAAGTGGAAGTTTCCACGCCCCTTTCCATTTTCTCGCTAGAATAGCTAACAATCACGGACAACGCCCACTTGACCGACAAATTAGCAAATTAACATCCACAGGCCGGGGGATACCTGCGGATTCCTGCAAACCGTGCGGGCAAAAAGCATATCTCACGGCATTCAGATAAATACGGCGTGTATCTCCAATTTTTTCATCGACATAAATATTGTTTTTTCATAGATGTAACGGCTTCGAGCCGACGTACCGACGCTCGGTTTCTGGGAAGCAATGCTGCGCGGCGCCGGCGACGGCGAGCCCTGTTCATAAATAAAAGGCTGCTTGGGAAATATTATGTTACGTGTCGGGGAGTCGGGGTGTTTTTTGGGCGAGTGCGTGCGGCCGGTGGTCGGCCGCTTTGGCCGCTCCGACCGCTGAGGGCGGATTGCACGGGACAAGTGAAACCAGAGCGCCCGGACCGCTTAATGAACTGAAAATTTTAGCATTCACTTTGACAATGAATGAGGCCCTTGCTGCAATTTCATTTTTTTTGTATACCAAAAGATAGTGTAGATAGTGACTGTGTTTGTTTATTATTTAAAATCAGACAACAAGTGCTGTTTAGTAGGTACGTAACTACGTAACTACAATAATATAAATAGATCAGAAATAGGTCAGATGATTAATGTGAATAAGTATTAGAATGACATAGTAACTATGAGTTGTGTAAGTATCGTTGTACGTTATCTTCTGGACAAACAGGAAAATTTTCAGAAGGAGCTTTTAATTATTGTTGTTTTACACATACAATAATGCGATATCAAAACGCGGTTCACATACACTAATTGATAGAGGAAAGACGTGTTTATTTAGCTTTGAAACATTTAGACTGATTGCAGACAGACCATTGAGTTGGAGAGCATATTTTCCTGTCCGAAACTAGGGTTAGGAGGACCTGTAGGAGCAGAGCCTCATAATGCGAGTTTTTCTGCCATACGATTACGTTAACAAAAAAAGAGAATTTGCTCATACAAATTCTCTTTATTGAAGCACGCTTCCACAAAATTATAAGGGCTAGACACGTAGTAGGCAGTGTGGCTTGCGCGTTCTGGTTGCTGGATAGGTGACCGAATTAAATGTCTCGAGCTCCTCGGCAGCCATTAAAACCCATCAACTCGTAGGACCAGTTGCCGAAATCTACCCACTTATTACTTAGGCTAATTGGATAATTATCATCTTCAGACCCACTGCAGAGCTCAGGGATTCTCAAATGAACAATACCACATAGAGAACTTGGGCCATAACTCACCATGCTAGCCTTATGTGGGTTAGGTTTTAGCGACTGCCATACCAAGGGTTTTACATACCTTCAAAAGCACAGATGAGCACAAGATATTTTATTTTAGTCACCCATTTTTAGCATGACATTGCGCAAGTTACTTGACTTGCAATTTCGCAACACGAATGCGCAAGCGCAAAGCTCCTCAAACTTTTTTGTCTTGGCTTTCCGTTAATAAATGGTAAATGAGCCGCCGCCGATCAGACAGAGACGATTCTATTAAAAAGCCTAGAAAAACAAAAACGAAAGCTTATTGTTTCATAAAATCGTGTCAAGACAATTACCTACTGCACCTCCAGATAAACAGCGCGGCTGATCAGCCTCATTGTGCGGTTTTTTCGTCTCAGCCAAATTGCAGCCATATAAATAATGCTTATTGTGGTGTTGTTGGAACAGCATTCCAGTTGCGCAGGCGCACCGCACTGATGGATAATTTTCTTTAAACGCCCGCGATTTTCGATGCATAGTTTATGACGGAATGATCAGCACTTATTGGACAATTGTAGTGCGCACCGGATGTCTCTGGTAGCCCACATGATTGATTAAAAGGCCGCAAGTTATTCATCCCACTATAAATAAAGTTGTTAATGGTAGGCGGCTCTCTGTAATTGGACCTTAAAATTCCTTCAATAAACTCACACATGCTAAGCGCTCATTTGGAACGTCTCGCTCACCCCTTTCAAAAGTGGGCTTTTGTTTGGGCTGTCTGATATCTCATACATTCCTTTGTAATCTTTCACCAATTAAATTTTGCTTAGTTCTCTATTTTATCACATCGCACTATTTTGGCAGATTGTAAATAATATTTTAACCAATAAAACCGTAAAGATTCTAATTAAAACTGTTCTGACTACTTATTATAGCTATGCATGTGCTATATTTAGCAAATTAAGTGATGTTACGTAAAAAACGGCTTTACTGCTGTAATTTGTGTGCTAATTTCGAGATACCTAATAAAATTCCAATGGTAGGTATAGGTATACTATATAGTATGCGTGCGTACCTATAGCGAGCACGTCGGCCTAACACATGCAGAACACTCGACCGACCTCAACGCGCGCACGCCGGTGTGCGCGCACGCACACAGCCGCGCCTCTCGGAAGATGTTCCATTCATAATTTTAACAACCACTCATTATGCTTTGGCGGAGCGAGATGGGAAGCGAAGCCCGGAGGGACTGAAAAAATGCCTTTAGACCTCACATTTCGCGGCCTCTTTATACTCGATAAAATGATATCTACTTTATAACTTTATCGTATATGTAGGTACATCTTTATCTACATACATATATCTTTTTTTCGATATTGAGCAGAACGCACGCGAATTTTACGGGGCGATATAATTTGGCGATATGGACGCATGTAGATTGTTTCCAGTCGGTGTTATAATGACACGGGGCCGCCGGTTATCATTTCGTTATAATGGCTTCGTGTGCGGTTGTTCATTAAACGTGGTTGGCCTTTACACGTCGGCGCACAATAGCACGGGAAACAGCTCTATGGACGTGTACTATACTCAATATGCCCCTATTGACTACCTACCTGATTATCACTTACGGGAGGCGAGACGGTCCAGACATTATTTGTTTGGGTAACCGAATGCATAACATCATAGATACTTTGCACTCATTCAGCGAGTCCATAGCGCGTTCTCGTCTACAATGACTTAATGTTATTGAGTATATCGCATTCCGATACTAAAGGGATGGACATAGACGAGCTCCGATGAATATTCAGGACATGTGCTGCAGCAGCACCATAGATCGTCTGAGAAACTGCCCATTAAAATTATGACAGGCCATCTACATTCCTGAACAACAAAGCCGACCTACGATTAAAATAACACCTTCGTAGAACGTATATCCATTTTACTTCACAAGGGTCCGTAACGTTTCCGCTGGGGTCTGATGATACCTTTTTTCCGAGCAACGTTGAAAAAACTTGGCGTCCCATTAACAATAAGATCAAAACTAGCCGCGCGGCACAATGGCCGGCGAGCGCCAGCCTCCGTCGCCCGGCAGGCACTTCCAGGAATCGCGCTCTTTAAAAAAGATCCAACTCATGTTGGGCGTGTGATAGTTGGCGAAGTCGCATTCCTGGCTGGCGGCGCCGGCCGCCCCATGCGCCCTGCTCCCTGCTGCCGCCGCTCCACACCCAAACTCCTGATAACGCTAATGAATTCGCTGAACAACTCCTCCTTATGAGCTTTTCATTAAAAAATCAAACCATCCTTGATACATTTTGACAGACACATTTGACGTAACATAATATGGACGAGCCGAATATTCCATGGACTGAATGCGCACAAAAACTGCAATAACCGGTACAAATAGGAGTTATGGAAACTGTCTCGGGCAACTGTCACTGTCTATTATGCAACGCGGTTAGTTTCATTGTTGTGTTGCGAGTGAAAAACGACAACAATTATACAATAGTAATGAGACGATTTCGAGGATCCATTAGGGAACGCAGCCACCAGGCTCGCTCCCACGCTCGATTGTCCTTTTAGGCGGTTGCAAAATTCAATAGTATTATAAAATTGAGCGTGAATGCAATAGATACTTATAGTCACAATAGGCAGTTGTTGATACACTTCGCTATTCAGTGGTACTACTCGTACATGCTACAGGGTAATCAATTACATTCTAAAGATACTGTAAGATGGTAGGTATAATCAGCCAATCTTTTCCAAATCTATCTCGCCGTGGCCTTAATGATCACCCATCTCGGCGCTTTGCGGCGAGTGGTTTATTTTTCTGAGGTTATCCCTTCATTTCTCAACAACGAAATGTTCTCCATCGCGAGACCCCCTGCTGTGAAAACGTTTATTGTAATAAATTACAGCACTGCTATCTATACGGATGGTAATAGTTTAAAGGTATTTATTGAAAACGAAATTGTTTCAAAGGACTTACAATAATTGCAAGTCTCTAGTTACCCCGAGGATCCCTTCATTCAGAGTTGAGTTGACACTAATAGCGTTATCAAATACATGAATGCTTTACGCCGGTCGGTGAACATGCTCACAAAATTCCATCTCACTGTGCAAACACTTGTCGTGGCCTGTGAAATTTATAACACAAATATACGTATATATGCAGCGGCACTCGCCGGGAATGTCGTCTTGCGTTTTATTTCGTTACGTGGTTGTATGCGTGCGCGCATATTATAACCACACATCTCTTTCAGCTTTGTTCATTCGGCGATGCAATAATCCTAATTGCTTATCATTTGTTTGCAATCGCATAAGTTGGACACGGGCTTTTTATTTTTGCAGACGACGGATTAAAACCTTGGGAATCGGATCGTATAATATTTACAATGGAGTGCGAGTGCGGTGCGATCGTATGGAATGTGAACATGAATAGACCGGTAGTTATTGACACAAAAGGAAATCACATCGAAGTGGTGGGTCTGAAATGTTTGTGGTCCATTAATAGTCATTTATCGGTCTGCACCAGAAGCAGGCCCATTCGACAGAGTGCTTATATCACTGCATCGTTGACCTGCTAACAAAGATTCTTACAATCTACTAGATTCACCCACGATATGCATAATGTATCAATCAGGCCTTATCGTGAAACTCTGCCGAATGATAAGTGCATGGGAAATGCACCAGCCATGGGAAATAGTTCACAACGGTGTTAGATACGTCTATCCAGGAACATGATCAAATATGACACTGTTTTAATAGCAAACAATCACTTGTGCAGTATCAAACATTGCGATCCCACAGTTTTTTTAAGTTTTTTTTTTCTATAATTTACTTATGCTGCTTAAATTCCTTGTGACTACATATTAAGGATCGTGCAACGTAACACATAAATGGGATTTGATAGCCATTCAAACGGAAATAAGAATAAATAAGCAAGCAAGTCCTTAACTGACCTTAAAATTGCATTCAATATTGTACAATCTATTGACCGTAAACATTTTGGAAAGCTAGTTCCCATATTACTCAGCCGCGTGATCCCGTTTCAAGTTACAACATAATAATCACTTCATATTGTATCCCATCGACTGATCAGGGCGCTCCTAATTTCGCGTGACGAGGCAATTGTGGCGAATTGCGAGGCACGTGACCACTATTTGAGGGCGTAAATGTATCACCACCAGTTAATGCTGCGACTTTATTTATGTCCACAATTAAGTCGTCTAATTCTGTGCCCCATGCGGGTCGCTTGATTAGCTCGTGTTTGCGAAATTAAACGAACCATATTGGACGCAGAAATGATTGCTTTATGAATAGATTTTATTGAGTACTGCTGCCGATAAGCGTCGGGATGGCGACGAGACACATCATTTCCGCTGCTGATAAACCCAATATCAAAACATGGGTATTTATTTACCAATTTAACTATATGCCACGTTATCTATTAGGGGATCACCCATGGCAAAGAGCTTTAGCTGTGTATAGGTATAGAAGTTTTTGGTCAGTTTTAGCTTTGTCTATAGAAGGACGAACGCTTTGTCAACATTTCTACGAAGAAGCGCCACCGAGTCAGATCCTTCCGTCTCAATTCCCGAGCTGGGTTTGTACCGTGTAATAAATCGCCTTCCAGGATGCGATGTCAATTGTCGTAGTATAAGCAATTGGCAGCGCACAATAGAGCAAGTGTCTGGCGCCAGAGCGTCGCACCAACAACAATATAACGGTCACGCTGACTTGCCGGGCAAATTGTCAGATCCACGGTACCTGCCATTGTGGTGCAGGTATCGTTTGGACCGCTGGTTTTACGGTGCTCTAACAACCGGGGATAGGCCACAGATAACAGGAAGCGATATCATCATTGAAACTGACAATAATCCAAAAATAACACTTCTCTTCACGTAAATGCATATTGTACTATATGAAAGGGTTTTGGAGTTATAAAGGATAATATTTACCCCCTCAACTATGTTTCTGGGACCGTGACAACATTGGTCGGCTTCCATTATTATAATGTTTAATTTTGTATTCACTGGATTATTATCAAACCCTAAATACTTTTACTAGTTTGCATTTGTTTGGCACCCACTACCAACCAATTTTGCGGTTTAGAAGGCACGGTAAGCTGTAGTTCTTGTCGTGACAGGGCAGTCGTTAGATCTCCCCAACCCGGACTGGGCCAGACTAGTGGGCTATGGCCCAATCTCTCTCGTGGACAGGTTATGACAGTACATGAACCCTTGAACCCATGAGATACCACTTTAAGTTTATACCAAAAAAAGAGTCCCTGTGGAAACAAACTAATCCATACAGAGAATTCAAGTTCTTATATAAGAACACAATATGGGTATTTCTCATTTTGTATTAGAATAATATTTTATCTACTGAAAATGGTATTCAAATTTATTTGATGATGCATTTTAATAGATTTGGTCTTGGTCGTCATGGAAAAAATACTTGTCGAGCTCGCAGTCTTTTAAGTATAAAATTAAAAGGGTTGAAAAAAATTTCCCTCCATGGAAGTGACCCCAGATCCACGGAAGTGATATCCCTACATAAATATTGTCCATGGAAAGACCAATTAAGTCATGTTTTTCAAATAAAAAATCCTACTATTTTATCATTTAAAAATCTATATTTATCTTAATGAAAATTTTAAAACGGTTGAAAAAATATTGCGCTCCATGGAAGTGACCCCATCATATCCACGGAAGAGACAATCCCTAAATAAAATTGTCCATGGAAAAACCAAATAGGTAATAATGTTTTGAAAATAAAAGGTCACTATTTTATCATTTAAAAATCTTTAATTATCTTATAGGTAGGTATGCAGATTTTTGTCCATGGAACCAGGGATGTGACCTCCACGGATGTGACTTTCGTCGGTTCAATCTCTGATTACTTATCCTCCTAATCGGGAATAAGCGTGCATGTTAAGCCACGTGTTTTTTACACCAAAACGCATTAAAATCACACAACCTAATTACATAGTTGTAAAGTACTACATCTTTGACGACCTACACAGATGTGACTACTTATGCTCGACGAGTTTTAAGAATGAACATTTATTTTTTAATTTCACACAGATGATACGTCGCCGGTAGGAACTCACTTAACTCCACACGACTTTAAAGTTTATCCTGACACCCCCTACCAACCTTAAGGTTATAAAGCTAAAGGTGTCGGGCATCCTTGCGCAAGCACAAGGGACCATCTACGTCAGGTCATAACGCCAGATTAGAACCCACCGAAGCGCATTCTTCATCCGGTACTTTTAAGGCTAGTGTTTCAAGCTAGTTGCCCCGTGGACACGTAAAGTGCACTACCTAATATCCGGATAGGTTACCGGAGCTGTAAGCACTTCTCGTTGCACTAAGAGTACAACTCGCAGTTCCATTGCTCGGGTCGTCAACTCTAAAGTCGACCACCAAATGTCCTCTTTGGTGGCGGAGTTGTAAGTCCACTCACTTCTCAGTACCCATCCAGGCACCTCGTCAATTTCAAAATCCTACGCGGCTGACTCAACCGGAGACTTTTGCATCTACGAGATGTTGGAGTTCTGCTCGGCGAAAACCACCGAGCATTGCAAACAACTATGGGCAACCCACGTGCCCCGCAAGTCCTTTCGCCTCAGGCCCCTCGAGACCGCTACTTGGACCCGCTCGCTGTGCACGAAATGGAAGCCTGGCCAACAGCAACCAGTCAGACGAACAGTCCCATTTCTACAGCTAACCACATGCCACCACGAGTCCAACCCATGTCCGGAACCTGCCGGAGACGCCCGTAAAGGCATAACCGGCAGGGGGCTTAGGACCGGAACTCCCGTGGTACCCTTAAAAAGACAGCCGGACCCGTAGTTCCAGCTGCCATACCCTACCTATCAAAGTCAGTAGATAGGGACTGACGTTTCGAACCCTTTGCAGAGTCCGTGGTCACAGGGAGACTGAGGTGAACTACGCTAGAAAACAACGATTCATCCCTAGGATGATACGCGAGGCTATTGAAATTAAAAAACATCCTAATTTTAATAGAGAAGATGGCTGGAATCTACCACCAGCCTGGGATGCCATCATACAAAATATTAAATACCAGCACCAACACTATACTGCCAGACTAAAAGATACTGTAAGTTCTTTCTGCGTATAACGGAACGCACCTTATTAAATTTAAATGAGGGTATACAACTTGTATAATATATTGTCGTCTCATAATTAGTTAGTAGCTTGTATTATACAAGCTACTAATAACTAATTATGAGACGACCAACACCTCAGTCTCCCTGTGACCAAAGACCCTGCAAAGGGTTCGAAACGTCAGATTAGGTAAACATTAAAAAGTAATGTGTAAAATGAACGCGAGTAGATCCGTAAAAGTTGTTTCATTTCTTATAAGGTTACAATAAACTCGGTGCCTGCCATTCGTGATCCTGAGCCATCCCCGTGGCAGAGAAAATATGGTACCTACTAGGTTTTTTTGTGGGTATACCTCCCCTCCTGCTGTGAAGTTTTAAGTAGCTGGGACGAAGGAAGAGGAGGAGAGTCCCACTCCCACATAACCCGGAGTCGCCCTTAGCTTCGGTGTAATCACAAAGCATATTCTGTTTGAAAGAAAAAGTTAGAATAAACGCATGTTCTTCCTCTGGTCCTCTCAATGATTTTTAATAAAAACACAATATACATATAGAGACTACAAGTGTTTACGGTCGCACATTATCAACTTCCGTTCTTGGAAGCGCAAACTTTTGTTCCGGCCCATAAAAAAGTGGTGTTTCTCCGAAATCCTACACAAATTAGTGAATGAACGTAAAGTTCCGTCCTTTTGCATAAGACAATGTATCGGTGCACTGTGCAGCATGTGGCCGGGCCGTGGACTCGTGGGGTAGCGCACATGTGTCCTTACGCACTCATTCATTGCTATTAATGGGCTCATTCAGCATTGTCTCGCACATGCAGCCGGAAACTGTCGCCCCCGTGCCCTCTACGACAAATTAGCAGAATTATTGCAATGCGGTAACATTTGCTGTACGCTTTATCGTTTCTGTTTATAGACCCTCGGCGAGTCGACCGGAACCGGCGGCGTTGCCAAAGCGAACTTACACTGTTAAATAGTTTGATAACCTTTTGCTACTGTTACACGTTTCTCGTACTCGTGCTTAGACTGTACCTATTCTAATAACGAAAATGCCTAGCTGACTAACTTTTAAAAACAAAATCACGATACCTACTCAGCATAATAATATGTTCCACTAGTTAATATAAATTAGAGGTGGGCCGAATATTGGTTTGGCGGAATACGAATATTCGGCCGTATGTTCGGTTTACAATAAAACGAATCGAATATTTGGCCGAATAATTCGGTTCATTTACGCGCGCTTTGCTTAGCCAAACAGGTAGGTCAAAGTAAGTTAAGTGCCGTTGTTTATCATGAAAATCATCATAATAATAATTGAAGTAAATCATACTTCGAGTTTTTAAACACAAAATGTTATCAATGTTAGTAAAATGAATGGATGAATTTTATATTAAAAAATATGTATAATATTATTTAATTATAATTTTAAAAATAAATAATCTCATAAATATTAATTTAATAATGATTTTTTATGATTCATTGACAATAATGAATGAATAAACTATGGTACTTTAATAGTCTTTTTACAAGCATTAGGTCTTAAAATTGTACAACTTTTATATTCGGTAATTATTCGGCAATTGAACCGAATACGAACATGGAAAAATACGCCGAACATACCGAATACCGAATAATTACCGAATATTCGGCACATCTCTAACATAAATGTTTAGTCTTGAAACAAACTGTTATAGGTATCAACGGTTTAAAGATACAATGATGTTATCGTTAGTTAAGTAAAGACAAATTGGATTAAATCGTGAGTATAAAAGGTATTTCGTCAACTTTAAACTGAAATTAAATCTACAAATGAGTGCCTAGTGTGAGTTTTACTATCCGTATTTATTCGATTACGATTACGAAAAAGAAAATTAGTAGAGTACCATGGCATTGAAGCAGCGCCTCCTGGCGCATACTTACTAGAAGAGTTAACATTTTGCCATACAAACTCTCGTTTACGTTAACGTAATCGAATGGCGAATGACACTCTCACTAGGCTCCCAGATGAATTATTTTCAAAATTATACTTTACTACTTCAGATACTCACATTTTACTGCGGATGCTTATTTAAAACTTTTAGTTATTTTTTTTTAAAGTACAAAATTTTAATTTATACATAAATTCATAATTTTGTAGTAAAACATAGTAAAAAAGAACATAAATATGTATAAAAGCTTTTATCTAAAATATGAAAAACAACCGTGGTCCGGACTAATTCCGTTATTATTGCTTATTTTTTATATTTTTTATATTTGATTGTTAACGCTATTGGTTACTGTATTTAAACAGGCACTTAAAAAATCTCGTAGTTTTCTCGGTAACTCAGAGTTATTGCCAGAATTGTCGGATATTTGCGCAAGGTCGTGAGTTCGAGTCCCACCCGAGGTATTTTCTACACCCGCTTTTTTCAAGTGCCTTTTTTTATTTTCAAAAATACTTTTTTCGTTAAATAAATTAAATATATAAAGTCGAAAGTACATAGCTTTTCCATGACTTAGTAAATGCCTTCATCAATGAAATATAGCTGTCGATACAATTTATAGGTATTGCATTTGACATCACAAATCGCTCTTCTGCATTTAAATACATGAAAAACATACGCTTGACCTAGGAGTTGAACCCAGAACCTTCGGATAACAGGCCAAGCGTTTTGCCACTTGCCCACCAAGGCGGCCATTTAAAGTATCAATAGTAACTTATTTAAAGTAGGTACTTTCATAAAATAACCAAGTGGAAGAGTACAATTAGCTATGAACAATCTGTTTTTTTAATAAACACTAAGTAGCTGACCCGGTTGACTTTGTACCGCTTTGACAGTTTCTATGACAACAAAACAAACAAATCGATAAATAGTTTACGCGTGAAAGGGTATCACACACACAAACAAACAAACAAACTCACTTTTTTAATAATAAGTCTTTGATTATACTCTTTGGAATATATGTACAAAATTTCATGATGATCGGTTGAATAGTATATGCGTCAAAGCGTAATAAATAACAAACAAACAAACTCACTTTCGCATATTAAGTTAGTTTACTATTAGTTAGGATAGTTAGGGTATAAACTTTTGACGACCTCCTTGGTCGAGTGGCTTGCACACCGGTTTTCATGGTGTCGCTATCTCTGAGGTCCCGGGTTCGATCCCCGGTCGGATCAATTTAGAAATACCTGTTTTTCTATATTGTTTCGGGTCTGGGTGTTTCCTATATATAATAAGTATGTATGTATTTAAGTATATTAAGTATGTTTATCCGTTGTCTAGTTAACCATATAACGAGTTTCTTAAGGAAGCTTTTCTTGGGGCTAGATAATTGGTGTGAGTGTGGGAAGCATTTTATTTATTTTAAACTCTGATTTAGACACACATCTGCTTATAACGTAGGTACACCACTATTGTAATCGTGTAAAGGCCATCCCAATCTAATCCAAACTAATCGGAGAATCTAGTAGAGTGCGGGGAGCACGCTTGCGTGATGCCATTCCCTCTAGAAGCCTTCTGACGTTGGTTGTTTTAATCGTGATCAAGCAGTGTGGCTTGAGGAACCCTTTCAGTTTCTCGCCGCCCCAAAAAAGTCCGGTGACGCTGTGAAGGCCGATTAAAAATAACAGCAAACTCTCTCCTAAAAATTTTTAAGCTTATCAGCGAAATCAATCTTTTTATATATTGATTCAACCTTTTTTGAATAAAATCGGATTGAGTTTTCGAACATGTGTCAAAAAAAAATGTAATTTAAATCAAAATCACTAAGGAGTATTGATATCAACTTCGAAGCAAATCACCGCCAAAATAATTTTCTACCCCTTTTTAACCCCGTTAGGGGATGAATTTCGATAAAATACGAAACACTTCTTCCATCAATTCTGTTAAAAAAGTTTATGCGAAGTTGATTGGACCAAGGAATCACATTGTCCCATACAAACTTTGTCCCCTTTTTTCATCCCCTTAGGGGTAGAATTTCGGAAAATCCTTTCTTATCGGATGTCTACGTCATACAAAGAACACACCCTCCAAGTTTCAGGTCTCTACGATCAGTGGTTTAGGCTGTGCGTTGATCCGTCAGTCAGTCATTCAAGACAAAGCATTTTATATGTATGTATAGATTACATAATACATACTAAGTAATATGTTTACCAATGTAGTGCTACGAATTTCGTAGCAAAGTTATGCGTAGCAGCTTGCTACGAATTCATTTTGGTTCATGTTTTGACTTCTCAGTTAAAGTTAACTCAAATTTGTTTTTGCATTTTGTTTACACACCGTCTGGAACTAAACAATCAATGAACGTGTAATCGTTTCAAAGTAACAACTTATATATTTAACAAATTAACGTTAAATATAGATTAATCTAATTAAAACAATATAGGTTGAAGAAAGAACCGTTATATACTTTTCTTTAACAATAGGCAACTTGTAGATTATTATAAGGCTTCAGAAAATTAAGTATGGTACCAATAATTAAAACCGATTATCATTGAGATTTACATAGTTCACATGAACATAACACGAAGATCATGTGAAATTCCTGTTCGTTTTATCTAGCTCGTAAATTGTAGGCTAAGTGCGATGGAGCCACCCATCGCGCCGCGGCCGCACCAGCCACCACCGGTAATTGACACGTTCGGGATCGCCTAGCGCGGACACCCCTTCCATAAATATTTCCCGATCAAATTATAATGCGCTCAAAAAATGCCACGAGCCCAATTCTCGGAAACCTCGGCCGAGGGCGGTTCTATTCAAAGCCAATGACAGAGACGGCACACGACCGACCAGTGAGCGCGAACGAGACAAACGCTGAATGGAATGAGGTTCAGCAACGCACGGGGCGAACTGTGAGAATTACAAGGAATGGATTTATTTATTGATCTTAGCTGTTCCGTTATTATGAGCGACGGGGCTAGTAAATAAATAAATGGTCCCTTTATCGGCCACAGCGAGGATGTTTGATCTGGGAACGGGGATGGCAGAAAATCTCGGTGCTAAAAGGGCACATCCGCGTTCGACAGTTAACTCCACGTTTGGGTTCCCGTTCCCGCTGGCCACCGCGGACCAGTTTCACTAGAGTAAACGTTATTTAACGCCCTCTTAAAGAAATTTAAAAAGGTATGTTCAACTAACTGAATCAAATGAATATAAGGTTGAATAACCTTGTGGGCCTCTTCAAATGTAAGATTTATGTTTTTATGACCCTCCTTGGCATTCAAATGGGTATTGTCTTACAAGTGCGAGTACTCCAATACCTCCTCGGATAATCACTTAATTCGCTGAGATCATTGCTCTCAGTGCTACAATAGTGGGAAACATAAAGAGAGCAATTCTATTTGTGAAATGTCTTGGGAGCCTAGTGCTAATTACAAGAGAGCGACATTTTTGCAGCATTACACACAAGTTGCCACGCGAAAATCGTTTCCACTGTACGTATTGTGTCGTTTTTCATAAGTTCAACTTTACGGCTTTAGTCTTAAAGTGGTTTAGAGCAGAGTGCGCCTCTGTCCCGGTGGCACCGTTTACCTCCAATAAATATTAATACAACACGAGCGAAAATTCCAAAGGACACGTTGGGTTTTGTCGCCCGTCTCTGCTTTCCTTACGAAAGCATCAAGGTCTTCTTTGTTGAACGTATTTATACAGTTCATTAGGGGCATACTTACAAAAGAAGGTACCTTAAAAACGTTATTAAGTATGAGCCTGTTGATAATTTTAATGATAATTATCTTACCTATGTTTCTAATGTTTTCGTCGTCTCTCTAGGTAAGTACCTACTATATTCCTAAACGGCAGAATTGATTCACATGGCACATTTAAATCTTTGAGGACTATAGCTACTTTTACTTCTTAGATAGTTTATATCGTTTGAAAGGTTTTGTAGATCGCTAGTTGTAATAATGTCGTGTCGTATGTAACTGCAAACATATTGAGGACACTCGCAAGATCAATTTGGGCACTAGAGTGAAGGGTCACCGCGCGGGCGTCGCAGATCACTTGTGCGATGACTCACCAGCCCGTCTGCATGCGCAGATGGTGTTTAGTACATCACGACGAACGCCCCATCCGCCTCATCTATACTTCTATACTAATATTATAAAGAAGAAAGCTTTGTATTTTTGTATGTATGTTTGCAACGAATAAACTCAAAAACTATTGGACCGATTTAAACATTTCTTTCACCATTAGAATGCTACATTAGCGCTAAGAAACATAGGCTTTATTTCAAAAAAATAGGGAAATGCTAGTGAACGTATAATAAAAAGGAAATCAATTTCGGAAAACGCTTTTCCTACTAAGCTAAAACAAAAGACTGATGAATGACAGAATTATGAAGTAAATATAAAAAGTATAAATTAATAAAAAGTATTTACTCCGTAGTAACACAAGTAACTCCAATCCTGTAGTTAAACAACATCCATATGCTTCACGTAACTTAATACACGTTCACTCACGTGTATAATTAATATCATACATACTAATTTGGTGGTTTACTTGTTAAAAGATCAAAGCCAAAAGTAGAAGGAGCAATCAATTTGGAAAAGAGGCGCAAAGTGCACCCCGTCGACGAATGAGCATTCCTTGGGTAATGGTGGCTAACGTAGTGTAGCATAGACTTCTATTGATATTCTATTAACATGTGTTTTCATTCTCGATATTAATATAGCTCGGAAAACAAAAATAGTAATAAAAAATCCAAAACCCTTTTTGCTATTTTATGCTCATTATCTTTTTTCTAGAGGAACTGAACATAAGCAGCCCCCATAAGATACTTAAGATATCTCAGCAATAGAAAGCAAAAAGCTATCCCAAAATTATGCAGTAATACAAAACAGCTGGTGTCCCCCAAGGAAGTATCCTAGGACCGCTTTGAGTTACAAATAGTTAAACAGCCGTTCTATGCAACAGGTTTGATATCGTGGCACCGAGATTTTAAATTAAGTCCCAGCTATTATTAAACATAACATAATTCAGATTGATACGTTTGGTTGTTCCCTATACATTTTATTTATTATACCCATATAATCTTTTGTTATATGGGTATAATAAATAAAATGTATATGTATAGCTTGCTTGCTTGCTTTCTTAGGCAGAAACAGTGACTTTTTAAAATACACTCACTACTATTTTGCCAATTATTTACTCGAGCTTCCCAATTTAATTTACAATGTGAATAAAATTCATTCAAGATACATGTTGTGCAGTTTTTAAGTATTTTTCCATAATAGCAGAAATCCTTTTGCTATTTCCATACAATCCTAG
This sequence comes from Eudonia mercurella, assembly GCA_963082485.1. Lineage (NCBI taxonomy): Eukaryota > Metazoa > Arthropoda > Insecta > Lepidoptera > Crambidae > Eudonia > Eudonia mercurella. Next base: position 7,264,765 of record OY720027.1, on the reverse strand, counting down.
CGTTGTTTCTTCTACTCGGTGAAATTTAACCGTTGTTTATGTAGAGACAATGTATCTATTGCGTTAAAATTTTGGGAATTCCTTTTTTTTCACGTCGTCTGTCGGGCCGTGAGAATGGATCGCGTGCAGTCGACACATCTCATTAGATAAACACAAGAATTAGGGTTTGTTTGTGGGCCGCACCAATACACGTCTAATAATCAATAACAAGCGTGTGACTTCGGGATAATTTTCGAGACTTCCAGGTCTGTTTACAATCGCCAAGTTGGATGAGCAGTGAAAGCGTCTACACAACCCATGCGGTCGCGATACGAAGCTAGGAATGTGGAGCACCGGAAAATGAGGTCGCCCATTTAATTTTGTTGTCAGTTCCCAGGGATGGTATCTAATCAGTGAGATTTACACGTCATTACGATTGCGGTTGGATGTCCTGGCGGGACGCGCCGCCTCTCACGCGCTTTGCGACTAAATTAAATATTTATCAATCTATTTTAATAAATATTTATTTTAACAACTGCTTCCTCTAGATAAGAGTTCTCCTCATCTTGGGTGTCTGTATGAAGTATTGTTTTAATAGAATACGAGTACCTAAAAGTATTTGTAAGGCCTAATAAAGCATTCCTGACTTATCTTAGACCATAGGTAGCTATATATTTTAAGCTCTGGTCGAAGTGGGTCAGAATGAATGTAGGATAATGAATAAAGGACAGTAAGGTGTCAGTAGAGCCAGCAGGGTGGTCGACACCAGCTATGCGCATTGTCAACACACTTCCCGCACTACACAAGTTTTTTATGCGCACATGTGCGCCAGACCGCCCAGCCCTAACAAATATTTGTCTTCAATTCTAAAACGCTTACAACCGGCTCTACAAATCAATAGAGCTGAACAGATCAATCGACTCCGCGTTTTCGAGAAACGATACAATTAATTTTCACCTCTCTATTTAAACAAAGTTCTTACGTACCTATGCCTGTTAGTGGAGAGAGAAAAAGAAAACTGACGAACAATGACCACCCTTCCGGCTTCAAGGAGGTCATTTATAACAATCGTTGATAAGACGGCAACATTCCTCTTTGATGGCGATTTGCATCATCTTAATGCCTTACCTGTCAAACCCTTCCAAATAAATTAGTCTCCTCTAATGCTAAGCAGCATCTCGGTAACAAAAATAAACCACGTAACGGCGCAATCCATTAATTGACTGGACCCGCTGCTGAGCGGAAAAAATCTCTATCAGATAAAGCGAGTAAGTGTTTACGGTTTCTCACGAGCCTCGGCCAACCCTCAATGGCGCCTTGCTGATTGATAGTAGCACCGCCGACCTTCGCACCTGCAACCTGCCACCCAATAATACACTTAAAACATACAGATTAAGAGTCGAAATTTGTATCCATACCTTTAATCCTGTTCTACCTCAAACAAGATAAATGATACCAAGCCACTTTAATACTTATGTTGTAGTAAGAAAGTTTATTGTTATTTGCACTAGATCTACCTGACTGCCCATTCAAAGAATTCTGCACCCTCATAGCATGTACCTGTACGCGGCCACCTCCAAAGAAGGCGACAAAAAATATTATGTTAATTTCTAATACTGAAGCATATCCATAGTTTCCATAATAGCTTTGTTATCATTATTCGGTTACATTCCCTCGTAATTGTAGGCGGGCCGAGCTATGGTTTTCGGGCCATTGGAATAGTGCTCTTTCATGCTTGTCATTGCATTCCTTATCAGATTGTGCTTGCTGTGAATGATCTTATACAACTTTTAATACATTCTGTAACATTTGATCGCAACGCAGCACTAGGTATAATAGGTATATCGCTGATCAATGCTAGCATAAGCTGTGGATCTGCCGTGAGCTTATAACATTCGAATGTAGAGTCAGCTGAAAGCTGAAAACTAAACGCTGAACGCCGTAGTACGTTGTCAAAGAAACTAAATAATGTGACGACAGGTGTTTATTAACTTCTAGTAAAGCTTTTATAAAACAACACTTTTGCGAGATTTTTACTTTTTAATTCATAAGAATTCATAAACATATGTTTACCATCTCCAGATTTATTTCCAACCAATTTCCTCGTTTCAGCTTTGCGTTAGTACTTTCCTGCTGGCTCTGACCATTTTCCAGGCCGTCGACTTGTCTGCAATCTGTTCGATTCACTGTTGTGCTATCTCGTGACTCCGCCCTATTATCCGCCCTGCGAGCAACACGACGTAAATCGCCACTTCCTTTGTGTGACGACCGAGCGAGCGGTCTCTGCATTCGGTCCTGCAGATCTTCATCGTTTCGTTTTTATTTTCTTTACACCCAATCTTTCACAATGTTACAATTTATTTATTATTGCTTTGGAGTTAATTGCATTGTTTATCAAATCTTTAAACTCCTTTTTAGGCTCTTTAGGTTAAGAACTTTCAACTTTCCTATCTTATTATATAACACTTGACGAAATAGTAAAACGAATACGCCGTCCAAATTTCAAGCCTTTGCGTCTAGCAATATACTGTTAGGTGTCTGTTAGTCAGTCAGCCAGAACATAGTCATTAATATTGATATTTTAGTAACATGAAAAAAAAACGTAGACACTATCATTAACATTACTGTGAATAATGTTAAATACCAGCAGCTACCATTCGTAGGTGACATTGCATTACAGCTCGACATTCACGCCGCACCCTGCACCTAATCAAATAACGCAGGAGACGTTGAAATATTATTTACAACGAAGTCATATTTTAAAACAATGACATACCTTATCTTTTTTTCTATGTTACGCACGAAGTTTCCGTTAAAAACTTTACCCATAATAATGACTGCGTTTAAAGTATACCTCTCCACTGATTGCTTAGTTGGTTAACTAGTCAGGACTTAGTACTTGTTAAATGTTTGATCGCATATCTTTCATTGCATTTTTAACCGACTTCAAAAAAAGGAGGAGGTTCTCAATTCGACTGAATGTTTTTTTTTTTTTTTTTTTATGTTTGTTACGCGATATCTCCGTAAGTTGTAAACCGATTTTGAAAATTCTTGTTTTGTTCGAAAGGGTATGCTTGCTGAGTGGTCCCATTGTCACCATCACTAAATCTGATGATGGGATCCCAGAAAAATCGAGGGCATTCCTTAAATTTTATAGGCATATATAACGTTTTTAGTGTATTTTCTAACGCTACACCAATATTTGCGTCTGGTAGTCATTATCACGTGTGGCTGAGATGATGATGAAAGGTCAACTCCTCAACGGTTAAGAGTTAAAAGATAATTCTTTCAATTCTGTATGACTGTACTTCTAGTTATATTGTTACTAGTTTATCAGGTGAGCTGATGAAGGAAGGACTTAACCCTCAACAGCCATGAGTTAGGGGATAATTCTTTATTTAATTATATTATCATAATATAGACCGTGGCGAGTCTCCCTCAAGGACAACGAGGTAGGTAATAAAAGGCACTTCCCATAAGGAACGGAATTTTGATAAGCACGTCATCATCATCATCATCATCATCATCAGCCTACACACGTCCACTGCTGGACATAGGCCTCTCCAAGTGCACGCCACTGAGCACAATTCGCGGCTTCTCTCATCCAGCTCTTGCCAGCCACCCTGCGAAGATCGTCGTTCCACCTAGTCTGAGGGCGTCCTACACTACGTTTACCGATACGCGGTCTCCACTCAAGAACTCGTTTACCCCATCGGTTATCGGTTCTGCGGCTAATATGGCCGGCCCACTGCCACTTCAGCTTGCTAATCCTGTGGGCTATGTTTGACAACGAGAACATGTCGTAATGTTACCTAAAGTAACAATTTCTTCGGGTAATATCGAACTGTACGTTGCAGTTTGTAAGTTACAACGCTGTTGTGGATATAATGCTCTGGAACAAATAGTACAAGGAACATCTGCAAAAATATTAATTGCCCTACCAAAATCATTTTTTCCTGACACATCCCTACGATTGTGATTCGCTTGTCGCATGGCGTTTAATCGAGATAATCTGGCTTCAGAAGATTCATTTAATAAACGGTCTCGAACTACATTTAATCGTTGAGAACGCTCCTCTTCGGTTTCGTTAGATAAACGTTCGCGTATCAAACCAAGTCGATGAGAACGCTCCTCTTCGGTTTCGTTAGATAAACGTTCGTGTATTAAACCAAGTCGATGAGAACGTTGCTTTTCAGTTTCATTTGATAAACGCTTATGAATCAAACGTAGTCTTCGGGCACGACTTTCAGAACTTTCATTACGTAGAATGGAATTCGTGACAGTTCTCATTTGTGAAAGTCTATGCGAACGCTGTTATGTCTCTTTTGAAATTCTTTTCAAATTTCTTTCCCTACTTTTTTTTAATCTATCGTCTATTTCATCTTGTGTTTCATTTTTTCGGCGCTGCCTCATTAGGACAGCTCTTCTGGATGGTCTACCCATAATAAAATATCTTAATTTTTACTACAATCCACAACAAACCTAAATATATAGCAAGTTTAATTATAAAAACTAAAAACTCAAAAATAAACTTAATTTTTTACAAAAAAAATAAAACCGCCTTCAAAAAAACCTAACCCAAAGAAAAAACACAATCAGCAAACCTTAACCAAATTAAAAATACAAAAAAAAACAATAAAATACTTTGACACTAAAAAGTTATAAATAATCTTTTTTTGACACAGAGATAAATCACAACAGTTTAGGACCTACCCAAATCTAAAACTATAAACAATATACTTACATCGATATCTGTACAGACAAAATTTAACCTAAAATTATTTATTACAAAATTTATAAACAATTAGGTAACGACAAAATTAAACACAAAAAAAACATTAATATTTACTATAGGTAATCAGTTAGTTTTGGAGTCGGTGCCAGCCAAACAAAAAATAAAATGAAATACTAAATCACCTTACTATTTGAATTATATACTACTATTTATATACTATTAACTATAAAAAATGTCAATCCGCTAACAATTAAAATCTGTACTAAATAAAAAGTACAAGTAAAAAGTTCTGTGCGTTCGGGTCAAACACTCAATCGCGTGCACCCCGCGTCTACTCCGCTTATGAACTTTCTCGAACACATAGTTAATTGTTTTCTAAAACTCACACAAACACTTCACAATTGAAATGATTCTTAGAATACTTGCGTTTTTCACCCAACAACGTTTATGAAACCACGTAAACGTTACTACATTTAAAGTAACCTAATTAAGTGTCAACGTTTTTGTAATACTTATATTACCTATTTAATTTTAGCCATTTTGTATTATTTTCCTGATTGTAATGATATAAATTAAACTATTAACTGTCACTGCTTAAAGCGAAGAGTAAGGCACACTAGCGCCGCTAGTGGGTTTAATTTGATAACTGCTAAACTGGATTTTTTTCAAACATTGCGGACCTTCCGACACTAGGCAAACATCTATTATTTAATAATTGTGCACTACTTTTAGGTTTGTTTTTGTATTCATTCGCTAACACCAACAGTGGCCATTGTTTTTGAATAAATGCGATAGCCCGTTTTGTGAATAAACAACGCAACAAAAAGTAGTGCACAATTATTAAATAAGTACTATGGATGCTTTCCTGTTATCGGACGGTACGCAATGTTTAAAAAAAGATCCAGTCCGTTAGTAATTGTCAAATTATCAATTGGTGGCGCTAGTGTGCCTACCCTTCGCCTTAATACAATTGTGACAAATTAATTTTAAACGAAAGCATGTGTTAAGGAAGGTCTGACTGTATTATTGAAAAAATTACCTAAATAACCGATCTGTAACCGATTCAGTAGTCAACTCTTGCCAAACGGCCTTCTGGGTGTGCGTTTATAATACTACATGTTGTATACATAGCTACAGCAGTAAAAATCCGATAAATCGATTGTTATAATAAGGCTCGCGAGCTGAGTGCATCGGTGGAGCGGAGCCGGGGCGGCCTAACGAGGCGCGATCAGGCGGCAGCGGGCGGCCGGCCGCTCTGTAATCCCATAGCCGGTGTCGGCTTACGGCGCCTCCGCCGCCGCAATTATCATATTCCACCTAAACACATAATATTGTGCACGCAATTTTAAAAATAACTCGCGTCCGGCCCGACCTCAATCAGTCCTGATTTATAGCTTATATGGTGCTGTGTAAGAGTAGAGAAAGGTAATAGACGGCACTAGGTAGGCACTAACGTAGACATGTTAAAATTTTAACATTTTTATAAGGAACAGTATATTGCGATTATAAAAAATTTGTTATATGAAACAATAGATTACTACATTACTAGGATTGTATTGTATGGCAGCGGTAGACTTACAATAGACAATTTTTAACTTATATTTTTTGCTACGATCTTTTCTTGACTAACGAACATTGGCTGTACAATTGCCTGCTTATTTATTTGCGATCAAGATTTCCAAATCAATTAGCGATAACGATGCGATAAAATTGATTGCAGGCCCTTGGCCGTCGGAGTCTGTCGTTACTAGTTAAATCTACGTGTAGCTCCATTTTTTTTTTTTTATACATAGCACGGCAAATGACTCCAATTCACCTGATGTTAAGTAAATATGGAATCCAGATGCGACGACAACTGGTGCAGCGTGAGAACAGCGCAGCGTCAGTTATCCTCACTTTGCCGGCCCACAAGGTGCCTCTTCACGCCTCGTTTGAAGGACCCCATATCATAGGAAGGAGGGAAAACGTGTGCTGGCAAACTATTCCATGTTTTGGAGGTGCGACAAAAAAACGAGTGACCAAATTTCTTAGTGCGCGATGGAATATTAGAGACAGTGAAGTGGTGACTCCGGAGAGCAGCACGTGTACTCCTATGGAAGAAGGGAGAAGGTGGGATGAGGTCAAAGAGTTCTTCAGAGCACTCGCCATGGTATAAGCGGTAAAACACGCTGAGTGACGCAATATCTCTTCGCAATTGCAGAGTTTCAAGAGTATTTGTGACGTCTGCGTTGCCGATAATGCGTACAGCGCGACGCTGCAATCTGTCCAAAGCATCGAGAAGGTACTTTGCGGAACCGTCCCAGATGTGCGAGCAATACTCCACGCAAGACCGTACCTGTGTCTTGTACAAAAGGCACAACTGGTCAGGCGTAAAGAATCGCCGCACCCTGTTCAGAATACCGAGTTTTCGCGAATTTTTTCCATAAATGTTATGTGAATATGTACAGACGCCTGTACATCAAATTTCTTTATTAAATTTTCAACCATATACTTACTTAAGTAAAATTCAAAGTCTATTAAAGAAATTTGACATTTTGTAGTACTTACCTATTGAAATGAACATGTCCTAGATTGGCCCAACCATTACATCAGATTTGATAAACCACAAATACTCGCTAGAAAACAACGATTCATACCTAGGATGATACGCGAGGCTATTGAAATTAAAAAGATATCTTAATTTAAATAGAGAAGATGGTTGAAATCTACCACCAGCCTGGGATCCCTTCATACAAAATATTAAATCCCAGCCCCAACACTATACTGCCAGACCAAAAGATACTGTAAGCTCGTTCTGCGTAAAACGGAACGCACCTGATTAAATTTAAATGAGGGTATACAAGCTACTAACTAATTATGAGATGACCAACACCTCAGTCTCCCTGTGACCATGGACCCTGCAAAGGGTTCAAAACGTCAGATAAACACGTTAATTTGGTGTTGTCCTCTATCTATGACCAAAAGCGGACTACGTATTGTAGTAACGCTTATAATATAACACTCACAATATACTAACCAACCTATTATTATGTCCTGTCGTTTTTACTCGTTGTTCATTCTTATGCTGGCGGGCGGGAGGCAGTATTATCTACTTCTACCCACCATAGCAGACATTAAACTGCATTTGTTATTGCTGTTGGTTGTGGTCTATTGTAACTCCAGTGTGAAATTCTACACAGAAATAAATTTATAAGATTAGCTGTCCGTTTTATAAAACCTGTTGTTGGTGCTTTTACAAAAAAACCTACATTAGGTACTTATGTCCTTTCTTTCAATTAGGCTTAAAAGGCTTAAAATTAGGTAAATAAGTTAACGTTATAAATTAACGAATAAACCGCTTTTTTTAATTCGTTCTTTTAACTTGTTGTTTAACTTGCCATAGTTTATTTTGTGCGCTCCAGATAACTTTTCCATTTAAATAAATTTAAAATCCAAAATAAATAGGTAGGTAGGTACTTATGAAAATCTCAATTGACAAACATACCTACTTACTTGGTCAATCAGCTGATAACTACTCCGGAACCGATAATGCAAGCAGTCTTGTGTAGCGTGATATCCGTGTAAGTGTACACTATTGCCCTAGCACAAACTTATGAATTAAACGCATGAATGGGCGCGCGCGCATTCTCACGCCGCGCGTTTTTGCCACGGGCGGGCGGCGTGTGCGACGCGGGCGCGGACGGAGGGGCAGTACAGAGCGGTGTCGCGCAGTGTTGCCAGCTTGAAGGATTTCCAGTCATATCTAACCGTCATACATTTTACCGATTGGGATAAGGTAAAACGGACAAATTGGTCGTCTAACGGCTAACTGATTTTCTAAGGGAATGACAAAATATTAAATAATATTGTATTAGGTAGGTACTTACAATTTTTTTGGTATTTAAGAAGATTTTAAATGAATGAAATTCGCCATCGCCGAAAAGCGCCATCTAATTACTTAGGTACTTACTTACTATAAAATTGTCACTGTGTTTAGTTTTCGACCAATACTTTCAATTATATTTAGTGTGACCTCGTTATTTTGTGGTATGACGGAATTCTTACGAAATTTCGACGGAATTTTTGACTATGTTCAACGGAATTTCAAAATTAATGTTGGCAACACTATAATCGCGCGACATGTGCAGGCGCGGCCCCCGCGACGTGCCACATGCGACCCCTCCGCTAATTACTTCATCATGTAACCACCTAGTTACAGGCCGTTGTTACTATGGCTACAGGTGACTGGCAAGGACAAATACAGCTTCTAGAGGTTACGTCGTATAATCTTCCGGGTGAGATGAAAATTCAAATTCTATGAAGATAAGATAAGATAGATAAGTAAAATTTATTGCTATAGTACAAAACTTAGCCTAGATACTAAAAAACTTAAGCGATATCATTAATTTTAAAGTATACAATAAAAAATGTTTATTCACTTTATTTATCAAACATAAGTAGGTACTTACTTAGAATTATTAAGTTCTTATGAAAATCACTACACCATCGTCTCGTAGAGCTACGGCCGGAGACCTTGAACTAAGAAAAACTAGGCTGACAAAGAAGCTTAGCAAGGGCATTGCTGTTCTCTCTATATTTATCTCTTTCTTTTTTAACAGCGTCAAAGTTTATACAAAATTACCTTTCATCATTCTCGTAGATGGACACTTTCCAACACAATCCAACACACAACACAATATACAATTATAAAAGATGCTATCAGCTCAATAGACACACTTAATACCAGTAGTAAGTATACTATCGGAAAACAGTTAATAATCTTGAAAATGGTAAACCGCAGTGCAAATTTGCGAGTCGCGAGTGTCGCGACGTGTCCACTTCAACATGTCACTACACAGATGCTAGGCTATTGTTACCCAGGAAACATAGTTTAGCAAGGACGATTATAGTAATAAGGGGACTTTATCTTAAGATCTTTAGGTTAAGGCGAGACTGCCAAAGTGTTATCAAACCGGATGTACAGGTTTTTGAAGTATATTTCATCTTAGAAATAAAGTAACAACACAACTCAACTCAAGTGATATAATAATGTCACATACGCAATAGGTATGCTGTCTAGTTCATCGTGCAATCATCTAATTACTTTTAAAACGTAAACATTATGTGTGTATGTGTTTAGCATAAATAGAGAGATTTATAAATACTAGTGGTCGCCCAGTGGTCGAAATTCGACCGTAATTTTATTAAGGCTGCACGGATTGTATCCTAAGCAATGAAAAATTTAAAAATATAGAATGTGAGTTTGGATTGGCATTGAAAGATGTCGGCCGCATTATAGACAAACAATACGTGTGTGTCAAATACATATGCGTCTGTGTCAAATACATGGTAGTGTGTGTAATGTTGTTTTTGTTGATTTAATGTATTTTTTATGCATAATTTAAAAAAAATATTAACATTCGGATAACCTTCTCTATATAAACTATAAGTGTGCGAAATTTCATACTCCTCCGTCCGCGCAATTTTCGTAAAAACGAGTACAAAGTTTTTGCTTCACGTATTAATATATAGATATTTAGAAGAAAGAAGAGTAAGTGGATGTAGCCTTTTAACCAACAAACAAGAAATAATGTTTAATAAGTCTCAGTCTTCATTTCTTCAATAATCATAAAAAATATTTAAGTACCCGCTGTAAATATATTGATCAATGGTCACCTAATCAAATCAACAAACTTGATCAGTACAAACTTGTGCGTATTTTGTAACCCACACGGCCCCTTCCCATTGCTTTATTTAAAACCACATCTCTAACCAATTATCTACTAATAGAACTTGGTCCGAAAATAATCGCTCCTACAAAGAGGACCCGTCGCTATACAAGCGAGCGGTATTGAATGGCGGCATCAAGCGATCGCGAGACAGCGCTGTATCACAAAATAAGGACACAGCAGAAGGTAAGCTTCATACAAAAACGGTCGAGCGACGCACATATTGACATTAATATTCTCACGCACCAGTTGCGGTTGGACTGGTCTGTGATGGTCCGAGATTCCGTGTCCTTGAGAGGGTCTTTAGAGCTCGATGGCGCAGTGGATAACGCGCCCGGTCTGCGAGTGCTGAGGTTAAGCAACTTTCGCAAAGGCCGGTCATCGGATGGGTGACTAAAAATGTATCATCTCGAACCCCTCCATGCTTCGGAAGAAACGTAAAGCCGTTGGTCCCGGTTGCATCAGCAGTCGTTAACAACCACCAATCCGCACTGGGCCCGCGTGGTGGTTTATGGCCCGTTCTCCCTATCCAGCCATAGGGAAGGCTCGTGCCCCAGCAGTGATGATGAGAGGGTCTAGTGCGCGTTACTCGAGTGCGGTATGTCTTAAGCTTACCTTCTGGGGTCTCCCTATTTTGTGGCTAAATCCAGACGGAAATAAAAAGTTACAATAGAAGTAGTTAGATACTTAAGACAAATTCTATTGACGCGTGCAAAAATGCCCGAGTCAACAGTCGCTAGGACAAAGTTAATGGGAGAATGGAAGGTATATAGTTTCCTTTTTGTTCGTCATTCGTTTAACAAACGGCCGGCCGTCACGACTTGGGGCCGCGGCCAGGGGAGCTGCGCACACGCAAATTCATTGGTTTACCGACGCGCAGACTACTAAGTGCGCAACAAGTGGAGCAAAATAGTGTTAAGTATACTACTGCTGAACAATTTCGCAAATTTTTTTGAGGCTCTATATTTACAGATACTATAAAAAACCGCCTATGTGGTTTAGTGGTTAGATTATCGGTCTCAACCCAGAAGTTCTGGGTTCGATTCAAAGCTTAATTAAGTATGTCGCTATAACAATGTAGCATTATAAGAAAATCAGTTCGTCAAGCGATTTCCCCTTTAGACTTTAAATAAATAGGTCCAAATAGTTTTAATCCAGAGTCTAGCTCTACCCGTCTGTCTCAAAGTTTGAGCAGTATAGAACCTTTCTACCACAGAGTAGTAAATTTACTCATGTGCTTTCTACCACAGAGTAGTTTCTACCGCCCAGACTGGTAACTAGATCAAACGCAAGCATGCCCCACAATGATGATGATGATGATTGGTCCGACTGATTTCGGTCATGGCGACCACTTCGACTCCTAGTCGGCACGGCGCTGGTGCGCCCGAAGATGGCTAACATAACCGATCTTCTTAGTAAACTGGCGTGCGCACTGAACGCACGTAAGCTTACCATCAGCATAATTATAATGGATTGACGCGGGTTAATTAATTAATTATATTGGTTGCCCCACAATACCAATGTTACCATTAGACGTCAGTAATAACAATATCTATATTGTCCACAGATAAAAAATAGACGTCCTGAATGGGTAGTAGGTAAAAAATGTAAACTTCAAAAGTACTTAGGTATGTATTTTGAAGTTTACTTGAATAAAAAAAACTTTGACTTTGAAAATATGCCAGCTCATCTGGAGCTATCACCCTTAGATCTGTTAATTCTGCTACCAAACAGCAATGTCCTGCATAACAGGGCATAGTAGCATAGCCACTAAAGCCTTAGAGTCAGCAATGCGCGAATTAAATAATGGCTTGTGTTTAAACGCTTACCAAAAATGTATCAATTCTACTACCAATAAAATTAAACGGATAAATGCTCATCAAATTGTGTTTCCTAAAATATTATAAAAAGGATACAATTTATATTTTGATTAAATGCAATAAAAATATATGAATACCTCTTAACCGCATTTCAGACCAAATATGTTATTTTGTCACCAAATAGATAACAACACCAATATTTTATGCCTCGAGTTTCAATTTGGTAATTTTTGCTTTCTGTTGTCTAATAAAAAAAATAACCTCGAAATTCTATCCTATCATGTGACCTACAGGAGTAAGGCAGCTAGTATCCTCAATCATTTGAATAATAGTGTAAAAATTTGGTGAGCATTTATCCATTTTGGGAAGCAAAAATAATATTTGTACAGTCATTTAATTTATTTGGTACTTAGGCTTAGGGTCTAAATAATATTTCTGGTGAGCGTTTAAATTATACCCTTAAATAATCACCAAAACAATTCAGTCACTCTCTTATTATCACAGTCTTCGAGCTTTCAGTTTATTGGGTGCCTAGTATTAGTTTGTTTACTGTCCGTATTCATTCGATTACGTTAACGAAAACGAAAGTTAGTATGGCGTTGAAGCAGCGCCTTCTGCATGGCGACATAATTTTTTTTTTATATTTACGGGTAAGCACAGTGCCTTGATCTCACCTAATGTTAAGTGATGATAAGGCCAATGATGGAAGCGCACTTCACCCGGGATCCTCAACTAGTGAGGCACTGGTTATCTTATCTCCAGCTGCCGGAACATAACAATGCTACAAACATTGATGTTATGGCGACATATTTAGATAAGATGGTGGTAGCTAACCAGGCGGACAAATTAGTCCAGTGCGGATTGGTGGTTGTTAACGACTGCTAATGCAGCCGGTACCAACGGCTTAACGTGCCTTCCAAAGCACGGAGAAGCTCGAGATGATAATTTTTGGTCACCCATCCAATGACCAGCCTTTGCAAAAGTTGCTTAACCTCAGCACTCGCAGAGCAAACAAGTCCTACCACCAACCAAACCGAGTACACAAACGTACCCCCCGCTGGGAATTGAACCCGGGACCTCTGGGTCTAAACCGGTGGTCTTAACCACTAGACCACAGAGGCGGATGAAACATACGTGAAGAGTTAAAATTTTGCCATACTAATTCTCGTTTTCGTTAAATTGATCGAATGGCGAATGAAACTTGCACTTGGCACCCTGGTAGGCTACTCTTGACGCAAACTCAATCTCAATTCAATTCCAATGCGATTAATATGTATCGATATTGGGATAAGTTTCGTAATTTGTTTACTTTTACACAATGACTCCTTAAATGCATACCGCAAATCGATTTGGAAGCATCTTTCTGGCCCTGATATATTTTTTAATGACTGATTTCTGAGTTCTCTTTTTCCTCAATGTATGAACTATTTGTATATTTTGTCTAAATTAGTCTAATTAGTTTGTGTTTAATTGTCTTTATTTCTATGCATGCAGTGTTTACCTGTAATTAGTTGTTACATTTAGCTTAAGTAACTTGTAAGAGTCTATAGTAGTATTAATGTAAACAACTGTTGGTAAACCTATTTTAAAAAAAATAAAAAAATAAAAAAAAATTCGGAACGCCCCATCTCGATAAAAATTTGTTCACTCAATTTCCACGCAACTTAATTCCAATGTGGCGCTTTTATCGCTTTTAAGAGTGCCATTTGAATTTTTTAAGTTTAGTTATTGGAAATTGATTATTGCAATTGTGTTTCAAGAGTAACCCTACTGGTCTGTGCGACCGCGAGCAAAAAGCAAAGTTCAGTTCGTTTAATTTGATTACATGAAAACAGCGCAGCGGTCGAAGAAGAGTAAATTATAATAATTAATAATACAGAAATAATGCCGTCAAAGACGTCAACATTCTAACGTGTTTATAAGGCCCCGCGGCTCGGCCCGTCGTCGTGGGTAAGTATTAAAGTCCCGAATAAGGTTGCCAGATTTGCTGAAGTGAATTCCGGGACAAAAAACAAAACCTACTAAAGATACATCACAGCTTTATTTACCTATAAATAACACATAAAATTATAACCTACTTTATTCTATTTATCATTGGTTCTCGCAGCGGCAATCATTTTTTGGCCGTCTGGTCTTCGTCGAGTTTTGCTGTGACATAGTGGTATTTTAGATGCAATTATGTTTTTCCGGGAAGTTTTTGAGGATTCCGGGACCCGAGACGAACGCTCGTATTCCGGAACAATCCCGGTGGGTCTCGGGCATCTGGCAACTCTAGTCCCGAACCATACCTCGTGCCGGCTTGTAATAATGATGACCATTTTCCATTACGTGCCGCTCCAGGCTCTATCTGTCAGTCCGGATTGATATTGTCGATGCTCTTTTATTTTGTGCATGTTAAGTTTTTTTGCCAGCTAAAGAGAAAATGTTGATTATAAGGTTTCTATAGTCATCCTTCCTTCCTATGTTTTTTCAACTATTCGGCGAACAATTAAAAAAGTTTTTTTTTAATACTCAAGAACTCGAGTAAACATTTTAGCAAGAACAGGCCAAACAAATTAACGCATATTTCCACAATGTCGGAAGACTGTGCCTTCCCCCGGTTTTTGTTTAGTTGTTTATTATTATCATCACCTAACATCAGGTGAGATCAAGGCACTGTGCTTACTCGTAAATATAAAAATAAAAAAAATAAAAATTGTTTGTCCTTCAAGCATCCTCGCTGAAACAGCTAAATGGATTTGGATGATATTTGATATAGGTACGTAAATAATTTTTGGTTGGTATCGGTACACAAAGGGAAAGCAAATCCTGGGCAGGCACATAAGACACTTGCTTTTCCGGAAAGCATATTAGTCCTCGAGGAGCTCGATGGCGCAGTGAGGAGCTTGATGGCGCAGTGGTTAACGCGCCAGGTCTGCAAGTGCTGAGGTTAAGCAACTTCCGCAAAGGCCGGTCATCGGATGGGTGACCAAAAAATTATCATCTAGAGCTTCTCCGTGCTTCGGAAGGCACGTTAAGCCGTTGGTCTCGGCTGCATTAGCAGTCGTTAACAACCACCAATCCGCACTGGGCCCGCGTGGTGGTTTATGGCCCGTTCTCCGTATCCATCCATAGGGAAGGCTCGTGCACCTGCAGTGGGGACATAAAATGAGCTGATGATGATGATGATATTAGTCCTCCAGGCTGCTGGAGTATGCACTTTGTGACATATCTTTCTTCTGTGGTGACATTCTGAACTTCACGATACAACAAAGAACATCTTTATAACCATAACCTTTATTTATTTATCAATATGTAAGTAACAATAGCAGTCTTATGCTAAGGTTAATAGTTATGAACACGAGCGCAACATAAAACACAGTTAAAAAGATGGACACAATATAAACAACAGAATATACCGCTTTGCATTACTGTGAGAGATTGCATAGCAGCGATTAACAATTTTACGAGCCTATATCTTTTCCTGTTTCACAAATACAGTTCGTAGAACTAATAGCTTATTAATTGGAAGTTCTAAGCAACTATTATATAATGGAACACACACACAGCTTACATTGTACGAATCGCAATTATTAGTAAAATGGATATTCGTCAGCAGGAATAAAGGAACTCTTTCATTTAATAGTAGTTTATGCAACTGTCATATAATGAAGGGTATTAAAACACGAGTGTGAGTTTATGAAACGAGCGCAGCGAGTTTCATAATAGTAACGAGTGTTTTAATACCCGTGTTATATGCAGTTGCATACACTACTTTATCTTCACTAATGCAATTAGTCAAGCAACAAGAGTAAAAGCTGACAATAGTTTATTTATAATAATTGTTCAAATTTTGGATGGTACAATTTTGAAAGTTAATGTTAATTACCAACCAAACCAATCCATCCACCATCCAATAACCAATGAGAGCGCAGCTGCGCGCGCAGGGCCAATCAGGAGCGAGCGCGCGCTGTTCTTTTTTTATTCAATTGGCACAAGATCTTACCAAAGAGTTTTGTGTATGTAAGTTTAGTAGTTTCGACGAAGTTTTCACGTATAACCCAACTGTTTTCAAAAGCCAGCCTAATATCAAAATTTTATACAACTTGTATGAGGATTTTGACATAAGGCTCGCCAGGTTAATTGGTCGCGTTTTATTGATGTTATAATGAGATTTTACGATATCGATGTGGATATTATACCATCATGTGAAATTGCTTAAATTGAGTGTTTTGTTGTCTGCGCTATAACAGTAGTAATTATAAGTCAAGTATTGGAAACATAAGTAGAATGTTACAACATTAGTGTAGATAAAGTAATTAACGTATCAGCGTATGGCGTTTAAAATATTTTTTTCAAGGCACGTGTACATAAATATGTCTCGAAGGCAATTCGCAAATATGGATGTAATACAAGTACTGCGCTGGTCTAATCACGTTCACCATCTGCTAATAAGTTCATTGTCCTCCGGGACCTTAAACTATGTAATCCGGCGTATATAACAGTGCCAGATGTGGCTGCAAACATTCGACTTTTAATGGTGAATTTGGATTTTATCAAATTCATTAAAATCGCTACAACAACATAAAACTTGTTCATAAAACGTCTGCTCCTGATAATGTATTTAGGATATATTCAGTTATTGGCACCGATAATATAAATGTTTAATTTGTACTATACCTAACCCTAAAAGTTGATTTGCCATAGAAGTCTGTATGTAATGATACAGACAATAATTTCTGCCCTCCTTACTATAAAAATAGAAGTTCTCCCATTTTAAAATAGCTGTAGTATGTATACATGAATATTTGACTTAAGCGTTGATTTTTTTATTAGTTATGATTAATATTGTTTGGCCTTCATCTTACCTGATGCTGGGAGAAAATAAGGGCGAAGGAGGAAGCGCTCTTCATTCGACGAACTTATATAACTTGGTGGTAGCTAGCCAATTGAACTTAAAATAAGCCTTACCCCCTTTTTTTTGGAGAGAGTTTGCTGATTGTTTCAAACGGCATTTTCAGCTTCACCGGGCTTGGGCTTTACCTCCAAACAGGGAAACGGGCAACCCATACCTCTAGCGTCTTATTCCAAGTAGTTATTAACCTTGTTTAAAATTGAGGTTTTAACTGACGTTATAAGGTTATTGACGTTATTGACGTTATTTAGTGCAACGATAGTGAGCGAGCTTACAGCTCTGGTACCTAACCTATCTGGATATTAGGTAGTGGACTATACGTGTCCACGGGGCAACTCGCTCGAGACACTATTCTTAAAAGTACCGGATGAAGAATGCGCTCCGGCGCATCCTGATCTGGCGTTATGACCTGACGCAAATGGTCCCTTGTGCTTGCGCAAGGATGTCTGACACCGACTTTATGACCTAACGGTTGGTGGGGGGTGTCAGTATAAACTTTAAAGTCGTGTGTAACGGGGTGACGTTATTAAGGTCAGAAAATTATGTTAAATCAGCTTTGACTTTAGTCCACACTTTAGAATAACCTAACTAGAGTCGGAGCTTCATGATCTAACCAATGGATATCATACTTGGCGACCCTATCTAATAAAAGGATATCCTACAAAATGTTAGTTAGATATAATGTTAGGTTTTCAAAGTTAATTAACGCAGATTACATTACCAAGTAGATAAGTTAAATAAAAACTATAGATAAGTACAAAAATTCTGGGGGAATATAGAACTATTTTTCTACAAATGTAATGAGTTAATACTTTGTGAGCTTTTCGAGCTTTCCGGGCTTTTGATGCGAGCAGTACAAAACCGATCGTTGTGGAAATCCTTGGGGGAGTGGAGCCTTTATCCAGCAGTGGACATCTTTTTCGGCCCACTGGTTCTACGATTTTTATTTCCATTTAGCCTACCAATTTGGACATGCCTGGTCATAAGCAGCAGGGGCGTCGTGGCGTGGCAGGCGTGTCGTGACCTCTACATATTGCGGACTGAATTATAAATGAGAATCTATGAGAATAGAACACTTCAAGTCTAAATATACCACTACTAAGCTGTTGTCAATAACTTTGAGAGTGACATGCCTGGTCTAATCCAAAGCACTAAATAATGAGACCCACAGATGGTAAGCTTAATACATACCGCGCTTGAGCAACGCACACAAAGACCTCACGACCAGGGCTTGGAATACCGGTATTTTCAGATACCGGTTATACATACCTTGATATAGTACCGGTACTTTAGTTGGTACCGGTATTAAAATACCGGTTCCAATTAACTTGATACAGTACCGATACTCGAGTTGGTACCGGTATCGATTATACAGGTATTGACCATTTGATTGGTACAATGTGGGTGTTGTAATACTGAGAGCAAATAGGCGTTTACATAATAAGTGCGAACGAAAGAACATAGTAATCGAGTCAATACCGGTAAATAACGGCAAATACCGGTATTTTTCATTACAATACCTCGGTATCGGTACCTTAACGAATACCGGTATTTTACCTTTAAATAACGGTATATTGATATCCTTATTTAAAGGTCAAATACCGGTATTTGTTTATATATTTACCGTTATTTACCGGTATTAAGCCCTGCTCACAACTCGGGAACAGTCCGATCGCAGTTGTTGCGAGATTCCGTGTCCATCCGTGAGAGGATGTCTATGTTTGCGTTGCCTGAGCGCGTTTGTAGGAAGCTTACCTTCTGTGGGTCTCATTATTTTGTGCCTATAGTTCCATAGACCACAGAGGCGGTCGGTGCCGCGGGCGTGTATAGCCGTTGTGTGCCGTTGTATCCTGCGGACTCAATTAAAATCCTGCCATCGCGGGAGCGTGCGAAGTGACCGCTCGGCTACGAACGCCATGTATGTCCATTCCAACTAGGAATAAGATACTGTTGAATACACTCTAACCCTCCTACAATAAACTGAGTATATTTGGCATAGTTTATCAGCGTATTGTCTCTCTTCATACGTTCCAAAATTACATTTGTGTGATATAAACATACTGAATAGTTAACTATTAAGGTAGTAGTCTTCAAACGAGCGCGCGACCCGTAGCGATTACGGCAGGAATTCCGCGTAACGGCCAAGCCTTATATTTTTTTCTGAACGTGACGTGAACTTTACGGATTATAGCTCGTATTATTTGCATAATTGTGCACAGAATACTTAATGTGATACATCTTATCGCTTTGCATTATGTGTAGAGATCTCATAAGATCATATGGAATGAGATATATGTATTTACATACAAATACACTGAGCAAATACATGTGTTTGTTTATTGGTGGAATAAAACGCTTTTTTGATTGAAAGTCTTAAGTAAGGTAGGTTGGTAGTAGGGTTGCCAACCGTACTCTAAAATAGAGTATTGTACTTTATATCATGTAGGCGTAGGTACTCTATAATCTATAACACTAATAAAGTATGCTTAAATACTCTTTTTTACACAATGTTTACTATACTAGTGCCAGTCATGTAATATTATGCAAACCCATTATCAGAACCAAAAAAGTCCAAAAGAGCTCTTGATCTATATAAATTTCGAGTTAGAATGTTTGGACTCATGCAATTCTTTTAAAAACCGTGAAAAATTGTTAGGTATGTGCTGCAAAATGTACAAAAAATACCTTTTTAAAAATATAAAATAAATGATACTCTTTTTTATAAGTCCGTATTCTTTATTTACCTCCTTTGAAATCAGATATACTCTATTTCTTCTAATAAAAGTTGGCAACCCTAGTTGGTAGGTAGGTTAAGGTTGGTAAGTAATAAACTAATAAAGCAACCAGTTACTACTGTTAGTATCGCATTCAATTTTATTATATTATAGAAATGAGCGTCAGTGGCGATGGGGCGGCGCACTCGAATGGTTACGATCTTACTTATTTGATAGAAAACAGTGTGTTCAGTTATAATACATAGACGAAAACAAAAAGGCGCTCTGCAAACTATACGATCTGAAATCGCATTAAACCACTCCATCCCACAAGGAAGTGTGTTGGGGTGTATCTTGTTCCGAGACACAAAGTGCGATATTTTCGCCGATAATGTATCCATTTAATATAAATGCCCCAACAGTATGTACAAGAATTGTATCAACATTGTCAACAATAAATTAATAGCTTTTAAATCATAATTTGAATATAAATTCTAAAAAGTCTAGCCAATAATAATCATACAGTTTCGACCCAATTTAAACAACCATAAAAAATAACCTCAAAATATGTATATGAAGTACCGGTATTTTAATTACTAGGCATCACTATTGATTCACATTTCAGAAAATTCACATAGCTGAACTAAACCGTAAGCTATAAAGATAAAGATAAAGATATATTTATTTGTTAAAACATGAGTAGGTATACACATGGTGCAGGTGTTATTAGTTGGTGATGTCCTAACATGTTTTGGCCTACAAGGCATACAAATGTAAAAATGCATTGTTAAAATTATAAATAATAAAAATAAAAGAATAATTCTTCTATCCAAGTTCACTTATGGCATATGTTCTAAAAAGCTAATACCGCAAACAGCAGCAGCATTTTAAGCACACTGCGTACTTACTTACTACTTTCGGAGTTTGTTTTGTGGTTATAGGCGTATATAATAAGCGTTATATAATATGGAGACCTAATTATGTAGTTGTGCTATGGGACAATCTTGTGAAGGCATAGCGTCGATGCACATAACCTATTTATCCAGCAGAAAAAAAAAATTACGTGTTATTGCTAACAACCATTAAACTGAGTTTTGCAGACCCAATTTTATAAAACACAACTTTGTTACTCTTCCCTGCATTAATATTTTAGAACCTGCCATTTTTATAGAGAAAAATCCCTTATTATTTCGAATATAATAAAAACCTCCGTCATCAAAATAAAATTATTCTTCCTGTACCAAAATTAGAAATGCGTTAAAAATATTGGAAAGTATAAAAATAGTCACTAATATAAGTAGTTCCTTATCTATACTAATATTATAAA
Source organism: Eudonia mercurella (assembly GCA_963082485.1). Taxonomy (NCBI): domain Eukaryota; kingdom Metazoa; phylum Arthropoda; class Insecta; order Lepidoptera; family Crambidae; genus Eudonia; species Eudonia mercurella. The sequence continues at coordinate 7,243,588 of OY720027.1, read as the reverse complement.
GATGAAAGCTTTGTATTTTTGTATGTATGTTTGCAACGAATAAACTCAAAAACTACTGGACGTTACTCCACGCTGGAAATTGAAACAAAATTATGAAATCCGGGCGGCTTCTCGGTAGCATAGCGGTCAGTGCAGCCGCCCGGATTGCGGAAGACCCAGGTACGATTCCTGGCTGGGTCGGGTAGACGTTTAATTTTTTCACTGTATTTTATAAGTATTTAATTCAGCTTCAGTGCAGCAATTATCACTTAAAATAAAAAAGTAAAATTTAAAGCTTATGTCCCACTTATCGAAGAGAGCATGGAGCCCAGAGCCCCGGCAGCGGCGCCTAATCGGCCTGACCCCACAGGATATAGTTCTTGTCCGCCTGTCTCCGCATTTTCGGTCAATACACTCGACATTCGCACTAGTTATGATTTCCCTTTGACCAATACTTCCTTTTTAACCTTTGACTTATATTATCTATTTCAAACGATCTAAAAACGTAGGTCAGAGAGTAACGGATAAATCGCCAGCGTTTATAGCTTGGAGAGTAAAAAAAAAGCATCAGCGCAGTGTTCGCGTTTCTTCTTCTTCTTCTTCTTAGGGTACCTCTCCAACTAGTCAAGGTTGGCACTCAGCTCTAGATATTTGGTCCTGTCCTTAGCAAGGCGATAGAGTTCAGTGGCATTCGCTATTCCGTGCACATGTTCGTCGTTACTTGTTTGGCGTCAGCGTTAGCATTTAACAAGTATTTCAAAACTATTCAGGTATTTCATGATACAAAGATGCATGAGTCGAGAAAATGTAAAAGATACTTTATTTTATTTTGAAAGTACTAATATTCGAATTGCAGGTTGCTTGTAGGACCTATAGGTAATATTGTATTTAATTGATCAATTTGATCAAGGTGCTAACATTATATAGTCACGTTCACAAAGCTTTTGTAACAGTTCAAACCTAAACAAATTCCTTGTAGTATATTAATTAAGTCGGTACGTACTTATCGTTGTCTGCAATTAAAAACCGCGAACAAAATGTATAATCACCGTGCTTAAATAATTTGAGACACGCAAAGTATCCGTAGAATTCCCTCAGGCATACAATGTCATTACTGATATCGATATGGTTTGATCGGATCGTCCTTGAGAGAAGAATGCCCTTCGTCGAGGCTCTTCCACGCTTATGTTTAAGGAGAATCGACGATTAAATAGCTCTTAATTAATTGCCCAGCACGCATTCCGTTTATCGCTGCTATAACTTTTTGCGGCCCTCCGTAGCGCTGTCCAAATGCATCCACAACCCAATATAGCAAACGTCGTTGACATTCCGCAGTTGTGATATGCGAGTAAGTAATTTGCATTGCAACAGTTTATGCGCTACGAAAGTTTCAAATTGTAATCCGATATATTAGTTCATCACTAATCATTCATGTATTATTCAGTTATGTGGTTTCGTAATGTGACCAATCGCGCAAGTTTATTAATAAGTAGAGCCACGATAACGCCCCTATGCCTGTCTGAGTGTATGACCGACATTGTCCGATAAGCGACTTTGGTATTTTTGACTTGAATTCAGTACTGTTTTAATGCTAACATAGAATGTGAAATCCTGAATTAAAGTATCTATTTAAGATAAAAATATCTCACTATGACCTACATTAAGCTATACTATGGACACTACAGAATGAATTATGGAATATATTGAAATATTTTAAAACAGAAAATGGGTGCAAATAAATCAGCTGACATAGACAGCGCGGCAGGCGACGCGTTAGCGCCACGTACTGAAAGTACGATTAAGAGGCGGGCTACGGCGCCTTCACTGCGACAGGGTGTAGCCGGAGAGGCCCGCAAATTCTACATGTGTTGCCAACTTTGGATACAAGCTATCAGTATGGGACACTAAGGTAGGCTAGGACTCACCTCAGTGTTGGGTGTAGAAGTTAGATTACCAGTCTTAGACTTAGAGGTCTTTCATCTTTCAGAGGGGATGCTGCTTGGTTTGTGGCTAGCTTATTCTTAACCTATCTATAGCTTTAGCTACCACCATGTTATATAAACATATCGTTTAAACTATCGTAGCATTGTTGTGCTCCATCAGTAAGGCGTAAGATAGGTAACCAGTTCTTTAACAATTATTAAAAAACATGCATGTATCCTGCCGACTCAAACAAAGTAGAAAGTCGTAGCAAAACCAGGAAGTAAACTGAGTTTTATTCAACATTAAAAAATCTTAATTTTATATGTGCTGGACTACAATTTCGGCCATTGCTCGAAAGATTTCTTCGTTATTCAGCGTACGAAGTGCAAGAATCAATATCGAAACTATCAGCACAAATTACTGCGGATAAAACGTTTAAAATTTTAAGGCTTTTACATTATTTTCTACAAATTTAGGGTAAATAACACCGTCGACTTGCAACTCCGAGTCAATCTAGCATCGACTCAAGGCCCGCGAGTCATTGGCATGCTCGAAGCCCGTCTGCGGCCCGACCGCCAAATGACACGCTGTAGGGCCTCGCATTACCGATAAATACACCTTTCATATTTATTGTGATAACACGTAATAGTATGTTCACGTTACTGCAAAATGGCGACCTACCTACCTAATAACAATTACGACTGACTCCACAATTTGTACTTAAAGTTTTTTTGCAAAAATGAATATAGGTAGGTATAAGGTTTTTTCTTCAGACTGTGATACTGAATAACTTTTTACAAGAAAATGCGAAACTAATACTAAAAAAAAGCGCCTCAATGCATGGTTTTGTATGGATGGAAAACCGTTATGTATGTCTTTCTGACTCTTATTTCTTTGGAAGAGTTTTTCAGTGTTGCGGTCTAGAGTCCTAGACGAAACCATAAAAGGAAAGTCACTAAGAAAAAAGGATCTCCCACATATATTTACTTACATTTTGAAGTATAATCATTTTAAGCTTTCGAGAGATTGAGAATTTTCAATTCCAAAATATAGCAACCGATGACTTAACCGTATATCGAGTGGGTAGGAGCACTGGTAAACTGATAGTATGAGAATAATTATCACTAATTCAAGAATCGCAACGCAGCTTTGAAAAACTCAATCAAATTGACACCTAAAATATAATATAAGTGAAGTCGACTACAGCAAAATAAAATTTAATGTAAATTATAGTTACTATACTGGCTAAAGGTACAATATTATATAAATGGCTGGGATGGCCCTTGGCTTCCTCCTAATACTATTTCATAGAAACCTTAAACCTGACCAGACAACATAATCTAAAAAAACTTTAAGAAATATGTAAATCGTATCACTGGGCCGAGCTCGCGGGCTAGCTGGCGGGCAAGCGAGAGGCCTTGTATACAAAATAAGGAGACCCACAGAAGGTAAGCTTTATACAACCAACTCAATGGATACGCAGTCTCACAGCAGCTGCGCTCGGACTGCTCCGAGCTGCTCTGAAAATCCGTGCTGTGAGAGGGTCTGTGTGCGTTGCTGGAGCGCGGTATGTAGGTATTAACTTTTCAAATGTTTTGAAACCCGAGTCTACGTACCCCCTCGTCTGCGGCACAATGGCGCGAACGCAGAACGCACTAGACAGGGTTTGGAATTTATTGAATAATTTTAATAAATCCTCCGGTGGACATGTAGCTAACTATTTTATTTCAAATATAGATAGTCAATGTACCTTATTATATTGTAATTTATTATTGATACACTTTGTAACATTTTATTTTTCACAGGCAACAGAGACAAACAGTCAGTACTTTTATGAACATTTGACGAACGATTATTCGAAATCAGAACTGTTTGTCAACGTTTTTCGTTTAGATAATAGTTCTAAATGCAATAAAACACATTATAAACATAACAATAACTTACCTTTATAGAGATTTCTTAGTTAAAAACACTGTCTAATAACACTTAAAATTTTGACTCCCCACCGGCCGATGTTCAATTTTTAAACTCGTCATAAAAACGGTTGGATTGGTCAGAGTGAACGGATTCACCCAATCAGTGAATAGTTCATTTATCAGAGTAGAAAATAATTTAGACTGTATTGCATTGTATTTATTCCAAAAATTGCAAACTCTGCTCTTTAGAGGGCTTTAGCCCTTGAAAGGTTAAGCTAACCTTCTGGTGGTATCATTAAATTGTGCCTTGTGTTTCATAAAATTAAATGTACACAAGATGGTATCCCACTGAGTTGACTATAGAAATATCAATATCAAGTTACTTACCTATTTATAACTATTATAAAACACACTTAAAAAATACTCATTTGCAAAAGCTTGTTAGTGAATTGAGATGATATTTATTACTTCTATTGGCAGCCTATTCGATATTTCGTTCTTCTAAGAAAGACTAGGAATTCGTATATTAAGAAGTTGTAGGTATACATATTGAAAGTTTTAAAATTTGTTACACAAATCTCCCAATCAGATGAACATCAGCACGTCAATGGTAACTGATGATTTTTTTAATTAAAGATAGTTGCCGAGATTTTTTTAATATACTGTTAAAGTATCTTTTTACTTTATAGGATATCTCACAAAAGAAAAGTCTTGTATAGATTTTAGAACACGTGGCTAAATTAAAACCTCGTCACGCGCTCAGGGCAATCCCAAAGCATTTCGATTGACCTAGAAGTGGCAACAGCTTGGTAACCTTCGCTCCCCAACTCCTAACAGAGCGGCGTGTATTCCCGAAATAAAGACTGTTTTTATTGTTCGTCGAACTGATTTGAACCGGTTTTATGGCCGCTGGGGCGCCTAAAACGAAATAAGGCGTTAACATTTATCCTAAAATAGCTCCTTGTGGCGAAAATAGTGGAAAGGATTTTGTTATATTTTTGTGTATTCTTATAGGCGTCGGAAAGCTTTATAATGCGATTATAGAGATATTTGTTTAACATTTATTTAGTAGGTTTAGTTAGTTTATTTATTAGGTATTCTAGTAGTAGTGAGGTAGTGTAACAGCAGTGTGTTTTCAAGAACGAGTGATTCACACTTTTTTCTTTAACCATTAGAAATAGGGGTCAGCATCAGCAACTGATTAGCGACTATTAAATACAGATCAGGTGGTCCTGCTTCCAGCTGCCATCTAGTGAAACACTATTTTTCGATGATGATGCTGCTATGATAGGGCAGTTTCCAATATATTAACGCTGTAACGGAAAAAGAAACGCCATTGCTGAGTTACAAGGTCGCCCGCCCTTGGCATAGTGACATTCATAAGAGCTACTTGTAGCCTAAGCTGAATAAATGATTTTGAATTTTGAATTTTAAATTTTTTATGACGAAAACTGAGTCGAGCATTGAGCTTAAAATGTCGGACAATGGTGCCACTACGATGCATGCAAAATTACTTATAATCCTGTTATCCCTTTATACGCTAGTATCCAGGTTTTTTTTTAATGTTAAAAGGAGGCAAACAGCAGGCAGGTCACCTGATGGAAAGTAATCACCGCCGCCCATAGACATCCGCAAAACCAAAGTAATCGCATGCGTTGCCGGCCTTGAGGAAGGAGTTGGATCTTGAGGAGGGAGTAGGAATTGGGTAGAAAAGGTGAGGTATTGGCCTCCGGTACTTTCACTCACCGGACGAAACACAACAGCAACGAGTACCATTGTTTCATGCCGATATTCTGTGAGAGGGTGGTATTACCTACGCCGGGCGAGCCGGCCCATTTCGTGCTGCAACGCAGTGAGGATTACGGAGAATCACCTCTATTGGTTGGCTGCCGTCGTTTCTCGCAGTTCAGCCGTTCGGGTACCGACGTTTTTCGTTATTCTCGTTTTCGTTAACGTGATCGAATGGCGAATGAAACTCTCACTAGGCACCTTGATGTTTAGTTGATGACAGTAACTCGAAAAAAAATATTCTTCTACGCGCAACCTATCAATTTCGAGTGCGGAAACATTGTCAACTGTAAACTAGGTCGCAAATGTCGCGTCATAGTGCACACTCGGTGTGGCTATGAAGCGAGCACCTACTTGGCTCTAAATACTTTGTTAACTGCACCCATATGCATTACATACATGCATTCTTTATCTATCCACAGAAATTTTGAAGATACATATATACCTATCTAATGAGTCGGAACTTCAGTGTTTGATAATATTTTACGATATCACAGTAAAAAATACAAATGGTGAGTAGTATACGTAAACGATATCTACTCTTTGGTTTTCGTCTATAACAATATATTAAAGAGTGTTTGAAAAAAAAATGTTTCTTTTTTTAAGGAAATGTAGTAAAAGTAAGAGTACATACTTAAATCAATTTTATTAAATAATTCCCAAAGATAACTTGCTATGCCGCAATTAAAGTAATTATATTAATAATTACTTCTCTAAAACTGTAAACTATTTTTTAGAAACTATTCGCATAGTCTTACACAGTTATGATATGCCCCCTATGCTTAGTATCTGTACTGGATCTCGTCCCCTTCAAATCAGAAGACATTAATAATAGGTTTGATAGCCATCTAGACAGTTTTAAGGCAGTTAAATTATTAATAATTTTAAATGCAATTTTTTGTTCTATTCAGCATTTGAGCAAGCTAAGTAAAAACTGCTACAACAGTGACAAACATAATCCCAAGTTAGAAAATTACATGATCGTAAAGTTTAACGGCGGCTGTCGCTCTATCGCCTTTGCACGTAGCAATAAGGTCTAGATTCCGACAAACATCTGTTGTGGGTGAACGTCTTAAGTTTTTTTTTGTACTAAGTAAAGCAGTCGCACAAAGTTATCAACATCGTTTTAGCGCGCATCTGCCGAAACTGTGGCTCTGATACTTAGCCGTTGATAAAGAATTCCCCGAGAAACGACTTAACATTTCTGTCCAGTAACGTTTCGTTATTACAGTCCGCCAACTTATCAAGTTTTTGTGTTAAATTCCATTTTCTTGTCAGCGCTTAATCTTATAGAATTTGGCTGGCTTTGTGGACTGGAACAAGTTGAACGAATCATAGTAGGGTATAAAGTAGCAGCAGTGTTCGAGACAGGAACCAGTGATCGTCATTTGTTTCCTTTAACCATTAAAAGTAGGGGCCAGCAACTGCTTGTACTGTTTAGCAACAATTGAATACAGACCGCTTGCTTCCTAGCTTTCATCCTAATTTCAATGAAAATCTAAGTAAGTAGGTATGTAATTTTTTGACTACGAAAACTGTGTCAAATACTGGGTTTAAAGTGTTGAATACTGGTTGCCACTACATAGATTTAGGCTGTATTTTCCTCTCTTCATAAACGCACAAACTAATCACGCACATCACGCAATAAATATAAGCAGTAAGTTAAACAACATCGGCGTGATGTGGATGGATATGGCGGCGGCCTGCGCGCGGTTCACGGTCGCTCTGAGGGGGCAAGTTCGCAGTAAAACGATCATCTGCTTAAATATTATCTGGATCTCAACATGTGGAAACCTTATCATGAATTTTATTACATATATTATGTGTTATAAAAATGGAGTGGTAAAAAATTGAGAGATTTTTAAATTTAAATTTTTTTTATTAATTTAATTTTTGCATTCACAATACTATAATAATATGTAGCAACAAGATAAAATTTTACTAGAAAAAATCTGCTTATATTCCCGTAAACAAGACACCATGAAACATTGCTGTAAATGAAAATTATTAACTACATCTACGTCCATATAAAAATTGGCCATTATTCTTTAAATTCCGTAGACGTTGTAGTTCGTTTAAAGAATTTTGATCGTGTGGTCAATCTAACAGTTTTTTTGGGGTCAACACTACTAGTAGGTAACCCAGCCAATGTTTTTACTTTTTTTTGTTTTTTTTTTATTTTTCTGATTTTATGAAATTTTTTATAGCCTATGACACTCCCACAGTCAAAACAATCCATCATGCTGTTTGGGCTGTAGGGCGTGCCTACAATCTTACTTATCTTACTAAAATGGTCATACTGTCCGTCTGATGGAAAACGGCCACCGATGCCCTTGGACGTTTTCGGCACCAGGAGTATCACGCTTGATGCCCCGAGGCTTTCCAGTTCTTTATGGTACTATGCTCCATCATTTCACTGGATCTAGATCAGTACATTACTGAGCGAAGAATATAGCAACCTACAAACCGTAACACAGCATAGCAAAACAATGCTACAGAAATAGGTAGTGTGGTGGTTTTTTTAAATATTCCGGGTAAGCATTTGGCCTTTATCTCACCGGATGATGATAAGTCCTAAGGTGGAAGCGCTCCTTACCTGGAGTCCTCAACTACTGAGGCCTATCCTGAGGTGGTCATTATCCACTCTGATTCTGGGCAGAATCCTACTACTATGCCAATCATTGTACATCATGTCATAAATCGTTTTTTTTTAATCGTCTGTCTTTCTTTAAATCATCTTGCTTAGGTTTATCCTCTTTTCACTCTCATACTCGTATATTTATATTTTTATACAGGATATTTTTTTTACCAGTGCTCAAATTTTCTGGAGCGACTCAGAATCGGTAAGTAAACAACTTTCTCATAGTAACATGGGTTGAAATATGTCAAAAAATGTTGGACTTCCCCATACTTTAGCGAACACTTGATTACCCTGATTTGTATGAAGAGTCTCAAAATTTTTGACTAATTTCAACCCATGTTACTATGAGAAAGTTGTTTACTTATCGGCGCACTGGTAAAAAATAATATCCTGTAGAATAATAAGATTACAGAAGGACCAAGGAGCCTTATATTAATAGAATATGGTATACATCCAGGGGTTACCACTTACGAATATTGTAAGGCTTTGCGATCATTACCCGAACGACATGCCATCGAACTCCAACAAAATAAAAAATATGCTCGAAACGTAGAGACCGAGATCGTGGCTTTACATCAATCAGCAACAGGCTTTATAAACGTTAATGGAATTTATTAAAACCCAATAGCAATTAAAAGTTCAAAAAGCGTGCTATTTTTTCCCACGATGTTAGAACCGCCGCTTATAATAGGTTACAGCGCGTCACTCGCTTTTGTGTGATTGGACTCCTATTAAAGATCATCACCCCACACATTGACACACGTAAGTAGAAATAGAATAGGCCGTATCAAAAAAAGTTCTGCCATTTTAATCTTTATGTTTACTGTGATAAGAAAAATTATAATTGGTAAAACCAATCGCCAAAGCCAAACAGATCAAAGAAAACATCGGCACATAATTGAAAATTGGAATACGTATACCTACTTGGTGAGGAAGCTTTGATGTCAATTAATAATTTGGTTATTTGGATAACCACTCTATGCCTCCTCTCGATCTTTACTCGTATTTAACCATTGTGCTGATTGTGCTGCGTATATTGAACAAATGAAATGGGCAAAATATGTTTTTCAGTAAATTGTAAGTACTAAGTACATAATTGTTTTTCCACTGAATCCGGAAAGCTACTAGAAAAAATAAGTCATCCCTAATACTAAGTTTTTATTAAATACTTTGAAATGAAACAACATTCGCATTTAGTCGGGTTTTTTTACACATTATCATATGTTGAAGTTTTTTTAGGGAAGATAACGGAAAATTCGAAATTGTTAAGTTTGGTACAAATACCTAGAACTATTGTTAACACTGTACAAGTTACATGCAACAAAAATATTCAAATACTATTAATTAAAATTGGGATATAAACCTAAAATGAATGATATTACATAATTGTAAAAATCGTATTAACAATTAGTTTAATAGGTGAACTGTCATGAACATACATGTACATGACACACTGGCATACCTATAGGTACGAAAATTTATTTTAGTAATATCTCAACAGTATAGGACCCTGTCGCTTTATTGTATTAATGGTTGCCATGAAATATAAGATGACGGACAAAAGTGTTTACATATTATCGGATTTGACTGTACTCCTTGGCCTCGCCGTGAGCGTGCCACGCCCGTTTCTACAATTCTTACTTCTCCACAGACTTGATTGGCTGTTATATTTTATTCGCAACATAATATGTAGGTAATTATTTCTTTGTCAGTTTTTTCATATAATGCTCAAGCATTAATATATAATTTATATTATTGTCCAGAGAATTCAGAAACCGTTTTGTTATTGTAGATGACATACCAATTACTTACTTAGACTCAGTTATGATAGGATCTCAATTGTATTTTTATTTTCTCTTGTGTATAATATGTTTGGGGTAACCCCCAGAGGCTATTTTACAAAGTACTTTATTACCTGCACTAACGAATTCATTTAAACTGTTACTTTTAACATTGCCAATGCCATTTTTATATTGAAAATTTGCCATGACACGTTTTACCTGCTTGTTTAACAGCCAGGAAGACAAGATCTTTGCCTTGACCGTCTGAACAATGCTATACTTAGTTACTCCTCCAGAATAGGTACTTACCATAGATCCCAAGGTCGATCTCCGTGACGCCGCTTGTATGAAGAATTTATAGCCTCTTGCTTCCGGCCGTTAGATTTTTTGATAAATACCTAAATGTGTTGAGAACTTGGCAACTCTATGTCCGGGTCATTTCCATTTTACCTTTAGAGATAATTAACATTATGATGAAATGATAAGTTATCAAGGTGATCGTCAATGACATGTGGAAGCAGTCACTTTCTGATGGAACAAAAATTACAGCAAAAATATTTTTTTAAGTTTAATAAAAATATGATAGATATCTACAATATCCCCTAGTAATATAAATAGGCTACCTTTAATCTTGGTCAAATACTAGGTTCGTTTTACGCTAAAAAGATACAAACAGTCAGGTCTAATTAAAATGTATACTACATCCTCGTTATCTCAGAACTCACTCGCGAATCTGCAATCAAAGCAACCTCTTTCAGACGCCGACTAATTTGCCCTTCGAACACTACAGACAGGCTCGCGTGTCCGCAACACGGTGTCGTGTCAAAACGAATCTCGGCCCAAATTGGCCGCACATCATGCTACGAAACGAAAAGCAAAAGAACACCAACCGGCCAGGTACTTATCGATCGAACAGTCATCGGAGGCATACAGTCCGCATTTCCCACGAGGCGGTGGCACCTATCCGGTTTTAGCCAACTTAAATGTTTGTTGTCAAATTAATCTGAAGTTATTTAGTATGCGCCACAGTACCAGTCGAGCAACTATTCATTCATAGCGATTGGAATGCTAGACCGCTCGTGGCTGGGGCTGGGTCGACCTTCGCCTGCCGGCAAAAACTGTGCGACTCGAGTTGGCCGGCAGCCGAGAGCGCGCCGCAATGCGGCCGCGCCAGCCCGTTCCCATCTGTGCAGCGACCATTATCCTTTAGGGAACAATGACTGCTGGCGACTACTTCTGTTACTTCAGGTCACAGCCCTCAAACTGCTACTTAATCGTTTTCGTTTTTAATTGTGTTTTACCCAACATCCATTAACCTAAAAATTCTCTTTTATAATTTTAAGAAAAGTGTTCTTGATTCATGGGTTACTACGGAACCTTTGCGGAAATTTCGCAGTTGCTGCTAAACACACTATAGTGTCATAGACACCATTTACAAGTTAATTGGGTTTATTTGGCAACGGAATTCAAATCAAGCGGTCTCGATGTCGGGCGAGCCGGGAGGCCGCGAGGGTATTACACGGAATGTACCTTAAAAAGCACAACTAGGGTGGAGAATCGAATAGACATTTTACAGGCCAGTGCAGAACAGGGGTAGTCCTCGGCGTGCTTCTGTCCGTCCAAACACATCAGTAAGACCTAAACGCGGTACCTCTTAAAGTCCGTCGTGTGGTCGTGTACGTTATACTTACAGTTTGACGGAAAAAAATAGCACCTTGTGTACTGGGCTGCGATTCGAATGCAAAACCCTATATCAAAGACCAAAGACTTGACCACAGTATCTAAGTAAGCAATTAGCATATCTACTATCCGATGTCCCCCGTCCAACTGCTGTACAAAAGCCTCCATCATTGATATCAAGTCTGCGCTATTATTATGGGCATTGGCTTGATCGCCACTCCTGCCATGCGGGTCGGTGATCACAAACTCAGGCTATGCATCGAAAAATCTGAAACAATATTCCCGACCTGGTAGGCTACTCTTGACGCAAACTCAATCTCAATACAATTCCAATCTCAAATCTAAAAAATTCAAATGGCACTCTTAAAAGCAGTAATAGCGCTACATTGGAATTAAATTGCGTGGAAATTGAGTGAACAAATTATTATCGAGATGGGGCGTTCCGAAATTGCGAAACTTATCCCAATATCGATACATAATAATCGCGTTGGAATTGTATTGAGATTGAGTTTGCGTCAAGAGTAGCCTACCTGGGAGCTGGGACCCAGGACCTTTGGATACCTGATAGAGCGCTTTACCACTCTGTCACCTAGGACTTAGAATAGTATCTATCAAAATGCAGAATCAAACGTCCGATATGTTGTATATTTTTTGTCAGCTCTGCGAACAGGGTGCCTGGTGCGAGTTTCATTCGCCATTCGATCACGTTAAGGCGAAGGGTAAGGCACACTAGCGCCGCTAATGGATTTAATTTGATAACTGCTAAACTGGATTTTTTTTTTCAAAAATTGCGGACCTTCCGACACTAGGCAAACATCTATTATTTAATAATTGTGCACTACTTTTAGGTTTATTTTTGTATTCATTCGCTAACACCAAAAGTGGCCATTGTTTGTGAATAAACCACGCTACAAAAAGTAGTGCACACATTATTAAATAAATACTATGGATGCTTTCCTGTTATCGGACGGTACGCAATGTTTAAAAAAAGATCCGGTCCGTTAGTATCGTAGTATTCATTGTCAAATTATCAATTGGTGGCGCTAGTGTGCCTTACCCTTCGCCTTAACGAAAACGAGAATTTGTATGACAAATATTTAACTCTTCTCGTATGCCGCCAGGAGGCGCTGCTTCAATGCCATACTAATTTTCGTTTTCGTAAACGTAATCTAATTAATACAGATAGTAAACAAAACTGTTCTGTCAAATATCATTTTAGGTACCTACGATTATACGTAGGATAGAACGTGTGAGATTATACCATGTATTATCAGGGTTAATGACCGCATTTATATATTGCTAAGTATATGCGATTATGATTTTTGTTACCAACGCAGCGCACAGTTTTGTACATAAATTAGACTTCATTTACTACAATGTAGCTCTTATTACGAGACGTAACAATAATGTATCCGGAATATCCGGATACATTAATTAGGTACTTCAATTTGTAGATATTAATAGTGAGAATTTTTTATTATACCTATAAAAAATAGTATTAAGTATCATATAATTCTATTCTATAAAACATTTTGAATTTTTTACTTACAAACAAAGACAGTAACAAGATAATAATTAAACTTATAAAAAACTATAAACTATTATAACTACTACTAACTATAAATAAAAAAATTGCCCCAAATCATCCCCATCAGGCAGAGTGCCCAGTAAACTAGCAGCAAAAATAAATAATTAATTAATAATAATTAATTTGAATTATATTATTAATAATTGGCAAAATATTGGTAAAGAGTAACAATAAGTCTATTTTTACGGAAGTAAAAGTTTATTAGTCTGAAACTATAATTTCCTTTCATTCATAGTTAGTCAGTTGTTTAAAAGCACAAGGAAAATAATTTGTACACTTACGTACCTACCTACTACACGCAAAAAATATTTTTATTCCAAAACGGTTTTAATCCTTTTTGCTGTTCGCCAGTTTTTTATCTGTGCATTGCGCTAAAAAAGTTAAGAAAAAATTTCAAAGCGCACAGTCGGTGGCCTCCTGAAACCCATCGGCACCTCCGCGGTGACGTCACTCCGGACGCGCCGCCCAAGGACAGTAAACATTCGCGGGTCAACGCTCGCGCGCGTCTCTAGCGCGTTTCGCTCGGCGCGGCGGCGGTCTCGCCGCTCGCTGGCTGAACGAGCCAGGGGGACTAATACCACAATCAAAGTATCGAACCGTAAAAACAACAGCAACAAGGTCGACCATTCCCTTTAGAAACTCTTTGACGGTGTTTGGACTCCTTAAAGAACGCTTTAAGCTTCTCGCCGCCCACAAAAAAGTCCAGTGATGCTTTAAAGGCCGTTGGAGGTCATCAGCAAACTCTCCCAAAAAAAGTCATAGCGGCGAGATAACAGCTAAGACATACACTGTATGGCATACAGTACTTGCATAGGTTCTGTTTTATTATTACGCCATGTCATTTATTTGCAAATAAATAAGCGCGAAGGCGTACGCATGACATAGCGTGTAGTATGATTGTTCCTATGTGAAACAATATTCCGAATGGCTGTCTCTAATTTTAATTACTAAGTTCGAGCCTCCGAGTTACTGTCGAATAAAACTACTTTACGCAATGATGCGTGTACGCAGGATTGTGTTTTGGCTGTTGCGCATGCCACTAGACCGCGTTCGATGTGCGATATTGCGGTTGTCGTAATAGGCCCCCTATCTGAGAGGCCCCCTGGATGTAGGTGCCTCACTTATTCAAGGGCAGACTGTACTTACCAGCTATGTACTTCTTTATTCTAGTTTTATTTAGTCTTTTGGGCGAAAAACAATTTGCAGTGCAACAATTATTCTTAAATAAATAGTGCAAATTAATTAATGTACATATTTTGAATATTGCAAAAAATTATAAAATGACGTCTACTACTCATGTTTACAAAACGTATCACAATTTTAGACAATTATATTTTAATTACATTTTTATATGAATATTAAATATGATAATCAGGATTTTTTCGCGAATGGAAATATGAATACAGTCATTGATTAATAATATGTAAAACATTTTTTTATAAATAAATGTTCTGTATGTTTTTAAAGGCAATACAAGATATTTTTATTCCAATCTATTGTAGTGATTAAAATGTTTGAGTATTAATATATTAATAAAGTTAGATGATTGCAATCGTTAGCATAACAAACAAATTTATTGCCGATTTTTATAGCTCCATATACTCGTACTTTACTCCAGTTTATATTCATGATCATGATTCTCTGAGCGAAGGCAGAGAGGCGCATAGTGTATTAATGTTCGTTGCCCACGCTTTTTATAAGCGATAGACTAGTATTTGATCTGTGGCGATAGTGATGGGTGCGAGTTTTATTCATCATTTGATAAGTTCACGCCGACATATACCAGAATTTGTAAGGCAAAATCAGTTGATTTTTCGGACACAAAAGCTTGCACCCTACAAATTTATCGAGTCTTTTTCGTGAATGAAGCGTATAACATTCGGAGTGACAAGTGCGAGTTTTGTTAAAGGAGGAGATTTAAAATTTTGTTTTTAATTATCGTTTTTGCTAACTTGGGTTACTTCGCTGGTACACTGCAGGTCAAAAAACTGCGTTGTTAGACAACAACTGGGATCGGCGTTGTTCGTTCTTCAGGGTTTTGTTCATCATCATCAACCTTTAAGCACGTAATTACATTATTTAATATGCACGTATATGTATGTTATTAAAGGCCGGCAACGCATCTGCGATTCCTCTGGGTGTCCATGGGCGGCGGTGATTGCTTCCCATCAGATGCTCGTTTGCCTCTTTCTAATATTTAAAAAAAAAGTACTTTAGCGGTCTACTATTGAACATGAGTGGTTGCAATTCAGTTTTCCTCAATTACAAGAGTATCCAAACGCGATAGTAAAGTATTTTTGACTGTGATAAAATTACTTAATATTTTAAGTTATTACTTAATATTGTAAGGTAAGGCCATCCTTACCTCACCCGACAGGGACAGATTTTTTTTAATACCTAGCTTGGCAAATGACTCCACTCCTCCTGATGTTTATTAGTAGAGACTGAGTCCTGACGCGAGGACAACTGGTGCAGCGTGAAAACAACGCAGCATCAGTCTCCCTCACCCTGCCGACCTACAATGTGCCTCTTCACGCCACGTTTGAAGGAACCCAAGTCATAGGAAGGAAGGAAAATAAAAAATAAAAAAAAGTTCCTGACCGTCACGCAGTTTATAAAGAAGAGGAGAAGATTAGTAGAGCTTATGTGATATAATTTTTCCCGAAGCCTTTTGCAATGATACCTACATACCTATATATGTAGCTAATGATTTATCGGCATTTATCATCTAATAAAGGCCAAGGTCAAACACATCTCCACATAAGTATAAAAACTTGATTTTATTTCTTGAAACAGTTTCTTTATTTAACATCTATTGGCAACACCAACTTTGAAATTTTATTTTTATATAGTGGCAACTTTTGTCGCTTCTTTCGCTCCCGAACTCTATCTACGTGAAGTTACACCCGATTTCTCAATCAACCGTATATTTCTTAGTTTATAATAATAATACTACTTGATACTGGCTGGCTTAATGCTAAACGCGAAGCCATTAACTAAGATTAATATTAGGTAGGTAAAGACCTACGTGTTATCCACGAATAAATATCGTTTTCAATAATTGGGCTGTTTTATTTAAATAGCGCCTAACCACCACACAATACAAAGAAGATACAGTCCACTACTCATCATTACAAATAACATGAAATAGTTGAAATTTTAAACATCTGCAGTGCTGGGTTTACATCAGACAGACGACACAGATTGAAGAAGGAGCGAAGAGGCTATATTCAAGAATGGGTCTTTATTTATGAAGAGGCCTTCATAATGACGATGATTTAAACCTTATTTACTTCAACACAACAAATAAGTATCAGCAGAATTGTAATATTTATTCTTATATGGTTCAGTTAACGCTTGCGCATGAGGCAGCGGCGGGTTGAGGCCGGCGGCGGCGGCGTCGGCGCCACAATTTTTTCAGTCACATATTGCCACATGATAAACATTTCAGACACATCTTTTATTCATATGACAGCTGAAGATAAAGTAATTTATTTTAAATTTCAAATAGCTCTTTTATTATGGAATTATTCACCGGCCGCTCGGTGCACGTCATAGATGAAATCGAAATTCTTTGTTATTCAAGCTATATCGTCACCTGACCTACAACCTGTGCTTTTGTTACCTACAAGAGATTGCTCGCAATCAGCCTGGTTTATTGACCACCAGCCTCTGTATCTGAGGAGACTGGGTAAAGTGCGCTTCCAACTCCCTGTAAGATATAAAAATAAAAAATAAAAAGAAGCCTATATCTATAGGTACATACCTTTTATTTAGTGACATCATTAACGGGCTAACCTTTCCGTATCATAAAAAGCACGCTAAACTTAGTTCATAACGACTGGAGTGCTCTGGTTACCATAGAACAATGGAATTCTATTGTGTCTGGGCCCGAAAGCGTCTGTGTATCTACAGGCCCCCCCTTTCACGGGCACTCCATTCATGCCACTGCATCACTCAAAATTAGAGATAGATTATGGAATGTTTGGTAATCCAACGCTCGGAGCGATGCCACGCAATCCAAATAGTTATATAACTAAATCTGAAGTGATAGAGTGCAGTGACCTTGAATAGGGGCCAGTATTTGGAGCAAAGGAGTGGAGTGCCAGTGAATGGGGACCATTTGTGCCTGCATGGTATTTAATCCACATGACTGCAATGCCAGACAAAAGCTCAAAACATACATACAGCAAATAGTTGTATAAAAGCAATATGAAACTGTTGCTAGGTGCGTTGAGTGCTGAGCAAAGAACAAGAAACATATTATATACAAATGTAATGATAATGTGATAAATAACTGTACCTAAAAAGTAATCGGTAGCTAAATAATACGTACCTAGGTATGATAAGATGTGTGCAAATACCTATGCAACAAAGTATTATGTTATTATTAGTTTTAAATTATCGTTTAAAGTGTTCAACATTGACATAATACTTTTTTTACAAGCAATTAATCGTAACTTTTTGATTGACTGACAGTATAGAAAATAATTTATTTCTCTCTTTACTTTACCAATTCTTTAATTTACAAAAGCTTTTTATGATTGGTATCATTTCCGCTTTGGTAAAATACTTCTGGGTGCGAGATTTATTTGCAATTCGGTCACGTTAACTAAAACGAGAACACTTTGACGAGAATTTAAATGGCATTAAAGAAGTGGCGAGTTCATTGGCCATTATTACGTTAACAAAAACTTTGTATGGTGACATTTTATCTCTTGTTGTTTTCCACCAAGAGGCGCTGCTTCAATGCCACGCAAATTTTCGTTTTCGTCAACGTGATCGAATATTAAGTAAAACTTGCACTAGGCTCGTATACAAACGAGGAAAGTTAAAATTTTGCCATACATGAATTGTTTTCGTTAACGTGAACGATTTGCAAATAAAAGTCGCACACAGGCATCCTGGAGTAGTCTGGAAGTCCGTAAGTGTGAGTGACCGCGGTGGGATTCGCGCCCAGAAAGCCTAGTGCGAGTTATTTTTGTCATACAATCACCACTTAGGGTGCCAACTATACTTTAAAATAACGTATCCTACGTTATTTTCCATCCCCATACTTTATTCTTTTAAAAAAAATAAAGTATGGAAAATACTTTATTTCCGACGTAATGCGTGCGTTTGAACGGAATATTCCTGTTGACTTAATTTCTGAACTACTGAATGATACAAGACTCAAGTGAAGTGAAACGAAACGCAACAATAATTGCGATGAGTCTTATAGCCACTTTAAAAACAATAAAAAATTATTAGATAGTGCCAAGAGTACAAAGAAATAATAATATGTTTGTAAACATTTAAATAAATAAATTTGGAAAATACTTTATTTTTTCTTCAAATCCTTTTTTTATAGTAGTTAGTGATAATTTTACTTTAATTTCCTGAAAAATAATTGGCAACCCTAAATCACGTTAACGAAAACGAGAAATTGTATGGAAAAATTTAACTCTTCTCGTTTGCCGCCAGGAGGCGCTGCTAAAATGCCATACTAATTTTCGTTTGATCCGTAAACGAATGAATTCGGATAGTAAACAAAACTCACACTAGGCACTCAGGTCTCACCGTGTCGTCGACAGTGTCTGGGCTTATCGTCAGTCGTCACAATACCATATAGTCACCGACTAGTTTTTAGCAGCAGATTAAAAAAAAACTTACGTGGAAGTATAGAAATCAGGATAATTCTTTAATTATCCCGATTTTTTTTTTGCTCAGATTAAACATTTTTTAATTAGATTTAACCTTTGTTAACTAGACGTCACGACGATGAGCTCGATGGCGCAGTGGTTAACGCGCCCGGTCTGCGGGTGTTGAGGTTAAGCAACTTTCGCAAAGGCCGGTCATCGGATGGGTGACCAAAAATTTATCATCTCGAGCTCCTCCGTGCTTCGGAAGGCACGTAAAACCGTTGGCCCCGGCTACATTAGCAGTCGTTAAAGACCACCATTCCGCACTGGGCCCGCGTGGTGGTTTATGGCCCGTTCTCTCTATCCATCCATAGGGAAGGCTCGTGCCCCAGCAATGGGGACATAAAATGAGCTGATGATGATGATAATGAACTAGACGTCTGACAGTTTTCTATAAAGAATGATGTTCACAATAAAACGCGAGCCTAAATTAAAAAAAAACGATTTATTTTTGGTTATAAAACTATCAACTTTATTGCTCTCCAGACATACCTACCTGAATGTGTAATCACAAGCATAAATATCTAATACCTTTAATCGAGCAATTCTTGTTTAAATGTATATATAGAATCTGAATCTCGGAAACGCGATATTCATGACGTTTCAGGGGCGATAAATCGACCTAGCTAGGTTTCATTTTAGAAAACGTCGTTTTATCCGTAAAAAAATACCGAGCAAAGCTCAGTCATCCAGGTACTTACTATATATAAGGCTTGTAAAACTAGTGACAAAAATTTCTTATTTATTTTAGGAAAACTAACAGCTTTTTATATCTACTTAGTTTAGTAGCATAATGTATTGTAGGGAAAAACATGCCTTGAATAGTTTTCACTTGTAGAATACATATACATGTGTAACAACTTGAAGAGTAAACATAATGACATAAAAACTTGTCCATACGCTTCCAATAATGTACTAGATAAAGGATCCAGAACAAAAATGCATCTCCAAAGTGGTCCTGTTTGCTTCGAATAACAAAACTTCAGCTTAGTGTGAACCTTAAACCTTAAGACGAAGGGTAAGGCACACTAGCGCCGCTAATGGATTTAATTTGATAACTGCTAAACTGGATTTTTTTTTAAACATTGCGGACCTTCAGACACTAAGCAAACATCTATTATTTAATAAGTGTGCACTACTTTTAGGTTTGTATTTGTATTCATTCGCTAACACCAGAAGTGGCCATTGTTTATGAATAAATGCGATAGCCCGTTTTGTGAATAAACCACGCAACAAAAAGTAGTGCACAATTATTAAATAAATACTATGGATGCTTTCCTGTTATCGGACGGTACGCAATGTTTAAAAAAAGATCCGGTCCGTTAGTAATTGTCAAATTATCAAGGCGCTAGTGTGCCTTACCTTTCGCCTTAAACATAAAGATTAATTAAGGCTGCAAAATATTTGTACTTAATATTTACTGTCATCGCCACAAACGTCATTGTGGCTCCATGACCCCAAAGTCGCCTACCGTCTTTCAAGCGCTCATCGGCAATCTAGTAAATAAATGATCGAAGTCCATATGGTAACTATGTATGTTAGCGACTGTACAGCAAGAAGCTAGCTAATGCCTGCAATAAAAGCTCTGTGTATCGCAAGACAATCACATACCGGTAAGTGAGAACATCGGAGAAACCAGCAGCGCCGTAATTATGAAGCATACTAACCCGCATAGTTAAGGGAGCAGCGAACGCGGTTAATCTAGATGAGCCGGTAATTAGACAACCAACAAGGACTTAGAATGCAATTGAAACTTTGTAAAGAAATGTTAGAATGGATGAATGGTGGTAGAAACGAAAATTTTTACTAAATACCGGTTGACTTTTTTATCACCGACCAAAACTTCTGAGATGACTCCCGTGATACAAACGAACAACTCTTACTATTGGACCAACTCCCTAACTCGAAAATAAAATTCAGCTGTTCCATACATTTTAGTCGAATGAATATTGATGTTTTGTATGGAACAGCTGGATATTATTTTTGAGTTAGGGAGTTGGTCCAATAGTAAGAGTTGTTTGTTTGTATCACGGGAGTCATCTCAGAAAGTTTAGACGGTGATAAAAAAATCAACCCGTATATAAAATGTTTAACGGGGTTGACTGTCAACTGACTACCTATATAACAGTCAGCCTTTAGTTACTCGCTAACTTTTACTGTTAGTAAAAGAAAACTATAAAAATAAAAATAATCTTCCAAAAAAATAAAGGAAATAAAATTCAAATGTAGAATTTTAAGGTTAGCTCTAGTTTGTATCCAATATACTTGTCCAATCTCGCTAGTTAATCAAAATCAAATCAAAATCTTGTATACTAACAAGTGAACTTGTTAGTGGTAGACTTGGTGGTTGGTAGCTAGTTACGTTACCCTTGTTTCTCTTAATTTCATCATCATCGTCATCGTCATCATCATCATCATCATCATCATCAGCTCATTTTATGTCCCCACTGCTGGGGCACGAGCCTTCCCTATGGATGGATAGGGAGAACGGGCCATAAACCACCACGCGGGCCCAGTGCGGACTGGTGTCTATTAACGACTGCTAATGCAGCCGGGACCAACGGCTTTACGTGCCTTCCGAAACACGGAAAAGCTCGAGATGATACATTTTGGTCACCCATCCATTGACTGGCCTTTGCGAAAGTTGCTCAACCCCAGCACTTGCAGACCGGGCGCGTTAACCACTGCGCCATCGAGCTTCTCTTTTTAATTTAATAAATTAAAATAATCTGCTAATGTATCAGGTTTAGCACCATACATTTTAACAGCCTCATGCTCATATTATACCTATTCGTAATCGCTGTCATGTTTTGTTATACTGTTATAAGAAGGTTATAAGACTATATATGCAATATATGAATTTAAATTAAATTACCTTAAACCGAGAAGAAGCCGCACGAAACTCATTATTGGCTATTTTCTTTTCGGTTCAACAGTGCAACAAGCGAAGTACAAAATGTTAAATTCCTCTGTTCCCGAGCGCTTCCACTGCAACCACTGCGGCCATTGTCTCCGCAGCCTCCCAATGAATGTGACGGACGGCTTATTGTTCCGTCGCAGGCTTACACAAATATTCTAAAGTTGCATGGAATGCATTTCGTCACGGATATGCTTTAATAACTGTCCACTTTACAACAAGTTGAATAATACAGTATTGTCTTGTCAACGCGTCATAATTAGGCACTCAATTATTGCTAATACAATAGTCAAAAGGTAAAATACTGTAATAATGAAAGTGAAATAAATGTTTTTGTTTTAGGGAAATCTTTTTGTTACTTTATAATGTCCCAACAAAAGTTCGTTTTTATAGTGAAATATATGTTCTCTTTAATCTAAAATTCACATTTATTCTTACTGTAACGCTTTGCAGGGCAAATAAGAGTTTCGGCATTTAAAGTTAGAATCATGAAGATCGTCGAAAAAAATATAACTGACATCTAAGTCACAATATAGGGAGACTCAGAAGGTAAAATAATAATATAGCTTTATGCTATATAATAATATAGCATAAAGGTTTAATGTTCGCTCTAAGTTTTACTATTATTTTCAGCCTTTTTCTAAGCATTACACGGCAAACGGCTTTTCCTTTACGCTGCTCACGCTTAGAATTCAGAGGTTGTCTCTTACACAGATACTATTTTATTATTTTTGAATTTTCATTCACGATGCTTTAAACAGGTTTACTTTTTTATCACCGTCCAAACCGTCTGAGACGACTCCCGTGATACAAACCAACAACTCTTACTATTGGATCAATTTCCTAACTCGAAAATAAAATTCAGCTGTTCCATACAAAACATCAATATTCAATCGACCAAAATGTATGGAACAGCTAAATTTTATTTTCGAGTTAGGGAGTTTGTCCAATATCAATGGACCAATCGGTCCAATGTCAACCGGTATAGTTAAAAGATAAAGATTAACTCGAGAGTATGAAATTTCGCACACTTATAGTTTATATAGAGAAGGATTGCAAAATGTTAATATTTTTTTAAATTATGCATAAAAAATACATTAAATCAATAAAACAAACATTACACACACTACCATGTATTTGACAAACACGCATAAGTATATAGTATATATATACTCTTTTCAAAAATTTTAAAAAATGGAAGAGGAGCGGCCGATATCTGTCAATGCCAATCCAAACTCACATTCTATCTTTTTTAATTTTTCATTGCTTAGGATACAATCCGTGCAGCCTTAATAAAATTACGGTCGAATTTCGACCACTGGGCGACCACTAGTAAAAAAAAAGCAACAAGGCTCGCAAGTTAAATTACTATTGTTAAGATAAAGTTACACTACTTATGCTTTCCCTATTACTGAAACAACTGTATATAATACTGTAATAGTATTTAACGTCGCGGTGCGTATGTGTGTCAGGTCTACAACTGTTATGTGCACTAACTATAACTATAATTACATTTGCTATAAAAGTTTATTGTTCGCGAATTATGAACAATAATGTACTGTGCAAACGATTCATTTACTAGCGTACAAAGTACATAGATACGGTTGTTGGATCAGCTGATTTCAACTCGAGTCAGTGATTACATATCGATACAATAAAAGTGTTGTGGCTAAATAACATCCGGAGAACGATATTGTGGAACTTGAAAAATCAGCAAAAATATTATGCCTACGAAATCTCCAAGATGACTTTAGCTTAACTATTGCACAATGCTCCGTGCTTCATAAACTTTACAGTTACAGTTCAATTTTTTTTCAAACCAATAGTCAATTTTAATAAAACTTTCTATGCTTAAGGAAAATATAGAAATAATTAGTAAAAACATTTAAAGGGAGGTTTCTTCAAATTAATTGATACCAATACTGTTTTACTGTTTTCTACTAATTGTTCAGGAGGGCGATTTTTGATTCTCACCGGTGATCTTGAAATCAAAAGTGACATCACTATCATCATCATCAGCCTATTCAAGTCTACTGCTGGACATAGGACTCTCCAATTGCTATAAATGGTACAATTAGGCCATTCGATCAAGATAATGGAAACGAATTGCATTGGGGTAAAAAAAAGGAAAAAAAGAGGGAGACTTAAAATTTTGCCATACAACTCGTTTTCGTTAACGTAATAGAATAGCTAATAAAACTTGCACTAAGGCACCCCCACTTGTGAGAAGTCTATAGGCTGATGAAAACGATTGCGCAATATCTACCTCACCATATTATCACCTAAACAGTTCAAGCTAGGTAACTTTGCATAAATAAAATTTTATATCTTGCCTCGCTTGCACAATTAATTTTGTTGTAAGATAAAAACGTAGATAACTATACTTTGATAACTTTAAACCTTTAAACGTGAAAAGAATAATTTTATGACTAAATAGTAACTCAGATAAATATATCGGTGAAAATTACCTGAATCATAAATTCGCCACGACACAAAGTGTTGCGTCTACGCTGATAAAATGAACATTTCGTTAGATGATAAACAACTTGGTCCAAATTGAGGCAACGTAATGTGAATCTTTTAGGTAGCATTCGTTTTTTACCCTACAAATAATATAACAATGTATATATGTCACAGGGATATGATAAAAACAGTGATTTGATCAATTCCCAAAGCGATTTGATCAAGTCACGGAGGATGTGAAAATATCAACACAATTTTATCATTTCCCTAAACAATTCTAGTGATTTGAACAAATACCTAAACTAGTTCAGTGAAATGACAAAAAACTGACATCTGACATATTATGGTTTCCTTAAATAAAACGTTACAGCTAAAAACGGCCACTTTTTACTGTAACGCAGTATTATATACCATAATATGTCAGATATTCATTATGTGACGTAAAAATGCAAAATTATTTCATTCAACTAGTTTATTGAGCATAATTTTATTTTCTATATCTTATTACTAGATATATGTTTTTTTTTCATTGGCGGCACTAGTGTGCGGAGTAAACGCTCTTAACATTCGGATAACTTTATCTATATAAACTATAAGTGTGCGAAATTTCATACTCCTCCGTCCGCGCAATTTTCGTAAAAACGGGTACAAAGTTTTTGCTTCACGTATTAGCTTACGTATAATTTGATTATGCAGAAGCCATGCACAAAATAAATCTTTAAGATACCATAGCAGTTTTTTTTGTCATTTCACTGAACTAGTTTAGGTATTTGTTCAAATCACTAGAAATGTTTAGGGAAATTATAAAATTGTGTTGATATTTTAACATCCTCCGTGACTTGATCAAATCGCTTAGGGAATTGACCAAATCGCAGTTTTTATTATATCCCTGCGACATATATACACACACTGATACATTGAATAGGTACTTACTTAAATTCAATAAGATTTTCAAGAAACAATATCGATTACTTTTATTGCAACTTTTGCAACGGATAGATATTTACAGATAATTGATTTGAAAACAGAAAACTTGCCTTTATTTTGAGTTCAGGGTGGTTCGAGCTCAGACAGACTCTCGATACCGAGTTGTTCTGACCAGCTCAGATGTAACACAGTAAATTCTACAGAGACAGTAGACAACTTTTACAAAAGTATAGAAACGTCGGGTATAAAGAAGGTACGAAACCTTTTACTAATTAGTTTGCGTTAAACCTCGTTTAAATTTTTTGTTAACTTTTACATAATAAGGGTTCAGTCTACCATCTCTTATCATATCATACTCTGTCTGACTGATTGCTTCTTACCATAGTGTGTCCATGAGTTTTTTCTATGTTAGGTACCTACACCATATAAATTATAAAAGAGTTAAAACTTATCAGACTGTCAGAATTATGAAAAACTAGTGGAACGGGTAGGTACTAAATGGTGGTGTGTCTGACGACAGCTTTTCGTTTTCATACGGTATGTAATGCAAGTGGTATGCCATAATGAACGCAGAGCCACATTACTACAAGTATGCCATTACCTAGCTTTAAAAAATCTGCTAGAAATTTAAGCATAGGTACTCTGTTTTCTTTTATAGTGCCATCTTTTTCTTGAATGATGTCGTCGTTTGTCTATAGTCCTTCGATTTTAAAACAGCGTATGTTTTTATCACATGTTTAGCAAAATGCGCAGTGCTCTAACGCTTCACTCAAATAATTGTTTTCTGCTGTCGAACAATCGCATTTATGTATTTTGTATGACTTTTAATTAGCTACTTACGATCATGGTAATGTTGTTTGTTACAGAGTGTTCAGACTTCTTTATTTAATCTTTAAACTGTCAACGCTCTTTTGTTTTTCTTCTCGAATCTTGTCGTAGTTCAGTCAGCTGTTTTAGCCAGCTTCGTGGTGTTAGCATCCCCTCAGCTGTTAATTTTCTTAGGATACTTCCTTCAAAGTATTCATCTTTTTATTCATTATACGTTTTATTCTGTTTTTTTTTCTAGTCTACTTTAATTTTCTTTACGCTTTCTTTTCACGTTTGTTATGTATAGTATTTGGAATACTGCGCCGACGTCAACTGTGTTGGAGCTGTGCCGTTGCATTCCATTCGGAGCCGCGTTCCTTAAGGCAGCCTCGCGGTTCCAAGAACGAGTGATGTCCCACTCGCACCAAGCGTTCGTGTTATTGCTGTGTTTCGGAATTCTGTTCATTGTTTGCGGGCAAGCTTATTTCAATACACGTAAGGTTATGTTAAGCTCGTATCCGGTCAAAGGTCTTGAGAAGTCACTTTGGCATACATTATTTGATTAGTTGTTTTGGCAATTAAGTCGGTACGTCTGGCGCAGGACTTATTATTAATAATAAAATATTTAAAAAAATATATTTTAATATTAATTAATTTTGATTCAGTGGTTGAATTAATTAAACACTAACGATTACGGAATAAACGTTGAAAAAATTTCCATGAGCAGATTTCAAACGCAACTTCTAACATATCCAAGTTTGCAACAAAATTTGTTTAAAATTTATATATTAAGTTCAACATTGTATTATTATATGGATTCGTAACGGTGTTTACGTAAAGGGTACTCTATCTACCCCACTCTGCATAGCTGCATACCACACCGCAATCGAGAAAAATCGCCGTCCGCAGTCGATATAAAAAGTGAAATATGCGAAACAATAAAAGTGTCGCCCTCATGCTCTGACGGTGGAGGAAGCCGGCCAGTCGGCGGTTAATGGTGCGCGGTTATAGCGCACTTCCTGCGACCAGTCACCAGCGCACGGCACGGGGACCCCGGCTTGAATAACCAAATACTAAGTTCAAGAAAGGCAGATTTTACAATAGACAAAAAGGTTTTTTTACACGGAACCGCCATGGCAGCTGCTTGGCAAAAAGCTCGGACCCATATAGTTTTTTTTTAAATAATTATATGGGCAAATGACTCGCGTCTACTTGATGTTACGTGGAAATGGACCAGGCGCAGAACAACTGATGTGGCGTGAAAACGACGTAGTATCAGTCATCCTTTCCCTGCCGATGCCGGCCCACAGGCAGGGTGCCTCTGTTTTTATTCCCAGATCGGACAACTGTCCACCAACTGGTCACCAACCTGCATTTGGCAGTGAGTGATAAAACCAATACACATCAACCGTAGTGATGACTTACATTATTACACGGGAACGGGAACACGAATCTCGATTGCTTCTGTTTTCATTTAACTTAATTTAATTATTTTCCTCAAATAATTTTCGGCTGCAATACCATAAAGCTTGCAACTGCCAGGGGGTCGACCGCCTAACGCTCTCGCTTTCGATCGCTTTGAATGCGAGGCGAGGAGGAGGCGTCATCTTGTCATTTCGAAAGCAATATGAAAGCAATATCAAAAGCTATAGGCTATAGCTTTTGATATTATTCGATATTATTCGATATTATATTAGAAAGCAAGGCGAGGGCCTCGCTTTCAAAGCGATCGAAAGCGAGAGTGTTAGGCGGTTGGGGGGCAGGGAATGAACCTAGGGCATTTGGATAATGACCCAAGCGCTTTGCCACTGAGTTACCTAGGCCGTCGTAGGAGGCCAAGTATCCATGATTTCCCCGCGTAAAAAGGAGGTTGATGAACGTTAAGCCAGTTGGTCACTTTTCTTGCTCTCCTTTAAAAACCGTGACCAAGCAATCAGACTTCGTCTGCGGCTTTTTATCTGGAAGCGGACAAAGATGTTGGTTACTATGCTAAATCTAAGAATGCTTAGCGTGGTTCTTGGCTATTAGCCTGTAGTTCTAAACAGGCCACTTTGTATAATACAAATTGTTTAATTTCTAATCGTAAAAGTCACTAGTTGACAATTTTTATTCATATTTTTATTCAATCAATCATCTCTTTCTAACAAAATAGAATAAAAAATCGTTTATTAGCAGAATCATTAGTTACTACCTACAGTAAGAGCAACCTCTTTCAGTTCATGAAGTCAATGTTTTTAAAAAAAGAATTCATTTTTAAATTCCTCAATTGTTTTGAGCCTACTGTTCTATGGTTCTCTTTTATGTAAAATGTATAAAGAGTTAATCGATACCTAGTCCCACAATATATGAAAAGGTAACCAATTTTAAATAATAATAATACATTAAAATGTTAATTAAATTAATGAATGAATGGTAAGTAAGTAGGTAGTTTCCTACCTAATGTTACAAAATCTGAACAAAGACAGAACATATTACAAGCCAAAAAAACCTAAAAACACTTATAAAAACGTAACTTACCGGCGGGCGGCGCATTTGTTTAGGAAGTGTCCATGAATTAGATTGTGCACACCAGACGTAACTATAAAGCATTTAAAAGGTTTTTTGCCCCAAATTCTGATACGAGAGTCGTTGCTTATACGGGTCAAAAACCTGAACCTTTATTTCAACGAATCACGAAACGTTCAGTTCTCATGACGACCAAATAGGTATATTTTACTGTCCGTAATTGTTACTGAGCATCGCATTGAAATTGTTACAAGACACTCTTAATTGAAATCGATTAAAATTCTTCAAAACTTTATATCACACAAGAGTGACGAATTCAGAAAATAGATTTTATTGACGGGGACTAACGAAACGCGTCAAAGCAATTTCTATAAAGGAACCTATTCAAGTAGATAAATAATAATGTTATCATTTAAGTAATTAATTGCAGTTACTTTAAAAATACTAAAAGCTTCATGTGAAATAAACCTGTCTATGTATTTTATGTGCCCGTAAAATAGGCATGATGACAATAAATGAAAAATGGACCTATAATGTCCAGAAATATATACTATTTACAATGAATAAGATATTTCTGCAGAAATTAAAAGTTTAGTAGGAAAAAAATGCAATTTTAAAATAATAATTTAAATTTCCCCCTAAAACGCTTGTTAGTGTCATGGCGTCGCTTGTGACGTCACGTTTGAGTAATCAAAACGTAAACGCGCTGCGCTCGTGCAAGAATTTAGTTATTTTGTGTTATTAAATATGAATTCGAAAGTGTATAGATGGTGTGGGGTCCCCCAGTGTTAGAATACATCCATAAAAACTCCTAATAAGCTATTTGTGTTCGTTCCTCAAAATAAAACAATACGAAACAAGTGGCTTAAACTTGCAAGGCGAGATTCAAAAGGAATATTGCCCAGTGCTCACCTTTATTTTTGTGAAGATCACTTTGACATAAGTTTTTACATACTTTTGTAGATTCTAGTATATAGTATTTGGTAATAACATTTTGTACGAGGTCTAAATGTAAAAATAGAAACAATCTATTTCGACGTTAGGTTTCATCTTTCATTGCTTTGATATGTATTACGTATTTTATTCATATTTCAGTTACCTAATGATATGGATAATTATATGGAATATTATTTGATGGGATCGGTGTCACAGATCCGCATGAAACCGGGGTGTATGCCCACTAAATTTCAATGTCAATCAGATAGAAGAAAACGAACATCAGATGCTACAGAAAGACCATATATTCTCAAAAAACAAAGAAAGACATTGATAGAAGAATGTCAGAAAGATTTAGGAGAAAGAACTACAAAACAAGTGAAACTTGAAAAGATGCCATGTGGAAGTTCAGGTACTTATTTCTACCCATTGCCATTTCACCAAAAATATATGTATATATTTCTAATACAAATTTATTCCATTCATTAGGAATTATGCATAACCAATTATGCAATAAATAAAACCAATAATACGACAAACCTATATCTTGTAAACAATATTATACAAGACTTTTAAAAACTTTGCCTGTTGAATTTTCATATTAATGTAAAATTAATATTTGATTTTTGTTTGTGTTGTTTTTGCTTTTAAAATATACATACTTACTTATCTTGAAATCTTGGCAATATTTTTAGGTAATATTTTATATTAAAAGGTAATATTTTATAAACTTGATTATTTTTTCTTTTTCAGCTTCACAAGCATCCATAAACGATATTTCACAAGAAAATGCACATAAGACAGTGGATAAATCAATTCAAGTACACATGACATATAAGTTTTACTCAAGCGTGACGTCATGCGCTCTGATTGGTGTTCAAGATATCATGGCGGATTGCCTTATTTTGTAGTTTTATTTTATAAAAATAAATATTAATCACACTTCTAATAAAAAAAACAATGCGTATTTTATATTCCAAGCTTCAAGTTTTATTCAATAAATATAGTATTTTAGTAGTTTTTAATTACTGTCATCATGCCTATTCAATATGGGCTTCAGTATTTATTGGTTGTTGAAATTGTATAGTTACACTGTGCTTTTGGTGGAGTGCGAGGTACTATAATTTATTCTGTGGTGCGAGTTTTATTTCGCTCACGATAACGATAACGAGAATTTGTATGGCAAAATTTTTACTCTTCTCGTATGTCGCCAGGAGACGCTGCTTCAATGTCATACTGGCTACGTAGTGTGTTTTGTTTACTATCTGTATTAATTAGACGTTTACCAAAACGAAAATTAGTATGGCATTGAAGCAGCGCCCCCTGGCGACATATGAGAAGAGTAAAAATTTTGCCATACAAATTCTCGCTTTCGTTAACGTGATCGAATATCAAATATAAATCGCACTAGGCACCCAGTGGTTCAGACTTGGATCGCCCGCATGCGTGGACCACACAGATAGGGTTGTAGAGTAGCCGGTCTGGATCGTTACCAGCTCATTTATATGTCTCCACTGCTGGGGCACAAGCCATTCCTATGGAGGGAGTTTAGGTCACAAACCACTACGCGGGCCCAGTGCCGATTGATGGTTGCTAACGACTGCAAAAACAGCCGGGACCAACGGCTTAACCTGCCTTCCGAAGCACGGAGGAGCTCGAGATGATACATTTTTGGTCACCCATCCGATGAACGGCCTCTGCGATAGTTGCTTAACAGCGCAATCGCAGAGCGGCCACGTTAACCACTGCGCCATCGAGCTCCTCATTCAATTATTTTAAGACCATGTCTGGCCAATTTTTCACGTGTCAGGCCTTAGGCTTCTTGTCTGTAAAAGCTTGCGACCAAACGGGCTAACTGCTTTATGTAAATGTCAAATGATTATGTCTTTATTACCAATGAAAGTTTATTTAAGCTTTAAAAAATTATATGTTCAACTTTCAGGACCAAAAATGCAGCTATAAGGCCTGAGGGCTTAACCCTTGTGCCTTGGCAAAAAGGAAAGTGCCTGCTCTAGGACGCCACGTGTTAGCACTTTTGCCGCTTCGCACGTTGGTCGCACCATGAGGATAGCGGCAGCAGCTGCTGAGGTGGCAGCTCAAAGAAAGCACCAGAAGTATTCGGTACTCACAAACTGTTTGTTTGTACCTATTGCGGTAGAAACAACTGGTTGTTGGGGTTCAGAGGCCAAACTGTTTTTCAAGGAAGTGGGGCGCCGTCTACGAGAGAGGGGTCTTGACCCTCGCTCCGATTCATTCCTGATGCAAAGGTTGTCTATCGCTGTTCAACGTGGAAACGCGGCAAGTGTGCTGGGCACCTTTGCACCTGGAATGGCGCAGGGAGGGTTATTTGATTGAGCAGTGGTTGTTTTTATTTATATTAGTTTTATTATTTTTAAGTACGTAATATTTTCTCTACTGTTTTCCTGATAATAAACATTTTTTTAAACGAAACATTAAAATATAATTATTTTATCTTAATAATCAATGATGGAGGCCTTTGCCCAGCGGTGGGACAGTTATAGGCTATTTACTACTACTTACTTAATAATCAAATTGTAAATAATGCAAAAAATCTAATACATATTTTATAGTGCAATTCATGACACTTTTAACTTCGAGATCGTCGGTATAATTAAAAAATCGCTCCCCTAGTACCTAACCGCAGCCTCAGAGCACTCGACCATCGCATCGGCAACTTCATAGTTATCAAAGCAGGATAAAACAAATAAATAAATATTGCGAATATTCGAAGGCCAGTACGGCTGTTATCATCATCTGCTTGTAGTTATAGGCACATACACATATTCATTTTGTTGATATTTTATTCAGTTAGTACATTTACAATAGGTAAGCGAATAAAGAGAAACAAATTAATTTAAATTCATTTGTTTTTCTTAATTCGCATTCGGAGTTGAAAGCGCTTTTATTTATTTGGTTAGGGCTTTCAATTTAGACGTTTCGTTTCATATTAAACGCCAGCCGCACGAAGATCGTTCACGCCGCACACTAGCGCTGCCAATGAAAAAAAAACTAGAGATAGAAAATCAAATTAGGCTCAACAAACTATTTGAATGAAGTATTTTAGCATTTTTACGTCACCTAATGAACATCTGACATGTTATGGTTTAGTTAAATACGGCGTTATAGTTAAAAGTGACTGTTTTTAGCTGTAATGTAATGAATGTAGTCATTCGCAAAATACTAAAATTAGACCATATTATATATAATGTCGATTAATATAAAAAATATCATTTTATTAAATGTATTGTTTTTACATTTTTTTAAGCATTCTAAATTACATCATATCGCTTTCACTTAATTCGTTATTATTTTAATTTAATTGCAACATTTTAGTATTATTTTACATAAAAATAAATAATAAGTGTTTCAGTTCAATATATTAAATCACAGATCACGTTTTGTAATGATTGGTTATCATTTTAGTACCTACCTACATACCTATTGATAACTGTAAAAATCACAGGACTATCTACTACGATACTAAATCAGTTTTTACTGACTGTACTTTCTACAAGTGGCCGAATTGACGACAAAAAAGTAGGTATTTCCAAATGGTGCCAACTCGGCCATTCGGTCGAATTTTTTTCGGTCGAGTTTTTTTCGGTCGAGTTGACGAACAAGTCGATTTCTTACAGTTGGGAAGCAGGTACTTTGTGTTGTGTATTGTGTATCAGTTGCTTACCCCTATTGTTTTGGCTTATCTTATCTTATCCTAGTGGGGCCTGCTGAGGTTTCCCTCTCGCTCGTAACACTTTCAACCCATCGGGATCTTTTGTGTCAACCCCATCCTTTCACTCTTCTTCGTCGGTAAAAGATAGATGCCATAAGTTTAGCAACGTCTCTAAGAGCGAAGAGCCAGAAGTCCTCCTGCTTCGAATAGGCCGACCCCAGGAGTGCCATTCTTTTCATTATGGGGGGTTGGCTTAACCACCATCACGCTTACAAATGCGGGTTGGTAATCAAGAAGCAAAGCTACCTATAGG
>OY720027.1:7037366-7209852 GCA_963082485.1 Eudonia mercurella | reverse complement strand
TACACGATCAGCTGATTAACTTTCTGAATTGAAACAACCATTTGAATCTTGTTATCAGTATGTTATTATGATAAAAGTTGATAATTGTAACAATTTTAAATTAAATGTATAAAGTTTATTATTACCAATGTAATATAGTTTCCGTGACGGCATTGGCATGCAGTAGGCAGCGAGCCGTTGGCGTAGTACCTATCTGATGAGTCGGCCCGCGAGGGGCCCCACGGTGGATCGCGGTCGGCGACCGAAGCGATGCTCGCTCGTTCTATTTGAATAATCAGCTGATTTTGACATACTCAGCTGACGCCGGCCGGACGCGCACTATTATCTTGTACTAATAAGCGTAGATAGATAATACTTCGTGCATTTAATTGCTCGCGAATGTACAATGCATTACGAGCACAGTAATCTAGTGTAATGTGGGGTTGCAACGAGTTCAGGGATGAGTAATGTTATGCACTTATGTCGTAACTGCCATTCACACACAGATAGTTTAGTAGCTACTACTTAGTTTAGGTATGTAGATTTCATAAGATTTGCAAGTAGGTAGGTAGTAAATGTTTTAAAAGTAAATCAGCTGTGGTGTGTTGCGGCCACGTGGAGCCGGCCGGCGCCGGCGCGGGTGACGTCACGCCGCGGCTGCGCCGGCGCTGCTCTGCTGCGGAGTGCTAACTGCTCCCTACATCTAAACCAGTTGCATACCACGGTTCAGCACAAGCAGACCGAAACGGTCTACGGCTGCACGGTCAATGACACCTCCAGACGTTACCTTACGTTTACCATACCTACGTAGCGCATCCGACTGATCATGATATTGTTAGATAGATAAGTAGGTACCTACCTACCTACGTAGGTCTACCTTGCCCAATTGGCCGTGATAATGAATCTTTTCATAACAAGACCTAATCTTAGTGCTTGTGTCATTAATTAGTCATATTTAGGTACCTACCTACTTACTGTTGGATAATGTTAATAATGTTTTATTGTCAGGCTTATTCTATAGACAGTCCATTTATAATATTGTATTACGTAGAAATATCTATAAAGATCGTTATTTTAATCAACATTTTATTCAACACGAACGAGTGACGCAATATTGAAAAAGTATTTAGGTTGTAAATAACTACAAAAAGTAATGCACTAATAGATATGTATACCTACCTAGGTAGGTAACTAAGCAAACCGGACTACCCCTAGTAGGTACCTAGGATTAGTTTTGTTTGCTTAGCCCCTTGAGCGTCGATCGACCACCAGGTAGCCGATAACAATTAAAATTCTATTGTGTCTGGTATTCGCGCGCTCGAGCTCCTAGTCTTTCGAAAAGAAATACCTACCTAATTTCTTACATGTATGAAAAGAAGGTAGGTATGACGTCATTAAGCTCCAGCCAGTTAATTAACGAGTTTAGGTCAAATCAAATAATAATTATTGTTTTGCAAAACTACCTACCTATTCGAAAGTATCATTTGTATATTAGCGTTGTTATCAACATGCCATTCCAAATAACAAAGCTTGAATTTTATCACCTAAAAGCAAGTTAAAAGTGAAAAAGTAACGCACTGCACTTCGTTAGATAAGGCACCTAGGTAGTAGTTACTCTAACTAAAGATACCGCAAAACGTTTATAGCTAGCTACCTAGCTCTGTGAACGTTCGCAAGAACAATGCAAGCAGATTATCCGCAGATATTGCGCTTGAATCAGCTGACTGGACCGTGAGACAGTCAGCTGAGCGCAAGTATGTCGCGTAGGCGATTTCTCGGTGTGTCTACACGATGCGAATGACATCCGCCGCATCGCGTTACACCGCCTGACGACCGTGAGAATCGTCGCCATTCATGACATGACATGACCAGTCACATGCCATTCACCACCATAAAATACCTTATTTGTCTGCGTCATTAACGTCCCGTTTTCTCCGCTTTCCTTCTCACAACAATCCCTTTCTTCCTTCTCACTATAATAGGTAGTTTTCATAGGAAACGTGTGCTACTTAGAAAGCTAAATAATCACTTATATTACACTAGTACATTGTTACACAGTACTGCTATAACTCTTGAGTCGTAGCGTATCGTACAAAGCATGCAAAGGAGCGAGTATTAGGGTCATTTCCGACACTCAAATTAGCTACCTACTTACTTACGTATAGCACAATTCCTGCTGATAAGAAAATGTTACTGCAGGAAAGCAATGCGCGTCGTATTATCGCACTGCGTGTATTTCAATTTTATATATATAGGTTATCGGGAATTCCGTAAGATAAACTCCAACACGGCCTGGGTGCGGCGTGAACGACTCGTTAGTTCTAAGAAAATTTATTGTAAAATTGTGCTTGAAAGCTAACTGGTGTTGTTATTTTCAGGTATGTGAAGACCAAAGTTGCCAGGAGGAGGTGTTCCCACTGGCGGTGTCGTACCTGGATCGGTTCCTGAGCGTGTGCGCGGTGCGGAAGAGCCAGGTGCAGCTGTTGGGCACCACGTGCCTGCTGCTGGCCTCCAAGCTGCGCGAGCCCAGCTCGAGATGCTTGCCCGCTGAGCTGCTTATCTTCTACACCGCTAACAGCATCACGTTAGCAGACCTTTGTGTAAGTAGACCTTTTTAGATATTTTATGAAATATCATCATCAATAGCCCGTAGTTATAGGCATTCCACAATAAAACATGAGATGAAAGGGCCTTAACCCATCGGAGTAACTATTAACTAATCTGTGCCACGGGGCTCAACGAGGATTAGTAGATTATAACAATAACCGTGCAAACCACAGAGTATAAAAAAATTCCGTAAACTATTATTTTTAAAAACGCTTTTATAACTGACTGTATGTGTACAGTACTTACTATAAATTGTATGTGTAGTAAGTACTGTAATGCCATGTTACTACCACGACCATAGAGTAAACAGGTGCTCCGGATTCCAACTGATAATAAGAAGATTTAATGAACTTTCTTCGTCTAGCCGAACAGCTGATTTCGTTAGCCATGCGTTTCTTGCGGCCGCCTTTTTGCGCACGCGCATGCACCGAGCTGTGCACTGCATCTGAGCGCTTTCGTGGCGTTCACTCCAAAGGTTTCTAGATCACAATATCCGTGTGCGATTGTAATTTGATATGAATGATACAATGAATCTTAGATAGTTATGATGACGTATTCACGTGCCTACAATAAGTGTTTACAACGTACCTATAACACAAACAGTGTTATAGGTACGCATGACTTCAATTTGACTCTCTTCCTTGACAGGTTTAGTTTGTGCTTTTCTGAATTTGTACACTTATGATGATCTATGCGTAACGCTAGCCAAATAGATGTTGTTTATTTTTGAGAACATAGTCACATAGTTATTTATAGGTCGGTATTAAATATAGCTCTGTGCTTTTCTAAGAATAGTTTGGAACGGCGCATATTGCTCATCTGAAATTTAATTTTAAAGGCTTTCTCAGTAAACAACTTCAAACTGACTTCTTCAGCTTCATCGTACTTTAAAACTATCTACAACCACACAAAATAACCTAATAAAATGTAAAATTTGATACAATCTAAACTGCCAAAATGCTTCGTCACAACCAAGTGACTCAACTCGATGAGACTGGACTGAAATAAATCTAGATACCTATTCTACCTTAAGTACTATCATTAAACTAGCCTGCCGCACACACTTAAGAATCTTGGAATCTGCATGAAAACAATATTCCGAGTTTCAACGACCCACATAGGTAACTGGAATAACAATGCAACAACTGATAGGAAATCTAAAATAGGTTTTATTCAAATTAACGTAGGTAGTAACCTCTCGATTCTACAGACGCCTGCATATCAACGTATCCAATATGTGGTCAACTATATGCCATATATACCTACTACATAAAGTTTAAAGTCTATTGAGGAAGTTTGTCAATTTGTGGTAGGTAGTTCGATGTGCAGACGTGTTACCTACTACGAGGTAAATCCAACCGTTTTGAAGGTACAGAAATCTGCTGTGTGCCGCATTAATTGGCGCGGATTGTTCACTAATTGGTCGATCGGTTTTCGTAAATATTCGGCTTTCGGCTCGGTGGCTCGGGCTCGGGTAGGTATTTGCATCGGCTGCCACGTACCACAAAATAAGACTGCAGAAGGTAATCTTACAAACGCGCTCGCAAACTGGGTGCCTAATGTGAGCTTTGTGTACTATCCGTATTGATTTGATATGTTTACGAAAACGAAAATTAGTATGGCATTGAAGCAGCGCCTCCTGGCGACATACGAGAAGAGTTAAAACTTTGCCATACAAATTCTCGTTTTCGTTAACGTAATCGAACAACGAATGAAACTCACACTAGGCACCATGCGCTCGGACTGACGAGATCCGTGTCCTTGCAGGCGTAAGTGGCCTTACTTGCAAAAGTAAGTACCTATAAGCTAACCTTCTGGGTCTTCTTATTTTGTGCACGTACCGTCTGCAGCGGGCACCCGCCGGGGCCCCGTCAGATAATGAGTGCACGCACTTGAGTTACGTCCGACCTGTTTTGTACCTAAAGCCGCAAGTGCAACAATTATGGAGGCAACAAGTACTAAGGAGTTTTGTAAGTAGTTGATAGTACTTATGCCTTTTATTACAGTGGAAAACTCGTCCGAGTGGCTAGGCTAGTAGTTAGCTACCTTGGCAAGAATGCACATGTGTTGGCATATGTTTTTCTAGGTTAGGTCTTGTCTCCGGACTAG
The DNA here is from genome assembly GCA_963082485.1 of Eudonia mercurella. Lineage (NCBI taxonomy): Eukaryota > Metazoa > Arthropoda > Insecta > Lepidoptera > Crambidae > Eudonia > Eudonia mercurella. Next base: position 7,205,157 of record OY720027.1, on the reverse strand, counting down.
AATAGGGGATAGGAAAACCGCTACATAACTTGGGCTCACTTTGGGGCTCTCGTATCCCAGTAAAAAGGATTTACAGGGTTAAAAAAAGTTAGGCCTGTATGCATTATCCTTTTTTTTCACGTATGTACTCTTCTATGATCGATCATACATAATAAATAACATAAAACAATTTTCTGTGATTATTGTAATCTATACATCTATTTACAAAGACAGCAAAATCATTAATTAGCTGCAATGAGCAATAGTGACGACCTGGGCTACGGATCGCAATTTTCAACAAAAGAACATTCCTATTGGTCTGTCTTCATTCCAACTACGTCTATGCGCATTTCATTATATAAAGATAGTATTTTATGGGATCCCCTATGATGGTAGGAATCGGGCATTACATTTAGTGTTACAACGTAGTGTTTCTGCATTCTGGTAGCATCTAATCACAAAAATAATTATCGCGCTGCCTAGGTATGTAATTATAAATAGAAATTATACATGATTAATGGGCGATTCTTCAATACTTAGATAAAATGTCTTATCAGTCGGATATCGTATGCCAGACCTTGAAATACGAGTTGAAATTTTCTTTTAGGTGCGACTGGGTGGGTAATCAATTATTTATTCGAAAAATAATTCGGAATAGCAGCCCCTAAACAAAAAATATGGAAACACGTAGTAGTACTACTAATTATATTATATTTTTAACAATCTTGTCGCTAACATACTCTCAAACTTCAACTCATTTTCTGTCTAACTTAGAACAATCTCGTAAATTCCTTTTTGTTCAATAGTCTAGGTATTTTAAATTACATTTAATGCAATCTGTATCGCAAAATTGTCGGTTACGTGGTTTCGGGCGCGGTATGCGCCGGCGCAAGCTCGCGGACGGGCCGGACAGTGTCCTCTAACGAGCCGGAGCCGCCTTCTCGGAACAGGCCATCGAGACCCGCGTTTCAATCAGCCCAATTACAGACGAGGCATGCTGCTTATTTTTTCTCACGCGCCGCCGCCGCCGCCGGCGACCCTCACGCGCAAATTTACACCACAAAATAAAGAGGACCCAGAAGGTCAGCTTAAGACATACCGCTCTCGAGCATATCACACATAGACCCCCTTGCACGTAGCGTTGCCAGACGTCCGGATAAAGCCGGACATCGTTAGGCTTTTTGATTGCGTGTCCGGCCATAATAAACGGTGTCCGACTTTTTTTGACTGATTAATAATAAAGTAGGTACTTAGACTGATTTGGCATTCGATTTTATTTATATTTCATTAAATTTAACAAGGTGTATGGTAATAATCAAAAAAGCTTGATTTTACATAAAAAAAAATTATCGTACCTATTAATACTGAGACACAAAATCCTCAATAATGTTTTTACCCAAATGTCCGGCTATTAGGTTTTTGCACGGATACTGATCTCGGAACAGTCCGAACGCTGCTGTTGCGTGATTCGGTGCCCGTGAGAGGCTGCGCGTGCGTTGCTCGAGCGCGTTGGTATCAAGCTTGCCTTCTGCAGTCTCCTTATTTTGTGTCTACACACACCAATAAATAAGATCGCACCTCATATCCTATTATTTATAATTTTTCACGACCGACCGTTTTTTATTAATGGCCTATCGAGCGTGTGTTAGGTATATTCCGTCGACGTGGTGCGATGTGATTAGTAGCCTTGTAATTGCTGAGTCACGCGATAATAACACCACTTGGACGTACAGTACAGGTCTATCCCGTTGGAATTATATAATTATTCACTACAATATGTTTATTGGTTGATGTCCTTATCACTCGTGTCTTTTGGCTTGATAAAAAATGAATTCTAGCTAACTATACCTATTAATATATTTTCAACAAGTTAATTCAAACGTAATATGATTGTTTTTGAAACAAAAAGGTGTTAATAAATACACTATTTCAATGAATAAACACTACCTGATTAGTTTTCAATAACAAAAACTTGAAACTACAATTTAATTAATACACCAGCAACACGACTGTGCCTCGTAGCAGCGTCGTAGCACGGGGCGCTACGAAAACCGTAGCCTGTTGTGTGGGCTGTCTCAGTCAACTATTTCTAATAATATTTTAAACTACAGTTCTACAACAAATTTTATAACTTATTTATTAGTATTACTGTTAGTTTCAATTACCTAAAACTGTTATATAAATATATATTGAGGGTAGAAGGTTAGTAATTAAAATCCTTTTTTTTATTGAATATTTTATTTCATTTCCTCTGATAAATAAACTGGAACGTTGTTGCAAGTGTTATGTCATTTACGATATAAATCTGGCACTGTGAAAGCAACAAATTTGTTTTTAAATAGATTCAGACAAGTCGGCGCAGCGTTTCAAATAGCATCTAATAACGGCATCACCACAGATGCATGCTTGCTAAGTTTATGCTCGTCTAGTAATCGCTCAATCATGTGTATCGAAACCAATAATGATCTGGCTCAAAGCAATCGATACAAGTTTTTTAACTTATGATAGGTACAATTATTTTTGTTTAAGTAACCGTTAAAAGACGGCCGGCCTGTCTGTCGGCTCCAACGACGCATCGATAAAGAATCAAACTGCTATATATTTATAACCACCGTTTTCAGAGATTCTGAGTTCGTTTCCCACCCTACCCCGGTCACATATTGTGTAGTACTAGTAGTAGTATATTGTGTGTAGAGAATGCGAACAAACATTGAACTCAAGCATGTACAGATGTCATGTACCAAAACTGACAAATTTCATCCATACATTTTCAAACATATGCCTTAGCATTAACGTTCAAAGTCTATTGAGGATATTTGACAGTTTGTGGTAAGTTGATAGTACGTTACATTATAAAGTAATATTTCTACATGCATTTCCACAATTTTCTCCACTTCATATAGTACCTACTGACGATGGTATACGTATATGCGTTGCACTTTAGGGGCCGTCGCAAAGCGAATATACTTAGAATTAGAACGACGTCGTCGTCGCTTGGCCACACACTGGTTCTGACCAAAAATAGAAGGCATCCCGACTGGAAGGGCACAGTTCTTAATCCCATACTTTGATTTCAAGCACGTATATTAGATGTGACGAGGAGCTCGATGGCACAGTGGTTAACGCGCCCGGTCCGCGAGTGCTGAGGTTAAGCAACTCTCGCCTTTGCGAATCCAATGACCGGCCTTTGCCGGTCATTGGATGGGTGACCGAAAATTAATCATCTCGAGCGTCTCCGTGCTTCGGACGGTAAAGCCGTTGGTCCCGGCTGCATTAGCAGTAGTTAAAAACCACCAATCCGCACTGGGCCCACGTGGTGGTTCATTGCCCGTTCTCCCTATCCATCCTAGGGAAGGCTCGTGCCCCAGCAGTGGGAACATTAAATGAGCTGATGATGATGATGATAATGATATTAGATGTTTATGTACTATCTATTTCTAAATGCCTTCTGATACCACCAGTTAGGAGATATCACAAAGCACAGAATAAATATTATTGATGATGGTACACGTATATGCATTGAACTTTAGGGGGCAGTCGCATAGCGAATATTCTTATGGTGGTGAGTCTGGCGACTGACCGAAGCGTATCACCGTAACGTAACATAACATGTTCGATGCGAGCATTCGCATGGTCGGTACAGTGCGTCGGGCCGCTCGCCGCTCTCCGCCCTAGTATGACATTGAAGCAGTGCCTCCTGGCAACATACGAGAAGAATTAAAAATAATCCATACAAATTCTCGTTTTCGTTATCGAATGGCGAATGAAACTCGCACTTGGTACCCTGTTATCGGTCAGTCAGCAATGATGTATCAAGGACGCCGCGCATGGTACGTTACGATGATCGCTCGGGTCAGTCTCCACCTTTAGAACGTCGTCGTCGCGTCGCTCGGCCACACTGGTTCTCGGCAAAAAGAGAAGGCTCGGCATCCCGGCTGGAAGGGCAGTTCCCGCGCTCGGGGCCATAAACGAGCTCTCACATACACACCGCCGCCGCCGCCGCCGCCGCTCCGTAAACGTTCATTATAATTGAAGCATAAGTTTACGAGCGCGGTGCACATTGTCAAAAGAGAAAATTCAATATCGATGGCTCACTCGCACGTTTAATGGGACCCACACGAGATGTTTTTCATCAAGTGTCGATGGCTAGTGTTCTAATAAAGGACTGCGCAGACATCGGACGTTTGTCTGAGGATTTTTGTCCGCTTGCTTTATTTTTTTAGTTTCAGTCCCTCGTGTGCGTCAGTCGATGAAGTTGTAAGCTATCTATTTTGACGGATAAGAAAGTCCGTCTTCTGCGCATTCCCCAAGATAGCACCTTTTTATTTGCTATATGATGTAGTTAGGTGTACAGCTAAATTGTGATATCTCTTTTCCATTAAATTAATCAGACCGCTGAAACCAAACTTACACATAAACTGGAAAAATGTTTCTCTAACAAATCAAATTATTAATTCGAAACTGCTTTTTTATTACTCATAAAAGTCACTCATAATACTATATGTCATTTGTTTCAAACTAAATAGGTACAATTAATTCAAATACAAGTGGATATTTCGTTGCCGACATCATCGAAACACAATAGCAATAAAACCAAGCATGTTAAAATATGAGCGCTTTATTTTCACACCTACGTCAACTTCGCCTTAACTCATGAGTATGAAGGAAGTGAAACCTATTGTTTATAATGTAAGGAATGAGCATATTAGCACGAGCGGTTATTTGCAGATCTCACGGCACGACCCGCGCGGTTTCCGGTGCAAAGCCGAGCTCCCACAGGAACTAGCGATACATAATCATTTTGATCAGCTGCGTTCTAGCTTAGCTCTCTTCATATACCTAACCCTTCGCATTCCTTTGGAATGTAAATAACGATGCACGACCAAAGTTTATTTTATTCGATTAACCATAGCAGAATGACGAGTAAAATTACCACTGATGGTAATAAAATTCCAACTAGTATACCAGTCGGACAAGTCGGCCTATGCGGGCGACGAAAGCAGCCTCCTTGCGAGAGAAAAAAATTAAAATTTTGTGGTCAAGTGAATCGCGACGGTCCGCCATTGTGCCGCAGACGGCCGCCCGCCGTACGCATTCTTCAATAATATACCGTTCACATCAAACGGCCACTATAACATAAATTATAGAATCGCTATAGTCATTTCAAAATTATTCGCTGATGGTTTGTCTTACGTAAACCTCATAATAATTTTGCATGCCGTACACGTTTCATGCGTTGCCGTCGCTTAGTATTCAACGCCTGCCCAGACCAGGCTTCCGACAGATAAGTATCTAAGTTACGAGAGAAAAATCCCTCAGGATGTAGTAGTGAAAGGGAGTCACGAGCAATCCTAAACCTTCTCGGTAGGGAGCTGTGCGCGTTCGCAAAGAGCTGGCACGGAGTCATTGAGCTAAGTTAATCGAAGTCTCGTTTCTCGAATGTGTGCTCGGTTTTAATAACGACTGCCCGGCCGGTTATGCGTGTTCTTATCCGCATCTGGAAAATTCCGAAGTTGTTTAGTCTCAGGAGTGTAGTGGCCACGCGACACCGGCCTCATTGTTCGATTTTAACAGCAGCGCAGTCACACCGTTGACCGTTCGATGAAATTGGATAAAGCATGGGAACCGAGCGTGGAATTCAGCGAGTGCGTCGCGGGCGGCGCGGGCTGTTTGCATAGCTCGCTTTATTGGCTGTAACGCGGCTCGGTGGCCGCTGCCGCGCTCCGCCTCCTCTAATGATTACCAGCCCGTAAACATGCCCGCCGCATTCCGGGTCGGGTTCCGCGCCTGCACGCTGCACCAGTTACACGGCCAGCCGACCCAGCTGATGCCTCGCTCGCATACGGGGTACGGTGTGATGTCATATATACTTGTGCGGCATATTATATTGAATAACAACCCGCCCGGGCAGATACGCGTACACTTCACGTATCCGTCTGGCGTCGTGCAACGCCATCTGCGGTGAATGCTTTATGAGCGCATTGTTTTCGCGTTCCTCGACCGGTCGTAGCTTCTCCGAAAGGCAGTTTCGTTTCGCGGTCGACCCGCATACCACCGCACGGTTAACAGCTTTTGCTCATCTAATATCTATTCAACCGATTTATTGCCGCGATATCCGAGAAAACGTAATGATCTACGAGCCATTCCTCAAAAAGAGTGTCGACGCTACAAAGTAACGTCTCACACTGACACTGAGTTATTTCGACTTCCAGTGATGAGACTTCATTCATTCACAAGCTAGTTGACACAAAAAGCGAGATGCCCTAAGCACACTCCCTTGCTAAACGACAACCGACTCTAATTCCTCGGTGCGAGACACAAAGCCGCGTGGGTAGGATGGAGAGGCGAGTAGCGCGCTGTCGACCCCACCGATTGAGTTAAGTAAACATGAGTATTATCTGTCAACGGACATGCATCGCTTACGTGTATGTGTGTATGTGTACACTCAATAATCGAGTTATTCATAAAATTAACCGACCCGATATCAGCAACAGTAACGTAGGCACATTCGCTTAGGTTTAAAGCATTAATTAATTTAATCTAGGTCAGCTTATTTGTGATGTCAACGGAATAACAAACTGATAAGTTGCAAAAAGTTGCTTATTTAAAAATACAGATGATACCTATTCCAAACAATGTTTCTTCTTTAGTGATCGTTAATTAATCAGCTGCGTTACAATGGTTATGAATGATTGTGTTTTTCGGAATGCCTTTGACATGACTTTATGGATATGCGAGTAGTTCGTCCACTTATAACAAAAAGTGCATACCTACTTCGTTTGTGCGTTTGATTGCACAAATACTGTGGGTTGTACCTACGCGCCGTTCCGGGAAGTCACACTTGGAATTTTTACGATTATAGGACGGATGTACCAGCGGGATGCCATTTTATTGTCCTAGAGTCTCAACACTTTCTTGTAACAGCTCTAATCCGTTGTTCTCTTATTGTCGAGCTCTTGTTCCCAGATGAGTCACCAACATCTTGCATTCAAGGAAATACACAATGCCCTTTTAAATAAAGTACTGCTAGGTAGTTTATATGTAGCTGTAAAATCGACTTAGGTACTTTTAAAATCTATTTTGGTTTTAATATTTCTCCTAAACAGTTTAAAAACGTCTAAATGGCCTCTTTGTTCGGCATCGATATAATATTATAATAACCACAGACCATAATATCTGTGATTATAACGCTTGTTATCCTAAAAAAACTAATAGGAAGCAAATAGGTCTTTGTATCCTAATCTGGCAATCGTCTGGGTTGCAACCAGCCAAAACAGCCAATGTTAATGCTGCCAAATAAAAATAAAAACAAGGTTAATTTCTTTTTCTTAAAAATAATGTTTGAAAAATGTTTTAAATGTAAATGTCAAACTCGGTTCGTAACCCAATCTCTTTGGTTGCCAACAGAGCTGGGAACTGCTTGTGCTGTCCAAGCTGAAGTGGGACGTAGCTGGTGTGACGGCGCACGACTTTCTGCCACTGCTGCTGTCGCGGCTGCCGCTGCGGGGGCTCGTCAACACGGAGATGGTCCAGCGGCATGCGCAGACCTTCATCGCGCTAGCGGCTAGAGGTGAGTTTCAACACTTTCAACAGTTTCAACACAAGTCTACAAATTGTTGCTACTGTCTACTGGTGTCGAAGATTGGAATCGATTCCGCTGTGTTTTAAAAAGTCAAAACTTGTCTCTGTTTCAAAAGCATGTTTCCGATATTATCCCTATATACCCAGTGGAAATGTCAAAAAACACGATTGCAAACATTATTAAATAGAAAAATGTATGCCCGTGTGGTGCCGGCTATCTCTCCAATGCATTCCATTATAGTTCTAATAAGAATTTTAATATACCGACTACATCTAAAGACGTTGATTGTAAAATTACTAAGCATCACGTCTGCGAGGTTTATCAATCATACATTTGGATGATTTCGTCCTATAAAAACATCTGAGTTTCGCTTTGAGTGTGTGGTATATTATTCTACGCAGTATTTACGCATTCTACGCGGTATTTTCGTCCATAGGTTGAATTAATACCGAGCGGTTTTGTTTGCGGCAGACAGTAATTAGCATCTAGATACCAGGCCGGGTCACGACGGTGTCTCGTGCGAGTGTCGTCTCAGCCATGTCACTGAACCTTAACATTTCTCAATCATCTGGAAATTCTGCGAGAAAACGTGAATTCCTAGTCTCTTCTATGTCAAAAAATATTTTAGGGAAGGCAGATATTTTGTGTCAAATGTCTTAATATGAAGGCAATGATTTAAAGCTAGACCTTGTTAATAACAAAAGACGCACTGTGGACTTTAGTGGAGATTAGCATTCTCGGAATCGCGAAATGTCAGCTCGGGTCGAGAATCGAGATGAGAATAGTGTTGTTTACAGCGAGGGTAGAGAGGACTTGGCGGTGTGTGTGTGTGTGTGTGTGTGGTGCGACTGGCAGGCCTCTACCGTATTTATGGAAAATTATGATTAAAAGCGGAACTAACCTTTGTTAAAAACATACTTTTTTTAGATTTCTTTGTTAAACGGGAATTTGTATATAAAATACTTCTTGTAAGAAAAAGTAAGTAAAGTCTGTAGTAAAACAAAAAAACGAATGGAGTGTTTCAAAAATAGTATAGTATGTAAAATTGATGCGTTACCCTTTGTACATGATGATCCAGATGTACTATATAGTAATCTTTTTGATTTAATAAAAACAGAATACAATCAAGTTTTTACTTCTAAAACAATAAAAATTTCTCATAAACTTAAGTTCTGTGATTGGGCCACGACAGGCATATATAATAGTAGAAAAAAACTGTATGAGTTATATAATTTAAGACAATATAACCATACTTTTAGTTTTACAGAATATGTTAAGAATTATTCTAAAATGTTTAAAAAAGTGTGCATATTAGCAAAATCAAATTTCGTTAAAGACAAAATTAATAACTCTAACAATAAAATTAAAGCCACTTGGGATATTATAAACCGTGAAACAGGCAAATTTAAACCACGGGACAATACTTTCACTTTGAAAGTTCACAACACCCTTGTCAATTCGGATTTACAAATTGCAAATATTTTTGATGATTATTTTGTGAATATACCAGTGGTAACAACTTTAAATTTAGATTCATCACCAGAAGCTGCACAATCTTTACTCAAAAATTATGTACCTAAACCTAATCTATCTTTTCAATTTAAATACATTGATTCTTTGAATATTATAAAAACATTCAAATCACTTAAAATGAAAAACACTAGTGATTTGTGGGACATAAGTATTAAGGTAATTAAGAATATTATATATCCTATTGCACCCTATCTTGCAGACATTTTTAATTACTGTATCAATAAAGGTATCTTTCCAGATCTTATGAAATTTAGTAAGGTTATACCTTTGTTTAAATCAGGGAACAAAGAAGACCCTAGCAACTACAGGCCAATTTCAATATTACCAGCATTAAGTAAAATTTATGAAAAACTTATACTCGAACAATTAATGGCGTACTTTAACTCAAACAATCTTTTACATAAGAAACAATATGGTTTTACTAAGGGTCGTTCCACTACTGACGCTGGTGTTGCTTTAATAAAACATATATTCAATGCCTGGGAGGGGTCTCAGAACGCTCTTGGAGTTTTTTGTGACTTATCCAAGGCTTTCGATTGCGTTGAGCACCGGACTTTGGTGATGAAGTTACACTACTATGGTCTTAATGATTTTGCACTTAAATTAATAGAGTCGTATCTCAGTTCAAGGACACAAACTGTCGATATAAATGGAACTAAATCATCTGGTTCTCATGTAAAAATGGGAGTTCCGCAGGGGTCAATTCTTGGGCCCTTCCTATTTTTAATTTATATTAACGACTTGCCATTCTTTGTGGAGAACTTCTGTGAAATTGTTTTATTTGCAGATGATACTTCACTCATTTTTAATGTTACTAGGTATAAGAATAATTATGATGATGTAAACAATGCTCTCGCAGAAGTACTCAGTTGGTTTACTGTTAATAACCTACAGCTTAATGCAAAAAAAACAAAATGTATAAAATTCACATTACCTAATGTTAAAACTGAGCCAACCGATGTTAGAATAAACGGTGATAAATTAGATTTAGTAGATTCAACAGTTTTCTTGGGTATCACACTTGACTCAAAACTTCAATGGAATCCTCATATATCGAAATTGGCCGGCAAACTCAGTTCTGCTGCTTATGCCATCAGAAAAGTAAGACAACTGACAGACGTTGAAACTGCTAGAACAGTTTATTTTAGCTATTTTCATAGTGTCATGTCGTATGGCCTCTTACTGTGGGCTACAGCGGCTGACGTTAAAACTATATTTATTTTACAGAAACGAGCAATAAGAACCATCTATAGACTAGATTCCCGTACTACTCTAAGAACTATTTTTAAAGAAATTGGTGTTCTTACAGTTGCATCTCAGTTTATTTATAATTGCATAGTCTTTGTGCGTTGCAATGTCAACTCATTTACTAAACACGGTGACACACACAATTTCAATACTAGAAATAAGAAAAAACTTGTAATGCCACTATTCAGACTGCAAAAGGTTCTTGGCTCTTTCTTGGGGCAAGGTATACACTACTATAATAAAATACCTAGTACTGTACAAGATTTACCATTACATAAGTTTAAAAATCATGTAAAATCTTCTTTACTTAAGAAAGGTTATTATACAGTCAAAGAATATTTAGATGATAAAACAGCCTGGTTATAATAAAAAATCAGCATTTTGTTTTATTTGGATCAATTATTATACTTTAATATCTTAGCGCTGATATGATAGCCTTTATCAGCAGTGTCCTACAGTTTACAAACAATATTTATGTTGCGTTAAACAATTTATTAAATTCTTATTTAGAGTAGCTTGAGTGTGGCATGCTCTCTTTATTGTCTCTGCGGTGGTGGCATGTGCGTCGGGTCGTTACATTCCCTAAGATATGGTTGAGTGAAGCGATGGCTGATTCATATGTCATACTCGTGAACGGGTGCCTCCTGTGGAGGCAGGTCTGCTCTTGCTTACTTATCTTATTTTTATTATTATTATACTCGTATACTTTAACTTTGTTTTCTTAGATAATTTTTGACTGCTATTAGTACTGTATGACATTGCGAAAATTGAAATTGGTAGTTACCTGATGTAATTTTTGCAAACTTATTATTATTATTATTATTTTTTGTATTATTTTTGGGTGTTGTGATTGTCCTTTTTTTGTGTGTTTGTTTGTGATGGAAAGTGTCCTTTTATGATAGGGCATTTTCCAATATTTTTGACGCTGTAAGGGAGAAAAGAGCTGGACACTTGCTGAGTTTCTTGCCGGTTCTTCTCAGTACAAGTTCTCCCGCCCAGAGTAGACTTACGAACCGATGGCATAATGACGTTCATAAGAGCTATTTGTAGCCTAAACTGAATAAATGATTTTGAATTTGAATTGAATTTGAATTTGAAAAACCTCGCAAAAACATTTTCAAAAGTATTATTTGTCTTTGGAAGTGAAATTTAAAATTGGGTAACAATTAGAATATGGCACCTGACAACCCTGAAGGCGGGCGGCAGCGCCTCCCACGCCGCTCGCCCGAGCGCATTCCAGCACGCCTCGGGACTCCCCCGCGCGCCCGCGCCCCCCTCAACCCTCATGGGATCATATGTTTTTGTGCAACGGTTTTTGTTGTTCGCCGCCGCTGTCTTGTTTTTTACTCGAGAGGTTCACGCTCCAACTCTTTTCACTCGCTCCTCGGATATCGTCTCGCAAGTTATTCGCTGCCGATGAAAGCTCCATTTATGACCATAAAAAATTCTGGATTCTATGAAGTATCCAATTAATTCAATAAATTATAATCGAATGTCACTTTCCAATTTAAAGTAAAGAGGTTGCTAACGACTGCCCTAAAGCGACCGACTCGTAGACGGTATACGTTTCGCGGTGTCGAGCGAGCCCGCATTATGTGTCATTATTTGAATGGCACAATTTACTCTGGATCTGGAATAAAAACTCGTCTGGATATTAAATTCGTTATGGTTATTTTAAAGCTAAGACATGTCTCTGAAAGCTCGGCCAGGTATATAAATTTTGCTATTTTTTAATAAATAGTTTTATGATCGCTGTGCTCGCCGAGAGTCGTAGCTGGTGCCTCAAATAAACAGCAAAGCGCTCCGCTTGGCGCTTTTACATCTTTAGCACGAGTAGTGTTAGATGTGGTCGGCGGGCAGTGGCGTTGCGTGAGGGCAGGTATCTTATCGGGCCGTTTCCACATGTGAGCGGTGTTGCGCGGGGGCCACGCGGGTGTTTGTTCCGGTGCGCGCGCGGCGTTAGACGGCCGGCGGTGCGGCCTCGCGCCGGAGCGTTCACCTCGCGAATAGACGTGAGCAACGCGGACGCCCGCATCGACGGCTGTTACCGCATCTGCTCCATGTTCAAGGGCAACACACAACTATTATGTCACCGCTGCTGGTGAGCCAACGCCAACTTGAGGCTACTACCATTAAGTGGGTCTTTGTTTCTGTTCAGTGTCAGGGTTCGTTTGTCAAAGATAATGGCGTCGTCGGCGATGTCAGTAGGTATGATCGGTCGAGCTCTGTATTCTTGGGTTCTTCTAATCTTATAAATAGCCACGTCAGACTATTAACACAAGAAAAAAATACCTATTCAAAATGGTGTGCGTTTCCTATTAATATAATTATCCTAACATTACTCCGTTTATTATGTGCTGTACCTAGTTCCTGTATAATTTATAGTAGTCTAGACTTGCTTATGTTTAAATCAGTTATTGGCTTGTACGGGCATCGCGTCCGCCACATGTGTGTGTTGGTATAGTTTATAGGCGCTGTTCGTGTAGCCACGTTCCTGATAAGAGTGCGAGGAGCTATATCAATGCGGAAAGCACGTCTGGCAGCGGCGCGGGCGCGGGTCAGCCGGGCGCTGCCTGCCGACTGCCGAGGCGGTCCGCTGTTTGATTAGCATCAGATTATGCAAATGCTCCGACTGAGCGGCCGCTCTCATTGTATCATCTCATTCTTTTTGCTCCTCTGCCCATTCCCTTTATCTCGGGTATGCCGACATGCAAAAAAATTAAAATAAATCTTTTAAATGAGCTGAAAGAGTGTTCGATATCCATACGTTGGACCGGTATAATGGAGTCTACTTAATGATGAATAGAAGGCCCTCGAAGGCCTCACTCGTATTGTGCGAGTCCTCATGTCTGTTGGGTATTTGTGATTTTCCAGTCTGTCGGTAATTATTCATGTAATCGTGGGAACAGGCAAATCTCTTTCATGTCGTAGTCGTATCTACCTTACCTACTCTGTACTGTTAGGTTATAGGTAAGTATTTAGATTTATTTGCTGCTGCATAATAAATGTGATGTACAGGAATCAGCTTAGGTATTCGATTGTGGCCAAGGACAATCCGCCGATTTTCCTGCTCAACTATCGCATGTTCAGCAAACAAATGATTATAGGTATTCTATAGTTTTACAAAATTAAACAAACCATCACGTTACAAATCAACAGTTTCGGAAAACGATAAACAAATAGTCATAGTGACCATTATTGTTTTAATCGATATTCATGAAACCATTACTCGTTAATTTTGCTGTGTAATTTCCAATTCCAATTTAATTACCATAAAAACAGTTTTCACTTGAAAAACAAATTATCTTAACATGAGACAAGCCCAAATTGGTTCATGGTAGGTACGTACGACCGCATAACATACACATAATGGTTTCGCCAAAGTAAGCCCGTGAGAAATATTCGAGTGAATCGGCTGCGCGGGCGCGGGTTGTGGAATGCGGTCGTGAGGGCGGTTGCCGGCTCCTTTGAGGCTAAACTCTCCAGAGAGGGCCTGACAATCTGCGCGAGAGAGAAGGCAACGTTCCTTTGCCGGATGTGCCTCTCTTCTAATATCTACATTCGCAGCCTTAACGTATTGACACAATCTACGAACTACCTATACGTTTTCGGAATGCTGGAGCTAGGTCTTATGTAGGTACATAGTAATATAAATAATTGGTAAGGTACCTAGAAGTAATGAATTATTATATCTGCTAAATATAGGTATTCAGGAAAATAGCATTATATATTTTATCTCCCTCTATCTGTAGGTACCTACCACTTTAATTAACATCTATGTATATTTGCCGCTTGGTAAACGAGCTGGTTTTTCTGAGCAGATGAAAAATATTTATTTCGAATTTTAACATCATTACGGTAACACTCGTATACTTCGATCAAAGCTCGTATAGGAATAACGAGACAATAGGCGTCGTGTGAATCGAGAGCGCGTAGATAGGCATCTAGATCATAATCTTGCAGTCTAGTATGGTAGTGTTTTACTTTGTTGCTGTTGTTTTCATAATTTCGTTTCCTTTGTTACAGATTATCAATTTACTCTGTACTCCGCGAGCACGCTGGCTGCTTGCAGCATCGCAGCGGCCTTACGCGGTCTCGGCTTGGACGGTCATTTGCCGATCTTGCAAGAACTCACTCGCATTGACTTGGTTAGTTATACACATTGTATTGTACATCCAAATTGTATGGCATACGCTTTCTATGGCCCATTAACTCACCACGGTTGGTGACCACCACCAACAAAATCTGATATGGGTCAGCGTTAAAGACAAATGAAAAGCAAACAATTGTTTTTTTGTTATATTGTTGTTAGTTTACATGAAGACTTGGAACATGTGTGTGTTAGACTTTGTATTTAAATAATTTCGTTTGTTTTTAATACGATTATCTTACTTGAGTAATCAGTAAATTTATTGCAATTGTCTTAACAAAGCATTTGTAGCCTCGTGTGTCAGCGTATTAAAATATAGGGATACCCGAGTGGACCCTACCCGTACTTCAAATGTAATACAATGGGCGTTCTTTTCTCACAGGACTGCCTGCAAACATGTTTGGAGCAAATCGAAGCGATGGTCGACAACATGATCGAGGAGCGGTCCATCTCGGTCCCAAACGGCCAGAGCCGGGAGGCGGCGGGGTGGACCCCCCCTCCCAGCCAGGACAAGGGGCACAGTAACGCCGCGACGCCCACCGACGTCAGAGACGTGCACTTCTGAGGCGGCTGTGCCCACGAAACTATTGCTTTAATTACGGTGCGTTAGTACGAGAATACTTTAAACTATGAACGTTAAGCGAGCATCCGCGATGAAGGACTGATAGCAAGACTGACAATGGCATGTGTCTAACGTAGGTACCTACTTACTGTTTGTTGTATAGGTTAAGTGCGCGTTTTCAACGTGATCCCCGAGTTCTGCGCGTCAGACTCGACGACTGAGACAGCTTAAGATATTTGACAATATGCTATCTTACGCCGTTCTGAAGGCACCCACTATCATACAAGCTCATCTCGACCGACTGCTGGACCACACCCTACTGCCGACGCTCTGGACGAGTTCAATGTACATCTTTCGGATATGGTAATATGGTTCTAGAAATTACAATCTACCTCTATATTTTTAAGGCATACGCTTCAGTTTCACATGGCGCTATCCATTTTTTTATAAATAAAATTAGCTGTTACACGTAGTCATTACATAACATAAAGCATTGTAATCGAATGGGACCAAAGTTAGCTCTTCGCAATATCTTGATTTCAATGATGAACTGATCTACTACTTCAGATGCTTGTCATTATTAATAAATAGTTATTATGATAAAACCTATCATAGTAGAATAGTATTGTTTATGATATATAAATTCCTAATTATATATAAGTTAGCGAGTATGATTAACGATGAATTTATAAAGTTCAATTATAACAGTAATTGTTAATGGATAATGATAAATTGGAAATTCAGTTGCGAACCTAACATATATTTTTTTAAAGATCCACGCATTGATTGGCCCACCTTTTTTTTATTAGTATTTATAAATACAAAATTTCGAACAGATTCCATCTATTTCGGGGGAAGGCAATAAATTACGCTTTTTAATGTTGTAAAAACCTAATATTATTTCACTTGTTATTATATTATTATAAACCACTAGAGTCGATTATAAAAAAATACATTCACATTTACTACACACACGTCTTTTCGAATCTACTAAGTATATCTATCTTTTTAGTAACCATAATTTAATAGGATTTACGAAGGCAAAGGGCTGTATATTTTCAATTTAGAGGATTCTCTTAATTAGTTATAAGGGAAATAATTATAATCTTGTTCCTGTTTGATGAAAAATACCAACAATGATAGTTTAACTTTAATTGTGATAGAATTGAAAAGTTATCAAACTTCATATCATAGTCACTTCCAGTCATAATATGTTAACTTAGGAGTTACTATGTAAAGTTTTTAAAATATCTTATAGGAAAATTTAAAAAATGTGATTTAGGGATCATTGGTAAGTGTATAGAATAGAGCTGCATTTAGTCGTTTAAATCAGAATATCGTTCCTATTTATGCAAACATTGGAAATAAATCATATGCAATAGTCGTGATGTTACAGTGCTATAACTTGTACTTAATGTTTCAACGATTAAATTCAAATTCATGATAACTATTGATATTGTGATAAATTCGTCAGGTTTAAGTAATCTTTTTATATATATAAGTAGGTACGGGTGGGTAGGTACAACGATACCTACGCATTGTATATAATTACTTTGTTCATTATTACACCGATTTTAGTTACTAGTTCATTTATATTATTAATAAGTTAAACAAGGAATCACTCCGATGTCTTCCATTAGTGTTAGGAAAGGCAAAAAAAATGTGGGAGAACATTACATACTGATATGTTATTTTCTCCAAACAGCCAGCCTATCCTAAACAGGTAACTATTGCGATCTGCGATGTATGTAGTAAGATATTGGTGTACATAATTATAACAACTAAATATAAATATGCTCTAAGCATGTGGTGCCATAAGTAACACTATTATATTTATAAAAACATTATTTTGTATAACGTTAGCAATAAAACTATGTAGCTAATTTGAATGCAAGGTATATTTTATAATTAAACCTTTAAAAACAGTAAATATATATTCTGAATATATTATTTATAGATCCTTTATTTTTTAAGTTACTACTGTTTTGGTTGTGGAATATACCTGCATCTAGTTATGTTGGGTATAAACACTTGACATTAAAGAGAATAAACATTTTTATTATACTTAAGTTTGTATGTAAAATTATGTGGGAAAATATACGCATTACAAAGTTAGTCTTATTAATTAATGCTTTTTATTTGGCTTTGGACTGGCTTTTTCGATATAGTTTAATAAGAAATTTAATTACTTTTGTTATGAGATAGTTTTCTAGAAGCGTCGGGAAGGTGTTTTCCTGTGATGTAAATAGTAAGAGCAATATTGCAAAAAATAAGTGATCTTTGCTATCCATTGCACTGTACTAAGTATATAAAATTAATGATAAGAAGCAAGATTCTAATTATGTTATGACAAGCAAAAATGCGTAAGTTTGATTTTATATGTGATTATAAGGTAACTAATTTAAGTATCTTTGGATTGTAAGACGATTGAGAAGTTGAGATGTAAATACTTAAACAGAAACAATAAAAAACTTACAAAATGAACACTTGTTTTAACTGTTGCATCCATACTCATCATCATCATCATCATCAGCTCATTTATGTCCCCACTGCTGGAGCACGAGCCTTCTCTATGAATCACCACGCGGGCCCAGTGCGGATTGGTGGTTGTTAACGACTGCTAATGCAGCCGGGACCAACGGCTTAACGTGCCTTCCGAAGCACGGAGGAGCTCATACATAGCTAATACTTACAAACATATTTTTGACACATAATATACTTTTTTATAATCTCTAAAGTTTCATTATCTTAACACACTGGCCACATAGGAAAAAAAAAGCGATGGTTCGATTTCAATTGTTTTTTGAATTCGTCGAGTCGCTGCTGAAAATGAAATTGGCCCGTGAAAATTAAAGAGCTATGATTTATTACGACTTTAAAAGTGGATTAACACAAAAACAATGTGAAGACCGGATGATTGCTGCTTTTAGTAATGAAGCACCTTCAAAGACGACAATATACAGGTGGTATTCAGAATTTCAATGTGGCCGTGTATCCCTCACTAACGACGTGCGTGTAGGTCGACCAAAATCGGCAGTCACGCAAGAAAACGCCGATGTTGTGCGTCAGCTGATAAAGGAAGACCGACATATTTCATATCGGGAGATTCAAGAGTGTTTGGGCATTGGAATGAGTCAGATACAAATTATTTTACAGGAACAATTTGGCGTGCGAAAGTTGTTTTCCCGTTGGATCCCTCACTTATTGTCTGACGAGCAGAAAACTACTCGTGTCAATTGGTGCCGCAGAACTTTGAATAAATTCAGCAGAGGAAGCTCAAATGCAGTTTTTAGCATTGTATCAGGTGACGAGTGTTGGATATAATTCATATGATCCTGAAAATAAAAACCAATCTCGAGTATGGGTTTACGAAGACGAGCTCAAGCTGACAAAAGTTATTCGTTCTCGCAGCACGGCCAAAAAGATGGTGGCTACGTTTGTCTCCAAATCGGGTCACGGCTACTATTCCTCTTGAAGATCGTAGAACGGTCAATGCCGATTGGTACACCACTATTTGTTTGTCGAGTATCTTTGCTGAACTCCGAAAAAAAAACCCTAGTCGCCGCATCATCCTTCACCACGACGATGCCAGCCCTCACACCGCTCGGAAAACAACTGAGTATGTGGACGGTGAAAAAGTCGAATTACTGGACCATCCTCCATACAGCCCCGACTTAAGCCTCAATGACTTTTTCACACTCACCAAAATTAAGGATAAGTTGCGTGGACAGCGGTTTGAGACGCCGGAAGCAGCAGTGGAGGCTTTTAAAATGGCCATTTTGTCGACCCCTATTTCAGACTTCAATAGGTGCTTTAACGACTGGTTTGAACGCATGGAAAAGTGCATAAAATATAAAGAAGAATACTTTGACAAACAATAAAAATACTTTTATTCTA
The DNA here is from genome assembly GCA_963082485.1 of Eudonia mercurella. Taxonomy (NCBI): domain Eukaryota; kingdom Metazoa; phylum Arthropoda; class Insecta; order Lepidoptera; family Crambidae; genus Eudonia; species Eudonia mercurella. Next base: position 7,186,206 of record OY720027.1, on the reverse strand, counting down.
TTTTACTGTATATTTTTTTCTATTCCCGAAACTATCAGTTTGACCCTCTTATGTAACAATAAAAATATAATACTAATCATATACTATTTTCTGTACCACAAACTGAAATTTCTTCAATAAACTTTGTGCTTTACGTCTACGGAATTATGGTTGAACATTCATTGAAGAAACTGGCTAGTTTTGGATAGTCTGATTATTGAAGAAGATGACTTGACTTGAACCTTAAGTCTTAGCAATCTCCACCACTCTTTTTTTTAGCGTATTGTCAAAACAAAATAACAAGACTTTTTTTTAAAGTTTTGGCCTCAAACGGCCTTTACACCGTTATAGGGCAGACCAGCACCAACTTCCAATATGATAGATATGCTGAGCTTTCTCGACTTGAAGTTGTCCTACGAAGCATGTTATAGGTAGACCAGCACCAACTTCCAATATGTTACGCTGAGCTTTCTCCTAAGTTGTCCTATGGTGCTTGTTATAGGAGTAAGGTGTGACAACAGAAACAATATTAACATGATCAAATAATTTTTATTTAAAACAAATTTACAATTTCATTTACAAATGATCCTTGCCCGCTCAGGATCAGTTATTTATTATATACATAAATTATACAAGTTCAATTATACCAATGAATTGTGTTTAACATCGAATCTGGTAACATTTAACCAATTTATGAATGAGAAGGCACATTTTGAGAAAGTCCCTAATAATTTTACTATGAGCGCATTCAAATAGTACCATCAAACGAGTAAGTACAAAATTATTCAAACAAAGGAATTAGGTATATCTTTAATATTACCAATGAAATTAACAAAAGATCTTCTTAAAAAAAAATAGTGATTAAAGTTATAGAGACGATAAAATGGAAGGAATGCATCGTATATCGAATCGTATCGATCGTACTTGCCAAATAATACCAATGAAATACCAACAATCATCATTTATTGTGCACTATGTTCACTATCAGAGCCACATTTGGATGGTCTAGAAATAAGTCTTTGTCTGCCTTTAGTCTTGCCTGCTTATACAAATATATTATAGTAGGTAGGTTTAAGAAATAATAAAAAGAAGAACAAGAAATTTTAAATGTATTCTAGAGACAGTGGATCATGGAAGGAAAACATTTTTCAGTCATTTAGTCTATCGATTCTTTGCAATTCACTATATAAAAGTTATTTTAACAACGTACTCAGCAACAGTGCAGTAACTAACAAAGCACCTCATGTAAAGGTTTATCTAAACCGCACTAAAATTATACTAATCCTGGTGATTGATATTATGATTGGCAAGTTCGTATATGTGCACAATTTATAAAAGAATGTTTCTGCAAACATTTTATAATTGCGTCGTTGAAGGGTGGTGGAAAATTTTGGTCACACATAAATGCAAAACAGTCTAAAACAGTAGGTACAAATAAACAACTAAAATTAAATAAAAATTACACATTATAATACTATTGTTAAATGTATAGATCCAGTATTCTAAGCCATGGTCGGTTACTAATATAACATGTATATCGCCTTATAAATATAACGAATACTCACATATGCACAACTTTAGGCGTACTCTTTCCTCTTAGCCAATTTAGAAGCACCGTTGATGTACTCTGTGAATCCCGTGCTGGAAACAAAAAAAATATTTTATTTGTAACATTTTATACAATTTATAAATATTATTTATGGGTGGGGCCATTAGTGTTAGCCGCCTAGTTTAATAGTGACTCGGCTCAAGTACCACAAAAATAATCTTTTTTTCGTCTTCACGGGTGCGGGCGGTAGGACTCATCTAGACGTCCTAAACACGTCTTAGATGACCCCGACGATCCCATAACAGTTGCGGAAACCCCCCCCCCCCCCTCCTCTAAATGACACTACACATTAACAGAATACATTAAACATGCACACTAGTTTTGGTCCAAGACACCGTACTCGTCGAACAAGGGTACGAAGAACCGGTTCACACGCGCTCTATACCAGGTACAGACATGTACCTGGGCGCTTCTCTCCTCCACGGCCGAGATCCGAGCCTTTATAGGCGCCCTCGGGTGGTTCCGCTCTCCGATCTGATCCGATGATCCGAACCCTTCGGAGAATCGGATCAGATCTTCGAAGTAGGGCACGGGGACGCGCACTAGTGCGCGATGCAGTTCCCTCTAGAAAACCTCCGAAGGTGATTCGTTTCACACGGCTTGAGGAACCCTTTAAGTTTCTCGCCGCCCCCAAACAAGCCCGGTGAAGCTGAAAATGCCGTCTGAGGCAATCAGCAATCTCTCTCCAAAAAAAAAAGGGCGGTAGGAAAAAACAAATGCCGATGCCAGAGATAAAAAAAGCTTAAAATAAACTGTATACTAACTTGAATAGCCAGATCAGAGTGGTATAGTAAGCTATTTTATCTTATGGGGAGAGATTCGTGCCCAGCAGTAAAAATATTAGCAGTCCTTCGATTCACTGCACATTAAAATACCATTGTATCGGCTGCCTAAGGCAGGCAATGCCGGTACAGCAGTGGGAGCTAAAGGATCAAGGAGCTAAGGAGGGGTGGACTTACTTGGCGAGCTGGCGTTGATGGCTTAGCCACGATACGATTGTAGAGGGAATGGAGCTGAGCTGGTAGAAGTCTCTTCTTCTTCTTCTAGATAATGTCTATTTACAACTATAGCATATATCTAGAAGAACCGAAATTAAAGGTTAGCAACGTCGCGCTGCAGAAGTCGTATGTCCATCTATCACTGCTCACTCTCTCTATTGCAAGGAACTAACATTGCGACTGTACTAAAAGTATCATGACAGAGAGTGTGGTGGATATGATGGCCTCGGGAGGAAGGTTGGCAACGTCGCGCTGCAGTAGCCGCAAGTCCATCTATCGTTGCTTACTTCACTCTTTCTATTGTAAGGACCTACAACGTGGCTGTTCCAAAAGTATCATGACGCAGGACTTACAGAGAGTATGGTGGGCCTGCGCGAGCTGCTCGACCGCCTCTGGTGGAAGGTTGGCAACGTCGCGCTGCAGAAGCCGCAAGTCCATCTGTCGCTGCTCACTCTCTTGCCGGAACCGGACGTCGCGACTGTGTCTCACGCTACGCAATTCTGTCAACCTAGCGGGAAAAGTATTCGTAGTAGAAAAATAGAAAGTAAATGAAGGGAAACAGAAGAAAAGTTGATGAAAATTGCAGCTAGATATTGCAGAAAATATTAATTTATGAAAGCAGGTGTTACTTTAAGGAAATCCGTGGCATACAAAAATGCATTATATTGAATATTTTGAATGTTTTAGAAAACAAATTATCTATGTTCTTATTAAAAAAAATACTGTTTGACCTTATTGATTATTTATAAAAAATATATATTTTATTTAATATAGTAACAAGGTTTCTCTTACTTAGCTTGCAGCTTTGGTTTATCTGGATCAAAATCACTTATGCTGCTGCTGCGGGAAGACTGACCCCGGTGGGTATCCACAAAAAGCGACTCCCTTTCTACACTGAAACTTGGTAGCTCTGGCACGATTTCTTGACTATCAGAAGACATATCTAATTCAGACGACTTAAACTTCGATTTCATTTCTTCGTTCGAACGTAAGCTATCAGACAGCCGTAATTGAAGAGTGTCTCTTTCTTCCAACAAATGCGTGAGTTCCATAGTAAGCTCTTCACACCTTACATCTCTCTGGTGCAACATATACAAAGCCAAATCAAGTTCAGCTCTAGGGACTGCATCTAATAAATCTTTATTCATTAATACTTCTGTTGGTTCGCCATCGGCACCCACTTTGGTGTCAGACGCGAAAGTAACGTGCTTTTCAATTTTACTGGCGGTTTTTTTGATCGTTTGTTGCAAACTGAATATCTCATCCTTCAACATCACTATCTCTAGTTCTTGATTTTCGAGAGCTGTTTGCTTTTCTGTAGATTCAGAAGCGTATTCCTCAAGAGTTTTGTTCAATTCTGCAATATTTTTGTTGAGATTTGTACATTCTATTATCTTCGAATTTAAAGCTTCAGTTAAACTAGATATTTCAACATTTAATTCAGTTTGGGAGTTCTCATGGCTGTCTGTATGTTCATGCATTTTCAACCTTAGCACAGCTAATTCAGCTTCTTTTTCGTAACTTAAGTCCTCAATTCTTTTTTCGTACTCAAGTAGGTGCTTTCTTACATTTTCAAATTCTTCGTTACGTTGCGCAAGTGCTATAGTAAATTCGTTTGATTTTTTATAAACTTCATTTTCTTTCACTTTCAATTGATTATTTAAATCTATGATTGTTACTTCAAGTTGTTCAATATTTTTATTTAACTCTTCAACTTGTTTAATTAATTCTTCGTTTCTTGCTTTAGTGGTTATGAGCTCATTCTGAATATTTTTGAAGTCCGATTGATAATTTTCTGTAAGTTCTTGATTATTAAGATTTATTTCTTGTATTAATTTTTCATATTCATCTTGTTGGGCGATTAATTTATTTTCGTACATAACCTTTTCGTCTTCTAATTCTGAACGCATGATATCTAATTGATTTATAACTTCACTATATTTATCTTGAAGATTTCGTAAGTGATCTTCTTTGTCTTGTATTTTATTCTGTAGGGAGTTCACTTGCTCCATCATTATAAATTTTTCTGTTTCTTCTTGGCTAGACGATTGAATATTGTCAAGAAGCTGCTCATACTTAGCTTCTGACGCGCTCAATTCTTCTCTGAGTTCTTGTTCTGTTTTGAGGAAATCAGCTTCTCGTTGTGCCAGATGCTGCTTCCAAAGCTCTGCTATTTCAAATCCTCGTTGATCAACTGCACTTGATACAGAAGATCGTAACTCGGCCACGGTCGAAAGTAACTGATCATTTTCGGTATCAAGATGTTCAATTTTAGAACTGAGTTCAACTATTTGCTGTTCATAATCAATAATTTTTTGTTCAGATTCCTGATTTGTCACTGCTGGTGAACGTTCAGCTAATGTTGAAAGTAATCTGTCTTTTTCAGTGTTAAGATGTTGAATTTGGGATTTAAGCTCAACTATTTGCTGGTTGTGACACATTATTGTACTTTCTTGTTCTTGTTCTTGATTTGGTATAGAATAACGTAATTCCACTATAGTTGAAAGTAACTGGTTATTTTCAGTGCTGAGATTTTGCAATTTAGCATTCAACTCAATGAACTGCTGTTCGTATTCTATTATTTTACCTTGTAATTCTTGATTTAGAGTTTGAACCTCTTCTAACTTTGAAGTTGATTCGTCTAAACGTTGTTTTAATTGTAAACAATATGATTCCAATTCTGAATATTTCTCTATTAAAATTATATTTTCATTTTGATTGTTTATTTGCTGCGTACTTGACAAATTTGTTTGGTCCTTTAAAGTATTGACCTCATAAATAAGAGTTTCTATTTTAATTTTAGCTTGATTTTCCAATTCATGTGCATTTTGTAATAAACTTTCTAGGTTGCTACATTTCTCCGTCAATTCCTTTTTTTCAGTCTGAAAGTCACTATAAAATTTATCATTAATAGCTTTCAGGTTCTCGTAGTCTTGTAGAGCTTCATTATGCTGCGATTCTATGATATTCGACTTTTCTTTCAAAACTTCGATGTCATTTAACAAACTTGTGTTCATCTTTTGTAACTCCTTAGTACTACTGTTTAAGTTTTCGCAGTTTTTACAGTTTTGTTGTTGTTGTTGCTGTTGTTGTTGTATCTGTTGATTGAGATTATTTATTTCGTTTCGAAGGTTTACCTGTAGAGTTGATAATTCGTTGTTTTTGGTTGTTAGTTCATCAACCATTATTTGTAATTCATCATTTTCTTTTTCAAGCTTAACCATTTCCTCTTCTGCTAAGTTATCTTTTACATTTGGATAGTTTGAACTAGCTTTGTGATCTGGTGAATCTTTATTTTCTTCACTCCATTGTAACCTGGACATTTTATCATTAACCTCCTTAAATTTAAATTTCCATAATTCTATTTCATTGTCCATTTTTTCTTTCATTTCTGTCAATTTTTCGTTTGCAGAATTAAAAACTTCATTTTGTTTTTTGATTGCTTCTTTTTCACGTTTTTCTTTTAATATTTCAGAACTTAGCTCTTCTATCTTCTTTTCTAAAGATTGAATATTACTACGTAATTCATCCTCGATAGCACTGTCTAAAAAGGATGACTCTGACAATTGTTTTGATAATTTCAATTCATTTGAAAGTCGTTCATTGTTTGACTTAAGTTCTTTGAATTTCTTCATAACTTTCAATAGTTTTATGTTTGTTGCATCGAGATCATTCTTTAATGACTCATTCTGTTTCTGGAGCTGACCTATCTGTTCATGTAGTTGAGACATCCCTGCTACCTCGTCGCTGGTCTCTTCCGACTCTCCCAAACCCCATCCTTCGTCTGAATTAAACGGATCTGTAACTGTATCAACATCATCCTCTTTGTAACAAAGATAGGCTTTTTTAGGAACAATTATTTCCTCAATGACATCAGGATGTGATACATTTGAAGACTTTTGTACGGATTCGGAAATTACGCCGCGAGTTTGTTGATTTTCTGGATTTGTTGATAGATCTTCGGTTACTATTTGAGACTCTAAATCAGATACATCGCATTTAGTCGGTGCCTCAAAATTTAACGCTTCTATAGTAGATGAAATAAACATGCCTTCCGTCTTAGGAATATTCATTTCAAAACTTACTTTTTTCTTATCTTTCAATTCTCTGATCTGTTCATCTTTGTGAAGTAACAAGTCTTTTAGTTGATTGTTGTCTTCTTTTAGTCTGTTTATTTCTTTAATAAGCTGATCCACGTCATTTGTGGATTGTTGTAATTTGGTAGTTAATTCATTTATTTTGCTTTCTAAATTAGATACAGTGGCAACACCATTCCCATGAAGCGTGTGTAATTGTTCATTAAGGTCGTTGACTTCTTGGTTTTTACTGTTTATAACCGAATTTAGCTTATTAATTTCACTAATGTATTGGTCAGTGTAATCTGGTGCAACGGATTGCTCATTGGATACAGACTTGTCGAGTAATTCTTGATTTAATCTATTGAGTTCTTCCATGTTAGCTTTAACTTGTTCATTTTCATATCTGTATTCGTGGAGCTTATTTTCCAGTTGATTCACATGCTCAATTATTTTTTCGTACTTTTCACTCAAAATTTTCTTTTCCTTGAAAGCATTTTCTATTTGTATATTGAATTCCGATTCTAATTCTTCAATATCTTGTTTCTTTTTTGCTATCATTGTTTGGTGTTCTTGCGTGTTTCGTTTATATAAGTTTTCTAGATCTCTAAGTTGAGTCTGAAATTTTAAGACCTCAGATTCAGCCGCTTCCGCTTTATTGGCTTTATCAATTAGATTATTGTAATGTTCTTGCATATCGGAAATAGATTTACGTAGGCGTTGATTTTCTTCTGTGATGTGATGTGTTTTGTCTTGCAACTGCCTGTTTTCAATTTCTATTTCTTGAAGTTGTTTTTCTACCACCCTATCATGATCTATAAGAACAGCTAATCTATTAATTAGTTCATCTTCTTGACTGGTATACTCAGAATAGGCTTTTTGCTTTTCTTGCAGTTGGCTGTCTAATTGATCGGCCTTACGCTCAAGGGAATGCCTTCGATCCTCCATGATGGATACACTATCTTCAAGACGACAGATGCGGCTTTTATATTTGTTTATTTCCGTTTCTAAGGTTTCTATATATAAATCACGTTCCTGTACCTTTGCGTCGTGCCCGAATTGCAATTGACTGAGCAGTTGTTCTTGATTTTCTAATTTTTGTGATAAGTCCGCTATGTGCGCTTGCTTTTGACCTAAATCAGCTTCCAATGTGGAAATTTTAGTACTAAAATTGATATAATTTTTCTGTTCTATCTCATGTTCAACTAACTTATTGTTTAGTAAGTCAACTTGCATTTTTAGCTTGGCATTATCTTCTTGAGCAAAATGCAGTTCTTTGCGCGCTATATTTAATGAGTCATTCAACTTTGTTATTTCCTCCGATGCAGAAATTAATTTGTGTTCATATGATTTTATATCTTCGTGAAGATGCACTACCTCTTGGTAAACTTTTTGTTCGGTAGCTGCTTTTTGAGTTTGTAATCGATGAATTTCTTCTTCAGCGTGTTTTAATTTTTCTTGTAGTGTCGGAAGGGTTTCAACTTGAATGGATAGCTGTTCCCAAAGTTCAATTTTAGATTGCAGTTGCTTTTGGACTTCATGATATTGATTTTCTAATTCAGCATAAAGAGAAGACTTCTTTTTTATAGATGCAGCAAACTTCTTCAACTTCTCCATTAATTCTTTATTTTTGGATTCAGCTGTTGCGAATTGCTCTGATAATTGTATTTTATCATTCGAAACTGAAGTTATTTTTTCTCTTGTTTCTTCAACTAAGAGTAAATAATCTTGTATAGTTTTGTCTTTTTCTGATAAAAGCGATCGCAATTTCTCATTCTCTATTGATTCTTTTCTTAATTGCAATTTGATTTCGTGTATTTCTTCGTCACGTTCTTTAGCTTGTAGCTTAACGTCAGATACTTCTTCGGAATGTTTTTGTTGAAGTGATTGAAGTTCTTTAATAAGATTTTGTTTCTCAATGAATTGTTCCTGTAATTTTTTCAAATCCATTTCAATGTTCAAATTTTTATTTTCTAAAGCAAGTTTAATAGACTTTAATTGACTTTTCTCTTCATCTATAGTTTTAAGCTTCTCTTCGCACTCCGACAGTTTCTTTTGGTAAGTCGATATTTGTTTATTAAGAGATTTTATGGTTTCTGTATTTTGATCTTTTGCTTTTTCCTCTTCGAGGACTTCAATCGTTGATTTTAACTTTTGTGAAACATCATTCAGTTTAGTAATTTGGTTCATATATTCCACCATTTCTTTATCTTTTTTCTGTAAGGTATCGCCATAGTTAAATATTTGCTTTTCATACTCTAATAATATATTTTCTAGCTCCTGTATTCGAGTATCTCGAACTGAGACTATATTTGTATATTCTTGACGTGTTTTACGGAGTTCTTCCTCTACCGACTCATTTACTTGTTTAAGCTGCTCTAAATTATCGTCAGATTCTTTATCTTTTTCTAATTTATCTTTCAGTAATTGATTTTCATCAGTTAATAATTTAAGTTTAGCTTTATAAGACGCGTTGGTTTGTATTAATTCATTTTGCTTTTGCTGGTGTTCTTCTAGTGATAATATTTTCATTTGGCAATCACCAATTTCTGCTTCCCTTTCCTTAATTGTATTTTTCAATTTAAGAATTTCCTTAGTTAACTGTTTCACTGATTTGTTTCTATTTACTCCCTTTTCACCTAAGCCTTTATCATCTTGTTGCATTTCAATTGAACCTTCTAAAGATTCTTCAACTGACATTGGTCTTGCAACTTCTGCTGTTTCTTTAATTATTTCCAATTTCTCACGTTTTAACTCCTCAATTTGACGGCTTAGATCTTCATTCAACGACTGTAACTCTTGTTTTTCTTGGTTTAATACGTCGATATTATTTTGATAATTAAGACTCTGACCATTCAATCGGTTTACTTCCTCATGGAGATTTTCATTTTCAATATTAATTGTATTCATTTTATCCATGACTTCTTGTCTCTCTTGTGAGAATAACTCTATTTTTTTATTTAATTCTGAAACTTGATACATCAAATTTTCTATATTGATTTCATTATTATGCGAATCATTTTGGGCAGTTGGCTCTTCTTTACTATCCATCATGCCTTTGTTGTATTCTTCCAGCTCCAGCTTTTCTTGTGTTGTTAAAGATTCTACAATTTCGATAGACTCAGCTGAACTTACTTTTTCAGCACTCAGTTTTTCAAGTTTATCAGTAAGGTCCATATTTTCTTGAATGTAATTTTCCAACTTGTGTATCATTTCTTCTTTTTCCTCTTGCATCACTTTAATAGTACTATGAAGTTGTTCCTTGTCTAACTTTAGGTTTTCTATTATAAGTTCTAATTCCTTCTGGGAAGCAGTTAGTTCATCAATCTGTTCTTCTAATTGCACAGATTTTATTTCTGTGCAAACTTGTTCATTTTGAAGTTGAGACATATCAGCCAATTTATCTTCCATTTCAACATTCTTTTGTTGTAACATATGTAAATCTGAAATAAATATTATATAAAATTATTAAAATCAAACAATTTAAAAATAATAACTTCCATGGAGATAATTTATAATTTCCATATTATGTTTAACATATTAGTTAATACTGTATTATACCTTGCACTAATTCAAATTTCTGTGTCTCCAATACACTTATCACTTTTAATCTTGTCTCTGCCAAGCTTTCCATTTCCATCATTTTCTTGTAAACATCAGATTCTGTCACTGTAATTTTAAGTTACGATTTTGTAATTACGAGTATATTTATTGTAGAAATCTTACCATTGGTATATAAATTACTAGTACCTGGACGACCGAGCTTTGCTCATTTTTTAAATAATGTTTTCTAAAAATTAAACCTAGCTAGATTGATTTATCGCCCCCGAAATCCCCTGCATACTAAATTTCATGAAAATCGTTGGAGCCCAAGGATATACAAGAATTGCTTGTTTAAAGGTATAAGATTATGAGTACTATTGTAGATTTATTTTTAGAACACAATCTCATTCTACCAAAACGGTGACAACAACTTATTATTAATCAATCATAATTATGTTTCATTATCAAAAAATTAATATTAACACTTACATCGTCCACTGTCATAGTCTACCAAGTGCAGCTGTAAATTGCCTTTCTCTTCCTCCAGTTCAGCTACTTTTTGTGACAATTGATGCAGTTCTTCATTGAGTTTTATAATTTCAGCATTGGCATCAGAAGTTTTACTAAAATTATCAATTGTTTTTTGCATTTGTTTTAATTTTAACTTGTGAGTTGATTTAATTTTTATCATATTTTTATTGGCCAAATCAATTTCTTCATTTAGTGAGTTTATTTGTTGTAAAGCAGCATTTAGCTTTTCTTCTAGTACTATTAGATTATTAGAATCAGTAATGTTTTGGTTGTCAATATTTGATTCTAAAATGTCATCTGATGAAACTGGCATTTGCATTGTGTTTTCATTGGAAGTAATTGGTACCTCCTTTTTATCAGCACCAAAATCTACCATATCTGTACCAATTTCTACTTTTTCACTAGACTTTTCTTGTAACGATTTTAAGTCAGCTATTGTGGTTTCCATAAGAGTTTTTGATGATTGGAGTTCGGCTATTAAGTCGTCCTTATGAGACAAAGCATATTCTTTCTCCAAAATGTCTTTGTTTAATGATTGTACAATCATCTCTAATTTAGCAACTTCATTTTTATTTGTTTTTTTCTCTGTATCTTGCTGTGGAGATTCAGATGTTAAATTACTCCATGGTGACTTCATCTTAGAAGCTGTATTTCTACCACCTTTACGGATTGGGAGAGGGCTTGCCTTTTTACTAGGAGAGCTAGTGGCGGGAGTTTTTGACTCAGTATTAATATTAACAAGTTTATATTCCAGCTCTATATTTGTTTGTCTAATTTGACAATTTAATTGCTCAAGTAATTCGATCCTTTTCGTCAACTCAACCATATGGGAAATTTCAAGAGATCCTTTTTCTTCTCCTTCACATTCTTCTTTATCTTTTATTAATTCTTCTTTTTCAATAATTTCTTGAGATAGTAATTGTATAGTTTCTTGTAATTTTAAAATTTCTTGGTTTTTAAGTTCTATTTCTTCAGTTAACTTGGAATTGGCCACACTGACTTCAAATCTTGAATTTTCCAAAATTGTATTAGCTTCCTCTAAATTTTTGATTTTTTCTTCTCTAGTTTCAATTTCCTTTACCAATCTCTGTCTTTCTTCCTTCCACTCAGTCTCCATACTAATAAAATTTTCTTGCATTTTTGTCATTTGATGCCTGGTGTCTTCTAACAGCAAAAATGAGTCTTTTTCTATAAACAAAAAAATAATTGATTGCCTTTTATTTGCTACAAGTATTCTTAAAGTTCACAGTAACAACAGATATCACAAGTGTGCTTAAACAAAATTAAGGAAACTGTTCAATCATGCATACTTGCTTGTTGTTCTTGGAAAACTTTATATTGACACCTATTACTTATCTATACACAATCAAACTTTAAATACTGCCTTGTAACTAGAATAATTTAAAACATAAGTTGGTATATCCCCTAGTCTGTTGAAACGCCATATTATGGTATGTAACAATTGATTTAACCATTGTTAAATGTTATTGACAGACGAGGAAATATGGTTAATACCACCTATTAATATGCACATAGTATAGAGAATAGTTTTAACATTTTATTTTATTTCCTATTATCCGTTTTGGTAAGCATTTCGAATTTTATTGGTAGTAGAATTGATACATTTTTGGTAGGCGTTTAAACACAAGCCTTTATCTATTTAAGAGTAAAAACTTTCATACTTTTAGAATGTGTATACACAATACAATACATGCATTAAGCAAAAGGGTATTATAACTGGGCAGGTGTCTGCTCAAATCACACATGCATATAAAACAATTTTAAGACTTGTAAGCATAATTTTTATGCAAATATGCAAATTTACCCAAGCCTAGACAAGACATGCACGTAACTATTGTAAGGTTGCCCAAACTTAACAGGTTTATTATTGTAGGTTATATGTAGGTATGCCCACCTTTTTTACTTAAACTGTCAGACATCAATGTGGTAGCCATATTTTTAGCTTCAATTATTTGGTCTTTTTCATTGATCTTTTCCTGTAAGTCAAGAATTGTGTTTTCCATGGCTTTCATTTTTACTTGCAAAATACTAAGAAAATTTTCTTTTTCCTTTATAGTATTCATAAGTTGTGTTGTGTCACTATTGCTCAATGAAGCCTGAAAGAAAAAATATTATGATTAGTTTATTTTTACATAGGTGTCATATTTTTTTTACAAAGTATTTTTATATAGTTTCAATGCAATGCAGCAGGGGTAACTAAACTACGGCCCGCAAGCCTGCAAGTACCACAAAATGTTTTAATATGATTCCATTATTACATTTTCAAAGTACCTAACAGAATGAAACAAATCATTAATCTGACATCTTCATTTGACAGCCAATTTAGATACAGAATAGCTGGTACAAATAATGTTATACTGCAGCATAGATATCTGCTATAAATAATACACACAATTCAATTACAGTACGTTGAAATGATGAATTAAACAGGTCATGAGGCTTTTGGACTTAGTGGAGTAGTACTATACTTACTCTTAGGCTTATAAGTTTGGAATCCCGAGTAATAGAGCATTTTAAGGAAAATAGTTTCTCAAATATTATATTTAAGAAAAGGTGTACATAGGACATAAAAATTATATCAGGTAAATAAAGACAGGTACTTACTTTTCTAATATCTAATTTTGGATTTGTTACAGAGTCTTTTTTTATTACAGATGATTTCATTGGCCTTTTACTGATTTCCTTGTATTGCTTTATTCTTTCCATCAATAATTCTTTTTGTTTTAAGGTATTCGCCAAACTTTCACTAATACCAGGAACTGAAAATCAATTTATTATTGTAAGTGTAAGTTACTTCTAATCACGGTCAAAATTACCAAAAAATATAATATAGTATTACTGTTCAAGGCATCCTGCACAGATAGAGTGGTTGAAGTGTCTGTCGCTACAGAGTACCCAGTTCGTTCACTCACGGTGGATGCCATTTCAGCAGTTTCTCCAATGTCATCATCCTCTATAAAATAAAATAACTAGTTATATACTTCAAGAACACAATGTGTTTTAATTATGTTCCTTACACAATATTTTATGGCTTAGGATGTGTACTTTACAAATTTATTACCAAAAGGTCGTCCCAGTAGTTCAGCAGTTGCTTTTCGATGTTCCTTTATTCTCTTAGATACAAGTGCAGCATTTTCTAAAGCTTTTTGTGCTCTTTCAAACTTCACTTGCCGCTCTGATGAAGTTGACACATGGTGAGACTGTAAAAATATAATATTTTTGACAAATTCGTTTTAAATTGCTTTGTTCATTGCAATGGTAGTGATATATTTCAGAAACTATTTCAATCAAAAGTTGTTGAACCTGCCTATGGGCCTGGTGGCCTGCAAATTAGGTTACAGTGGCTGTACATAATGCCAGGAAATTAAGTCAACAACAATCGAGCAAGATCCATAATTAGATACCTGTGACTTGTTCAAGCACAAAAAGAATTTAAATATCTACAACTATTAGTTTTCATTTGGTTTGCAGTTAAAAACAAGTAACAGTTACACAAGGTTACGGTGTTAGGAGGTACTTTGAGGGGTAATGCGCATAATATCTTACAAGTTACGAAACTCGTTAGTTTTACTTTGATTAGAAAAAAATTATAGCTAAATACGACGTATGCAATTTACCTTATTAGATTTAACACTCTGTGCTATGTTAGAGGTTTCAGTTGTAGCTATCGCTATATTTGGCTCAACATCATCCAGTGGTTCTCCTTCTTGGGATTTATCGACATATTTTGGATCCGCCATAGCTTACTACACTCTGCGGACATGAATGTTGAGGATAACGCGTATCGGGTTTGAAACTTCGTGAGATAAATTATAAAAGAGAAGGAAGAATTATAAATTAAAGTAATTTTTATTGTAAATAATCCACATTTAATCAAAATATTTTGCCACCACCACTATTCTATTTGGCACTGACTTGCCAAGATTGCCAATTTGCCATTGGCATTTTTTTGACACGTCATCTGAGGTGGTACCATCTATACTATAAATAATAGCAAATAGCGCAGAAACTCACAGGTTTCTCGCTTATTTTTAAAAATCGAATGATATTTTTAGTTATCCCGTGTCCGTTATGGTTGCGTACACGTGGTCTAATTCACGTTTGTTGTTATGCCCTCTTTTAGTGCGTAATTACTGAAAACATAAAATAACTAGTGCCTCTTTAGTTAAGAAATAAAGACATTTTTAGTGAGTACGCTGGCATCACGATCAAGCTGGCGTACCCATGACCGTTCTCGAAAACCACTTAAATTATAGCAATGAAATTTACACAAAGTATTATTGCCCACGCTACGCAAAATTTCATAAGGATTGCTCCTAAAGGAACGGAGATATTGAACAAAACTTGTAAATGACATTCCAAGCTGGCGCCTATACAGCGTAACCTTAATAGTGCTTACAGAAAGCGAACTTCTTTAATAATAATATTATTATTATTATCTCCTTTATTTTTTTTTTCTTAGAACTAGATTTTTACAATATTTTAATATAAAAACAATAAAACATTATAAAAACCTAATCCTAGAGTACCACCAGCAGCGGGGCAGGGCCCAAGCTACCGGTGGTCAGGGCTGCAGAGTGAGGAATCTCCTGAGAATACGTGCCGTGTCAAGGAGTACTGCCTTTTGCATCTGACCCTTGACCCAACCTTTCAGCAAGAGCCTGTCTAGGTGTTGATCGAGGCTCTTCGCTATCAGACCGTTTGCCGAAACGACTATCGGTACAATAATGGTTGAATCCACATCCCACATGGCGGTAACCTCGTGAGCCAAGTCAAGGTACTTGGTTCCGTTTTTTGCCATTTGGCTACGGAACCCTAAAAAGAGTACGGTTATTATCCGTTCTTGTATCCGTCTTTATTTGTGTCAGGTATGTTGGACATGGATACCCTTGAAATGAGGAGAGTAATCCAGTACTTACTTACACACAGGATCGACAGTCCGTCAGTATTGGCCAGGGTGACGTATTAGACGGGATGAAGCGGGGCGGTTGCGCCTTCCACACGCACTAGGCGCGGGGCCCACGCGCCCACTGTGCGCGGTTTACGACTGATGGGGGACATGCTTGCTCAGCACGATGATGTTGACATGTTTGCGGACGCTTTGGGACGTCTTTATGACAGAGCGTTTGTAAACAAGATGCTTTTGTGATCGTGCATCTTATTTTTATTATTATGTATACTAATCTGGCAATTTACTTGACTTAGTTTACTTTTCCATTCATTCTAATAATATAGTTTTAATTAATTTGACATGTGTGTACCTATCCAATTTTGAGAGTAATTTTAAGTGTATTTATATATATAACTTTAATCTAATTCACTGACATTTACATTTTGAATTTGACAGTCTATCTTGCTTGACATACCTATTTAAATTTTTAATTATTATGTAATATTGTTTTGAATAAGTTGATTATTTTTTGGTATGTGTAGGTATACAGCCACGAGCAATAATATGTAAACAACATAGATCTTTGTCACGTTGACGCGTTTCGTAACAAAACTAAATGTGTCACAAAAGTCATTCAATATTGTAATATGACATAATCCCATGTTGTTTAAATATTATTGCTCGTGATTGTACCTATAGCTGGCAGTGGTTTGGATTGTTCAGTAAGCTTACAAGACGTTTTTTGAAATAAATAAATAAATGTGCTTATACACGAAGCCACTAATTAATGAAAAAAACTGGAGTGAAACCGCTGAACGTGCCGAACGGGTAAATAATATTTTTTACTTACAAGCTCATTGCTTTATTTATTGCTCGGTATGTGATTTGTGACTCAGCCAATTTATCAGGTATGTTTCCAACATATATAGTCTATAACTCTTTATGTCATTATTTCATTATTACCCATGCGTACGTTCACAAACACTTATGTACCGGTAATAGTCCACCACTATTACACATAAATATTTTATAAAACACAAATTTTAGAAATAAAACTTAACTGTATATGACCTTTCACTTTTCTGCCAAGAATCTAGTTAATGATCTTATTTTCTTGCTAGATTAGTTTTTGATTTCAATTCAGTTTTTATTCATTATTTCAAAAATAACTTTAAAAGTAGAGAAAACACTTTTACACTTGTCTGTACTTTTACTGTGAATAGAACTCTACATGTTTTTTTACACAGTTTCACTACGAATTTATCTAAACTGTTTATACTGACAGAGTCAATATTTCACGCACTATTATAGGTCGCGTCATGTAAAAAGAACGCTGTAAGAAAGTGGAGGAGGTGGGTCTGTGGGTACACTCGCGCACAAAAGTACTAGGCCTATTGTTTTATTTTTGGACTAGCCTTTCGCTCGCGGCTTCGTATATTGATTATTAAATAAATAAATTAATAAATAATCTTTAAAAAAGTAAAAGTAAAAAAAAAAGACTTTTTTTTCAGTGTAAGTATAAGTTTTTAATCTTATTACAAAAAAATACATTATTACATACAATACTAATTACATTTAGACCGACCAGGCGTTTGTGTATGGTTGTAAATGAAACTTTAAAAGTATCACACATAAAGTTAGGGTCTATATAATGTTTTAGAGGTGTTATAACACCACTAAGTGGGTTAAGTCGTTGTGGGTGACGTCAACTGCATTATTAGTAGCCTCTCTCTTCATAAAACAATATACGTCATAAATAATTTTTCTCATTTTTCTATGTAAAACCATTTTGTAATTAAAAACTTTTGTGTGCGATGTTACTGTGAGAAAGAAAGTAACGCAGACACAGCGCGAAAAGCAAAAGTCTACTAACGAACCAATAGCGCGCTGGCAAGAATGCGGCGTGTGCCCCCCCCCCCCCCCTCCATGCGCCGCACCTTATTCCACCAAATAGACCGATAAATCGCCTAATGCGCAGCTGGACCGCCAGCGTTCTTTTTACATAACACGACCTGTTATATGACAAATATGAAAAAAAGGTCGCTTTCTTTAAGCACTATTATGGGTACGCTGTATAGACGCCACCTCGGATTGTCATTCACAAGTCTTGTTCAATATCTCCGTTCCTAGAGCAATCATTACGAACTTTTGCATAGTGTGGCAATAAGACACTAAATATTTGTGTAAATGTTGTTGCTATAAAGACTTAGTTCTCGAGAACGATCATGGGTACGCCAGCTTGATCGTGATGCCAGCGTACACACTAAAAAAATCTTTAAATCTTTAACTAAAGAAGCACTAATTATTTTATGTTTGCAGTAATTAATTACGCACTAAAAGAGGGCATAACAACAAACGTGAATTAAACCATGTGTACGTCACCAAAACGAACACGTTTTGGTATTTAAAACAACACAGCGGCAGGCTCTCTCAAGAAGTCCAAGTCCAAACTGAAAATCTATATAAGAGTAAATATTATTCAACTGTGGTTTCATTATCCCTCGCTAATCATCATCGATTACTATCACCTACTAAAGAGATATTGTTAATGTACATCTCTTTGCCTACCCAAATAAAGAATTCACAAGAAAAAAAATGTCAAAAGAAAATTGACAGTTTCATCATTCTGTAGGTCAATTTATATTTGCAATTTAATTTTACTGAAATTAATTTCAGTGTTTCATTCTAATATTTATTTCATATGCTTCAAAATTATAAATAAATTAAATGGCATCATCTCGTATCCAGGTACGTATAAGCATAGCGAAGCTTTATCTTTGTGAGCTTGCATGTCACACGACATTGAAACGCGTACCTACCTAATTTCTTTCAGGCTACTGTACGTCAGCTAACTAAAGCGTATAAGAAAAAAAGTAGATTTGATATTGGTATAGCTACTGAGTTGCCTGCTGCCTATAAGAAGTTTTGGCGCGAATGGAAAATATTGAAACCAGCAGCTGTCCACTTTGTGCCTCAAGAAGGCAAATGGAAGCGCGACGATCTGACTGGCGAGACGATGCCAATACAAAACATCCCTATACCATTAAAACATCCGGCTGAATTTCATGAAGGCATATGGGGTGGAGAAGCAGTAATCAAAGGTTATTTTTAATACCTCTAGTTTTATTTTTACATTGACCATAGGTATGCAGGAAACAACAGAAGTAAAATTTTGCTTAGCTCATCGTGACCAAGAGCTGGGTATACTAGGTAAAATGCGTGACATAAACGCTGGGTCAGAGTGTCGCCTTCGCTGAGGACAACGGTTTCCCCGAGTTATATAAAACTTCTTTTTAGCAGCCTAGCTTTGAAAAGCATGTTGGAGGTAGTAAACGTCTAGCCTCTAAACATACTCGTACCATTTATTCTCAAGATCACTGACAGCAAGCACAGATATCCACCTTCATCATCATGCAAAACGGTTCTTCAAATAGGGTCCGGGTGTCGCAAAGGGGGTGCAGGAAAAATACACTCTAACTTTTTTTTCACAAACTGACGAAAAACATAGTAGTGTTTGAAAGTATGTAAAAAAAAACGTCGCACGTACAAAAACGTCGTTTCTGGCGCTTCGCCGGCCGCTGCCGCGGCACGCTCGCTCCGCTCGTTCGGCTCGCGCGTTTTTGGTCAACATACTAACCTAACCTAACCTAATTAACTTTACTTTTTACTTTTTTTACTTTTGGTTTTTTTTTTGATAGCTATGTTTTTTAAAAAAAGTGTCGGCTCCATATAAAAATCAACTGAAAATTTTCTAAGTTTTTTTTCACAATTTTTTTGCACTTTTTTTGGATTTTCTTCTATCTCTTATTGATAGCTGTTTTTCGTCAGTTTGTGAAAAATTAAATTTTTCCTTGAAAATTTTCTAAGTCCTGCACCCCCTTTGCGACACAACGTGGAACCAAGCGAAAAATTTTACAAGTCCAAACTGCATACAAAAATATCGCAAATTTTTCTAAGTGTCGGCTCCATATAAAAATCAACTGAAAATTTTCTAAATTTTTTTTCAAGTTTTTTTTTTTTAATTGGATTTTTTGTCTCTTTTTGATGGTCTATGTTTTTCATCAGTTTGTGAAAAAAAGTTATGAGTGTATTTTTGCTCGAAAATTTTCTAAGTCCTGCACCCCCTTTGCGACACCCTAACCTCAAATAGTCAGGGATAGTTTAAGTGCCCCCAAGAATCCAGTAAGGCTGTGCAATTTGGCAAATGGTTACCCACCATGACACCGCTGCCTCCTCGCAGTGGGAGTAAAGAACTGTTTCCTTTTATGAATTGTTGGCGATGGGTCATGTCATCATGAGGATCCTCCTTACTGCAACCTGCCTCCCTAAAAGTACCATTTAAGAAACTGACCATGGTCCTCTAAGACTAGTTGTTGTCCACGAGTGCTTTAACCCAGCTAGGCAACGAGAACCATCAGAATGGTGCAGTGCAGATCTAGGGCGAAGCAGTTTGCTATTTGGTACTATAACAACATATGTTGCATTGCTTCGTGGGAATAAATTAAATGCAATCTGCAGGACAACATTGTTGAATAAATATTCATAAGTTGTAGGTTGGTCTAATGAAAACATTTCCCACCTTTAAAGAATTGTGCATAAATATAGTTTTAAGCAATACGAGTATAATAACTAATTTACGATACCTATCATCATCATCATCATCATCAGCTTATACTAGTCCACTGCTGGACATAGGCCTCTGCTATACCTATCATACTACTGTCTAATATATAGGGTGGGTATTTCCCATAAAACTATACAGTGAATTTTTTTCTAAGATTTTTTAAATATTTTATTTTATTATATATTCAACTAAATACAGTAAATGTTAAGATTTAGAGAAAAATTGTTTCAGGCTTATCTGGGTTAAAATTATAAGCATAATAAAATAATTATTTAATAGGTATTATAACATATTTATAGCATTATCTATCCATGGCTTCTTTATTTATTCATAACAATGATGGTTTTCTTAATTATCTTTAATACACAATATTAATACAAAAAATGTTTAGATTTTGATTTTAACAGATCTTTTTCTGGTTTTCCTAGGTTTCCAGAAACGTGATCAACGTAGGCGTAGAGTGGCTCATTACTGGGTGCCAGTTCTCAAGAGGACTGTTGTCCGGTCCGAGGTTCTAAACACCCATCTATCTGTTACTGTCACTGACCGAACAATTCGTCTTATTAATGATCACTATGGCTTTGATCATTATTTATTGAAGACTCCAGCGTGTGACCTTGTGTCTATGTTAGCATTGAAATTAAAACAACAAATATTGAATGAACTGATGAATGGATGTCCTAGACATTCATATGATCCTAAGAAGCAAAAAGAAGTTTATGAAGAATATAAAACTTATTTGTCATCAGTAAGTTTTTATTAATACTATTATGAGAATAGTATGCAAATGTTAGGGGAAACCAATATTTACAGTTGACCTTTTTCTAAAACCCAAGAACATAGAATGCAGCTTTTAGTTTTATTGCAGTTGTATCACTAAACGCTTGCAAATTAGTGAAAATTTTTATAAAATGAGATTTATAGATCCTTTTCAAGAGAAATTTCAATATTGCTTTAATTATGTAACTTCACTTTATTAATTTATAGTCTATTACCTGTTATAGTTTTAAATAAAAAATGTTATAATAATGTGTATGTTTTTAGTATACACCAGAAGAAATAGAATGGTATGGATTGTCATGGTTTGAGGCTCTGTGCAAAGTAGCAAAACAAAAAGAGGCAGCCAGTAGGCCAACTCCTTTGAAGAATGTGTATAGAAAAAACCTTGTAGAAAAATTGAAAGCTGCAGGAATAGACGGTAATCAGAGTTCAGCTGAAGACATGTCGTAAGTATTTTATTAATTATTTGATGTGTTAGTAATTTGAGAACCTACTTATACGTTGTGTGTTACAGCCATTTTATCAGTAGGAGGCTTAATTGGCATGATTGTAAATATCTATAATGCCAAAGATAAGGAATATTTTTTATTTACAAAATGAATATATTCACTTAATTGCAGATTCATGTTTTTATATAAGTTAATATGTGCACACAACTAACTTTACTACTACTGTTGGGTTTAACCTTTTAACGGGCACAGCATGTTAAAAAATTTCATTGGTTTTCGACCTTATCTTAATTGTATAAAGTTCAAAATATGGTGGCAATATATATGCCACTGCCTTATAAAGGGTTAAGATTTTCCATTCCATTTTAAGACAAGGATACATGAGCCACTTTAACAGCAAATCAAATTATCGACCTTAGCTTAAGCCTCTTAAGATTCCCTCACCTGTAAATCCTTTAAAATAAAATATAAACAATATCTTTTAGAAAGGCTGAAGCTAAATAGTTGACTTCTGCTGTGTCAGTCTTTTCTTGGCACCACCCGCACAGACCTAATATCAAAAGTATCACCATTGTATAGCTGGTATTTTTATTAATTAATTAATAAAATTTTATTTACTAATTTGACGCACAAGACGGTACGATTATCAGTAACGGGTTGCTAACTACTTCAAATAGGCATGGTGGCAGAATCATTATTTATTTATTCATTATAATGGAACACTACATTTTGTTTGCAAGCTTTCTCTTGTTTGTTGTTTTCCGGTGTTCTCTATTTTAGGTTTTCATGGAAGATCAGCATCGGGACACCTTTGGTGTTCTGGCAAATGCTGAGTGGATACCTTTTCTGTATAACTTTTTATTTGTATTTTATTTAATGTATTACTGTGTATACTGTGTGTGTGAATAAATATTTTTTTATTTCATTTCAAAATTTATTTTTCAAATCATTTCATTTCATCATTTCAAGATTCAAGAGTTAATTACTTGGACAAAACTGTAGATCAAAATGTTTTTTTTGTTTTAGGAACACAACATCGTGGCTATCGAAAATGAATCCATTTGGTAAAAAAGATGAAGCTTAGTGAACAATAAAGGACAGTGGTCGAAAAAGTATAAATTGTTGTGTTATAGGTGAAATGTAGTAGATAGTTGTTTATTGCTCATTTTGTCGTTTTTGTAATTGACTATCCCCAATTCTGTTATATTTTTAGAATAGGAAATAAAAAGAGTAAATTAATCACATATTTTATATTTTATTTTTCTGAATACATAAAGGCATTATTCAATATTACATACAATAGTAACTGTTTGGCACAGCCATAATAAAACAATTGTTAGGAGGGGTTCACCAGTAATATCACTATCGGTCAATCTTAATTAATATAAATTATACAAAACAGTAAAGGATAAATTATGATTTTTAACTAATCATAACCACTTTCAAAATAATGTTTTGTAAAACAATATTACTTAAATTCACAGCTGTTAATTGAGAATAAACAACTACAATATTAAGAGTGGAATACACAAAAACATAAGTATTACCTAAATTGTCTACTAAATATATATCCATAAAAGATTACATAACTTGTCTGCCTGCATAAAAAAAGTTATGGAACCTATTGTCGAAAAATAATGTTTTTTAGAAATGATAAGAATTTATATTTGTTATGAAATATTTAATGGCATTGCATGATGAATGCACAATTGCATTAAGAAATCTCAACATTTACTTTATTATATTTTTTAAGGTATTTTGATGACTCACTTTTGCAAAATTATGTAGATTGTAAAGTTGCTTAGCTGATGTCTTAGAAGAATGATTATTTCTTATTTATCACTTATTTCAGTATTAAAGCCATAAGCGGCCAACAAGGAGTTCCATAGTTTTCTTTTTATTGGTAAAAAAAACTTTAAAAACATTGTGTTTTGGATTTGTGGATAGTATGGTGAGCAACAAAAATACCACTTATGTAAATAGTAACGGCCAATGATATTATAAGGAAGATAAGTTAATATAAAACAACAGGAAAAATGGTTAGAAGTTTTCGTTTAATTTTGAGCGCAGCGGCAGCATGTATAATAATTTTAAATTTCAACTAACATTTATTTTAATATTGAGAGATAGCATAATTTTAGCAATAAGAACGAAAAAGGCAAGTAGTGTTTGTTATTTGTCATTTTTCTAATTAAAACCATAAGATAAACAATAACAAAGTAGAATGGAAACTCTCGCTCCGGACGGGCTCAAGGTCGCGATATGAGAGTACTTGTTAAACAGTATCCTCAGTTCGGGCTGTCACGGCCGGCGGCGTCACCGCACGAGCGTTTGCCTGTTTGTTCGTTCCGTACGATTTTGGAAACCAATTACAATGGCGCCAACTTATTGTGGTGGGTTTGGTTGTGCAAACAATTCAAAAACGATGCCACACTTGAGTTTTTTTAGTTTATTTTTTTTTATTTATTTATAATTACATACAACTATCTTTACAGGTTTCTTTTTTTTACCCAATACAATAGTGCAGCTATAATAATAATATGACTAAAATACACAACAATATACTTTATACTACACCTGCTTGGAAAGTACCTTGATACTTTATCAAATTTACGGTAGAAAGTACGTCATTGCATATCGAACAAATATACGGGGAGAAAACGCAAAAACTACGTAAGAAATGGATTTTCATACACTTTTCTCTCCCGCTCAGATGCGTTTTCTCCCCGCATATTTGTTCGATATGCAATGACGTACTTTCTACCGTAAATTTGATAAAGTATCAGGTGTAGTATAAAGCACTATGTATCACTCGAGAGAAACTGCGATTCCCGATCTCGGGTGTTTTAAAGCCCTCGCCTACGGCTCGGGCTTCAAACGACACCCTCGACGGTAATCGGTCACTTTCTCCTCTCGGTGAACAATGTACTATTACACTTCATACGACACAGTAAACAACGCAATTCTTGTGAATTCGCTCAGAGCACAGCAGAATAGATCAACCTTCTTATATTAGGTTGAGAGTGCGGAGCGCGCGCGTCAGTGGCGCCTCGTTTAGCAAGTTGGTGCGGCCGCGCGGCACCGCTAGCAGCGGCGGCCGACGGCGTCGCCACACGTACCGGTCTGGCACACATAGCGCCACTCTTTCCAACAATTCTTCATTATGGATTTTACCCCTTATAATTTTAAAAATATATTGAAGTAAGTAGTTTGCCCAAAGATGATGAGAGGTAAGTACTAATGTATTTTATTTTATATTTGTAGGTAAGTAAGTAATATTTAATTAAATGACTTCATTTGGTATGGTACTTACTATAACTTATATTATTTATAAGTATCTATGTAGGTAGGTACGTAACATAATAATTTATAAAACTCATAGTTTGTATAACTAGAATAAAATAATGATTTCAAAGTAAAGAAAACTTATATTTTAGCAATATTATTTTTAGACGTAAGCAATATTTAACAGTAGGTATATAAATGGCGGCGTTTGAGACTCGGTCAAAGACGATTCCGTTCTACTGTGTTATTGTTTATTCTTATGCTAAAACTACTAAAAATAAATTTCAAAATGGGATTTTGTAACCGAAACTTTCAACTGACTTAATTGTTGTTGATGTAGACATCTTTCGAAAGCGATTGAGACTAAAAGGATACAGTTGCCTTCTTTTGTTCGTAACTTCTCGGGGCACTAATAACGTATCTTCCATACACTTTCAGTCTTCGATAAAAATAGTACTAGATTAGGGACACGATACAAAAATGGATCACGAAAATGACCGCGGTTGCTCATATGGGGGCACGGTAGTGCCACCGCC
Source organism: Eudonia mercurella (assembly GCA_963082485.1). Lineage (NCBI taxonomy): Eukaryota > Metazoa > Arthropoda > Insecta > Lepidoptera > Crambidae > Eudonia > Eudonia mercurella. Next base: position 7,160,884 of record OY720027.1, on the reverse strand, counting down.
AAGTCTTACGCATCTTATAGTGACCATATCAATATTAAAAATCTTCTATTTTAAGTAAATACCTAGATTGACTTGGCAATCGCACCAAACAATCTAATTTAATATAATATAAGTATTACTGGTGAGATATATTGTTTTCATGTGATGGCCAAGTCAATCTATTTATTTAAAACAAAAGATTTTTAATATTGATATGGTCACTATAAGATGTTGTTAGGTTAGCTAATTACGTAATAACCTAAGACAGAAGGTCCCTTAAGTAGGGACTGAATAAATTAATCAACTTGGTATTACATGGATCTCACAACTTTTTACGGTAGAAGAACTGAGTGGCGAGACTTGGTTCTTTTTTACAAGTCATGTTTTTGATGGCATACTATTATACATCTAAATATCTAATTGCATAATGTAAAAAAAGGTTTATAGCATTACAGCTTATTATAAACCTTTAATCTTGAACAAATTAAATTATTACGATTGTTAAATATTTAGATTCAAGTATGTAGTCGACCATCCCAATTTGGTCATCAAAAGTGTGTTTGTGGCTTTATTTCTCAGATTGTTTTTAAAGCGCTTATCTTATCTAGTTCTATTTTTGATCGAAGTTTGTATACAGTATAATATCATTGGTTACGGCTATGTGATCGCACACTGAATGTTTACATACGCCTACACATCTGACTAACCAAAACAGACAAATTTCTTCAATCAATATTCAACCATATACCACAGTCATAAAGTGCAAAGTCTATTGAGAAAACACAATATTTGTTTAAAAAAACTAGAGATGTTTAAACTGCCTCCCAAATTGGGTGCCTAAAGTATACTTTTAGCCATAATATAATATTTTAACGGACAGTTAATTATTCTGAACGCGTCGTTTTGAATGCTAGTCAGCTGTCAAATGTTATTGTCATCGTAAGACCCGCGCACCAAACTATCTCTGATCGAAAACGAAAACTGATAGTTTAATTATGCGTGGTTTAAAAAATATGTCACGTATATCAATCAATTCCTGGCAATGTATTCTCAACTTTGGTAGACATTTAGAGCCCTTCAAATGAACTTTTTTTTCTGTACAAATCAATGTATGAGCCATGAATGACATTTTTGAATTTTGAATCTTTGTCAGTTTGTGGTAGTCTGACATTCAGGCGTATGTACGTCATGGTGCCGTAGCTGCCGCGGGCGCCGCTGGCCGGCTAGGTGACCGCGCACTGGATGGGGTCGCTGGGCGGCAGGCGGTCGGCCAGCAGCGCGGCGACGGCGCGCGCCAGGTACGTCATGGTGCCGTAGCTGCCGCTGGGCGCGCTGTCGTACAGGTGCTGGCACACGCCGGCCGCGCCGCCGCACACGAGCGCGCCGCCCGCGCCCACGCCCACGCCCACGCCAACGCCGCCGCCTTTGGCGCAGCACAGTGTCGCGTCCCCGTTGCAACGCATCTGTGACAATATCTATACTTAACAATAAAAATCTATTGCCACATGTATGACGGAACATGACTTGAGAACGGCTCGGGCGATTTGATTGTTTTTTTCTGTTGTGTTCGTAATTGTCAGGACAAGGTTTGTATAAAAAAAAAGTTTTATAGCTGGTATAACTATCACGGGATACGGGTGTACACGCGGATGATATCGCGGGCGGATCGCTAGTAGATACACGCACGCATGCACGCACGCAAACACTTCAAGGCTTCATGATTTAACGCTGGCCTTATTCGGTGGCCTAATGTAAAAGTGCAAGCTATTTCAAATTTCTATACAAACAGTCTGAGTCGAAGAGAAGTGAAACACTAGAATCGAAAGTGTAAACATTTCAAACACAATACAAGGAAACGCAATACATAGTTATAAAATTATATAAGGTTTAGGAACCTACCTGGTCTTCTAGAAATATCTGGTTAGCTTTGTGCACTAAGGTCTCCACTCCAATAGTGGCGCCCAGATTGTCGACTGCCTTGTACTCCACCACGAGGGTCAACACCATCAGCGCCTCCACCACCAACTGCCTATACTCGGGCTGCGGGATCGAGTTTAGCACTGTCTCCACGGCGAGAGCGAATTTCAACTCTCCGGACGTCATCTCTTGGGTCAGATTCGGTTGTAGGATTTTTCCTTGTATTATCAAGCCTTGACACTGTAACAAAATAGACGAAATAACATTGACTTTTTGGGACACTAGTCTTATTATTTATAAGTACTGGATAAATAATACGTTTAGGCGGGTCTAAACTGGCATTATGACCTGACGTTGTTGGTCGCCAGTGTGAGTTTTATACCCCGACCCGATCCAAACCACTCGGATAATCTAGTAGGGAAAGGGGTGATGCCATTCACTCTACTCTCGCCCTCCCCAAAAAAGAAAATTAACGCTGAAAAGGCCGTAATTTTTATAGATAATACTTTAAAAATAACAATTTCCCCAAAAAAACCTTCCCTATTTTACTCCTTTAAAGGAAAATAAACAAAATTCCTGAGACATGTCATTCTTTATTTCTTTTCAAAAAGCCAAATACTAATTTTCATGTATTTTACTTCAAAACTGACAGACTTTCATACAAACTTTCACCCCCTATTGGACCCCCCTTAGTATGTTTTCCGTAAAATCCCTTCTTACTGGCTGGTTACGTCGCTTAATTAACATACAGTCCAAATTTCATCTAATTAGCTCCAGCGGTTTCGGCTCGGCGATGATGAATCAGTCATATAACATAACAATCTATTTTACACGTTTAAGTTATGAAAGACAAAGTTTCTTCTAATACAGACTTTTGTGAGTCTGAAAGAAGGTGCAAGTCACGGTGGTCTAACTAATCAATTTTATTACTTCTCCAAAAGAAATAAAACTTTTATATCGAACGGCATAATACAGGATGTGTTTACCCTTTCTAAAACACCCCATACTCGCGGATAGAAGTCGCGCGGCACTCGGTTGAGGGCGCCGTCCAGCCTGCGCCTGCGCAGCCACTGCCCTTGCCGATCCGGCTCCGCTATAGGCGCTGTTGTAATTACATAATACATCACAATCACATAATTTATTCATGTGGTATTTATTAGTTCGTGCACTTATATTATGATCATGAAAACTAAGCAACCATGGAAAAGGGCGTTCCATAGATAGGGTCCCGTATCCACCATAGCGGAGATAGACGGAGAAAGGTCTCAAAAATAACCAATAACATATCTGTTTTGATCATATCTCCCCGCGTATTTTATGGTTACTGACAACAATCTCGACTCTGCAAATATAGTCTTTGGTGGATACCGGTCGAACTATCAAAAGCTAGGTTCGTTCCGTGTTTAGGAAGATATGATATGAACGGTTGATGAGACCATGGCTGTTGTCGTAGAGGGCTGTGAAGCCGAATCTATTTTTCTAGTGTGTCGTGGAATGTTTTCATAGGTTGAAACGAAATTAGAAACAAAATACTCACTGTCATCAATAGTGGTTTGAAGAGATTGACCCTCTAACACAATCTGGGACTTCTTGCCATAACGATTGGACTTGTTGCTCACAATTGAGAAATTGCCGCGTCCTACTGAAAATAAAGATACATACTATAGCACTTCTGCCACAAACATCTTAAAGCATGCCAAATAACTAATGAACGTATTTAGATAATAAATACAAACGCCTTAAGGGGGTGCAGCGCGGAATTTCGAAAATTTACGTGTTTTTAAGTCACTGGTGCTAGGCGCTGAATAGGTCATATACATTTAAAGGACTAGTGTAAGTTAGCTTGATCTTTTCACAAGGGCATGGTTGTCTTGGAATTTGAAACAAATACTCAGAACCTGCATTAACAATAAGTAAAAGTAATGATATATAAAAACTTATTTCTTCAGAAACTTTGTAAATACAGCACAAATGAAACAATGATCCGACATCAAAATGTTTGTATTGATATTCCGCAGGGCACTGTTGTCTTATTTTTCAATTAAAAAATATGAATATGAAAATATTAAGACTTTTATAATTTTTTACCCAAACGCCTATGATTTTACGAAAGTAAACATTGCTCTAATTAAATCCCCAGCCTACTCTGTACAGATATTAGTGTGTGCGTATTCTTGTCGCGCGCCGTTGTCACACCACTGCCACGCGCCGCTCGCTTGCTATCATAAAGAAACTTGAAACTCGCAGTTTTGCGTCCGCGCTGCACCCCCTTAACAAATGTTGATGGTGGAACAATAGTTATAATAATGATCGCGTAGACTACTAAACACTATAAACACAATCTGTATTAATCCAAAACGTGAACTGAAGTAAAACCTGCTTAGGAACTCATGATATCTTGTTATCATTATGAATGTCAATAGAGACAGCATCAATATTAGACCGTGTTTACGACTTAAGTCAACGTTTTGGAATAAGAGGGTATCCAGTTATTTACAAAATATAATTTCACATGGGACGTACATATTATTTAATTATATGTCGTGTGCAGGACAAAGACTCGGCTATTTTAAAACATCCACAATAGTGTTATTAGTTTGGGGGCTCTAAAACAGGTTTATTTCAAACTTAAAAGGAATTACTTTTTAAAAACTAATTGTAGTAATTACTTAAGGCGAAGGGATGGAAATGGATTTAATTTGATAACTGCTAAACTGGATTTTTTTTCAAACATTGCGGACCTTCCGACACTAGGCAAACTTTATTATTATTTAATAATTGTGCACTACTTTTAGGTTTGTTTTTGTATTAATTCGCTAACACCAACAGTGGCCATTGTTTGTGAATAAATGCGATAGCCCGTTTTGTGAATAAACCACGCAACAAAAAGTAGTGCTTATATAAATACTATGGATGCTTTCCTGTTGTCGGACGGTACGCAATGTAAAGGATCCGGTCCGTTAGTGATTTTCAAATTATCAATTGGTGGCGCTAGTGTGCCTTACCCTACGCCTTAATAAAGATATTTTGATTTTTTGATGTTTGATCAGTGGCCTGATTTTTTTATTTTGTTCCATGATAAAAATGTCAGAATCAAGGCTCTGGTGAAGGTTAACCCATGAGGACAACGTAAAAAGTCAAATTTCCATCCAAAAAAGTAGGTAAACAAAAACTCATTAAAACAATAAATGTTAATTACTACAGATTGATTTATCACAGAGGTCGCCACAGGGTACGTTCAAACACGAAAGCAAAAAATCTTATAGTAAGATCCGGGTGACTCGCCTTTGCTTTTGCTGATTTTATCCCTTATTATGTACAAGGAATTCGCTGCAAACAAATATCTCGTAATAAATAAGTGTACTTTATTTTATCTATAGTAGTTGCACGAAATGCGATGACATAATAAACGATTGACATTAAACTGAACAGAAATTAGATTTGATTAAGAGCAAATTATATATAAAACCTATATTTTGGACTACTCAAAAATTGACCCTGAATAAAATCTAGCAATAAGATATTTAAGGATAATATCTGTGTACTTAATATGTTTTCTAAGTATTTAAAGACCTTGAATGTAATAAATATTATATATCGTTATATGCTTATCAGACAATGATAAATTAATAATACTAACCACTGTTGATAGCAAACTCTTTGCCGCTGAGGATGTGGTAAAGCAGATTCTTCATTTCAAACGGTGACAAGTTGAGCAAATGTTCGGACGCTTCCTCGCCGTTGCAAGACAGAGTGCGCGATAGCTCTGTCGCCATCACCTATAAATAAAGGAAATGAAATGAAACACTTTTTCCTGTGACCACGGAACCTGCAAAGAGTAAATAAAACTCACGCACGCACGTTTGCACGCATCCTCATTGTTGTGTAAATTTAATTATTTAAAGTAAAAGCATAGTAGTTAACACAGCATATTATAAGAACCTGTATGATGAGGCCGACGCGCAGGCGCAACATCTCTAGGAACAGCTGCGGCTCCGTGCGGATGAACATGGCGAGGTACACCAGCAGCTCTTGGGTCAGCATGGCCGTGCTCTCGTCGTCGCCGTACGCCTGCACATTCGGACAACCGTCACGTATTGTAATTAAGCAAGTGAGTATCTATAATAATAACCTTAAGGCTGGCCTCACACATCCGGAATGGCTCTCTGGATTCATAATCTGAATTCATATTATTAATTCAGAAAGACCGGAATACCATACAATATCAGTATGCTCCACACACATTCAAATTTTTTCAGATTATGAATTTCTCAGATCGACCTGTAAGAATGATACTGACGAGCGTTCTGAATTCCAGATCGGAATATTTAAGATAGCAGATTTCAAGCGGTGGACAGCCTGATGGTGCATATCAATCAACCTACTGGGTCCACTTCACAAATTGAAGAAATCGTCACGTATGACGAAGAATGTAAAACGCTGTTGAATCATTATTTGGCGTTTGCATTTCTTTTTTTATTATGTAGAGCCAAAAGCAATGCGTTTAGTATTAATTCCTCTTCCATAGAGACGTTTGCATGTGCCGGGAATCACGAGACTACTAATAAATCTGAATTTTTAAGATATGTGTGAGGCAAGGTGCCGGAATGAATTTGAAGATTATGAATCCAGAGAGCTATTCCGGCTGTGTAAGGCCAGCCTAATAACCTCCAAAAAGATTGGCGCCTAAGCACAGATGAAATAATAGGTACTACGTAAGTTTAAGTAAAAAAACGCAAAACACAGTGTGGGCAGGCCTCCAACAAGGTGGACCGACGATCTGGTGTAGGTGGCGGGTAACCGCTGGATGCGAGCAGCACAAAACCGGTCCTTTGTGGAAATCCTTAGGGGGCTTTTGTTCAGCAGTTGACGTCTTTGGCTGAGATGATGATGATGGTGATGATATGATGATGAAGCCTAAGTCCGTTTTACACAACTCAAAACAAGCTAGTCACAAACTAATTACCAATGAGTATTTTGAGTGTCACAGCACTAATACTGGTAAACCAGTTAGTGATTGCTTTTGATTCGCCATTAAAATAACATTCTAGAGACTCATTCGTAATAACAGTTTATATAGTTTGTTTTCAGTGGCGTTGTTGGGTGTCAGATGCCAAGATTCTATTTAGGTCGGTGAGTCATAGAAAATTAAGTAAGTTATAGACTAAATACAATGCTAGGCAAAACTTTCATCACTGAAATCAAGTCATGCATCGCTTTAATCGATAGGTATGGGTTTATAGTCACCACGCTTACGCAAATCGGGTTATGCATCGAAAAAATCGAAAGACACTGCCCGGCCAGGGAATTGTACCCAGGACTTCCGAATAGCGCCCGATAGCTTAGCCACTCGGCCACCGTGGCGATATTTAAAATGTTAATGAAAACCAGGGCCTATATTTTACTATTTTAAAACGTATCTTAGTAGTCTGATTGTCCGTCTCTGACATAATCAGATCATTTTAAGGGTGCGCCGCTCAAAAAATGCCAAAAATGTAGTCACGGTTAAGTTGATATGATTGAAAATACTATCGTATTAAATTAACAAAATATATATTTAGTATCAAAGGGAACGTGTTTACAATTAGTACAATCCATAAATTCATAACACACTATAGTTTTTTCTACAATATCATTTAAAGTTGGGCAAAAATCATGAAAACGAGTGGCGGCGTTTAGTTTAGTACCCTTAAGAGACGATTCTATAAAAAAAAAGCACTTGAAAAATTTAACAAAATTTTTTTAAACTTTTCAACTGTACTAAGTTCATAAGTTTTCTATACTAATATTATAAAAAGGAAAGCTTTGTATTTTTGTATGTATGTATGTATGTATGTATGTATGTATATATGTATGTATGTATGTTTGCAACGAATAAACTCAAAAACTACTGGACCGATTTAAAAAATTCTTTCACCATTAGAATGCTACATTAGCGCTGAGTAACATAGGCTATATTAAAAAAAGAAAAAAAGAAATGCGGTACGAAGTCCGCCGGGTCAGCTAGTTTTTAATAAAGATATTTTGAATTTAACAAGGAAAACAATATTGCGGTAGCTTAGTTGGAGGCGCTACTGCCCGTATTGCCATTGGTCAATTTCAAGTTCTATTTGAAACAATTCTATTTGTTTTCTTTTTTCAAGTGCTATTTTGAAGTTATATTTATACACATTGAATTACTAGGTACCTGTCTGGGATCGTCCTTTTCGTGACGAAATGTCTGCGTGAAACAAAATATTCATTGTATGAACAATTTATATGATCAAAATAAGTTATAAATTAAAAAAATAGGCTTAAAATAAAACTATAAAATTTGTCAACAACCACGTAAGACAAGGATAAAGATACCAGGGCTTTGAATAGCGTAAAAAAATTGTATCGATACTTCTGTCAAACGAGGATATCGGTAAAAAATAATTACCGATATGCTTGGTATCGTTACCAGTAAGCATTTTTACCGGTAAATTTGCTAACCACTCTACGCAGATTGGCTAAAGCGCAATATTTAACGAAAAAAGTACCGATATTTTTCTAGATACCGTTACCTGCACTACCGGTAAATTACCTTTATATAAATAACGTTACTTACCGGTACTTATAGTGGGAATTTGGTAACGGTATCAAACCCTGAAAGATACTTTGTTTTTTATTTGATTATTGAGTTGCATTTAGCCCTTATCTCATTTGGTTGGATGGTAAGTTACGTGAAGGCCGAAGCGCAGCGAATTGTAGTCTAACTAGTAGACTAGTTAATGAGAAACTGATTAATGTTTTATATATCAACCAGGGTTTTTCAATATAATCTGTTTATGTATCTTTTATTTGTTAAATTCATTTATAGATTACAATAAAAACTTACAGTTATGTACAACAGCCTATACGCTTACATGCTAGGATAGTTACATAAAACATTGTTATTAATTACATGTTATTATGAATGAAGTTCACAATATTATAGTCCCGCTTACCATTTCTGTACTTATACATAGCCTTAAATAAAATCATTGTTACCAACACTTACAGATTGTACTGTTGTCTGAAAAGAATTTTAAATTTTTCCTTATAAGTATTTTGGCCTTTATTTCACTTGATGTGATAAAGCCATAGGTGGAAGCGCACTTCACCCGGAGTTCATTATTAACTATAATATTAATACGTAAATAAAAAGGTTTGTACCCCTTTTTCACGTTCACGAAAGAGTGTGAAATTTGGCACAGTTAAAGTTCATATAGAGAAGGACTGGAGATAGATATAATTTATTAAAAATGTCATATATTACATTGTATATTTTTTGAAATACGGTCGAATTTCGACCACTTTATTATAAACCCTTTAATGAGCACAGCATGTTTAAATTTTTCATTGGTTTTCGACCTTATTTATATTAAGGTAATAAAATTAAAATTATGGTATGGTATACATCAACAGAGCCCTATTAAGGATTAAAACCTCGACTCACCAAGTGAATCAGCTGCCTCAGCTCATTCTCCGGCAGTGGCGCGGTGATGGTATGCTCGTTCTTAGGAGGCATCCCAACGGTGATCTGCTTCTGCCTAACCAGCAGATCGGTGACCGCTTTAGCCAGGTCTTCAACGCGCTTGCCCAGCATGCCGGCGGTGTGCCGCACTAGGCCCCAAAGCTTCTGGGTGCAAGCCTTCTCGTATAAGATTTTGAGGAGATCCTTTACGGTCACGTTTTTACCGTTGTCCAGCATACCTGTAGGTGTTAACATTACTTCATCATCTCAGCCAAAAAGACGTTCACTGCTGGACAAAGGCTAGATAATAAAGGATAAATAAATTTGAGGGGAATTTACCATAATCGCCACGCTTGGCAGGTGGGTTGGCGTTCGCAGTAAGGTGAGAATAATCACAGAGAGACGCTGCTGCCCATCCTCTGGAATTGTCCCATAGTCGCCTTCTACGACACCCACGGGAAGAGATGGGGTGGTGCAATTCTTTACCCCCTGCACCATACGGGGAACATTACTTAGATGCGTTTATTTCCCAAGTCAATCAGAACTCGTACCAAAAAATTTGGCAAGTCGTTCTTCTGTAAGACCATTCGGCTTTGGAATTCTTTGCCGGCGGTCTTTTAAGCGGGGCGTGAAACGGCATTTATGCAGGCCGTCATGAATGAGTGCGCTTGTTACCGTGCTTATTCCACGGTGAGGAGCGCTCTTATTATTTTGGACTGCATCGGCTGTTTACCATCAGGCAGGATGTGGTCACTATGACGAGTCATTATAAAAAAAAGTGTTCAAAGACTAGTTAAGTTTGTAGAAACAATTCTAATTCAGGTAACACTGTTCTTAACAATGACAAGCTTTTTAGAGTCATAGGCTGACTAGAGAGCTGCTGACGTGGCAGCTTTCAGATAGGAAAGAATTTAAGGGTATCGCTAACACGAAAATAAAGAGATCTACGAGCTATGGTTGTAGAAACAATTCTAATCCACATAATCACGATTTTACGCATTCAATTCGAGCGTCTATCTATTCGGCTACCGACTCTGATGAATTGCAGGATAACATACAGCAGGATGTCTTCTATTCGTCCCTACATACCAGTGCTGAAGTCCAGGCCGTGCGTGTCGACCAGGTACTGCAGGATGTCTCCCTGCTCGTCCAGGCTCTCGGTCTCGCGCAGCATGGCGACCAGCTCGTCGGTCTCCTGTTCCGCATACATCGTAGCGGACTCGGACGTCGTGCGGCTGCGTACTATGGATGCGATGTGCTTGTTCACCACGGCCGCTGCAAATTACCCAATTTTATGTAAAGTTAAAATTGTTACATGCTTTTAATATGTTTGCAAAGGTTTAAATAAATAAATAAATTTTTCCCACACTCACACCAATTATCTAGCCCCAAGAAAAGCTTCCTTAAGAAACTGGTTATATGGTTAACTAGACAACGGATAAACATACTTAATATACTTAAATACATACTTATTATACATAGGAAACACCCAGACCCGAAACAATATAGAAAAACAGGTATTTCTAAATTGATCCGACCGGGGATCGAACCCGGGACCTCAGAGATAGCGACACCATGAAAACCGGTGTGCAAGCCACTCGACCAAGGAGGTCGTCGGTTTAAGTTGAATAAAAAGATTGAATTAATTTATTCCTTAGAATGCTGGAGAACAAATATTACCATTAAATTCAATCTGGCTCGAAGGACCATATAATCAATTCTACGGGCCCTCATCTCTGTATAGTATACAAAAATAAATGTAAGGCGGTTTACAACACAGTTATTTGCGCAATTTGAACGATCATAATTTTTTTGCCGACGACGATTCATGAGTAAATCATCAACATACAAGCTTCTTAGTAGTACAAAAAGTCGCGCGCAGTATAGTATATAAGAACTACTACTAAGCGATTCATACCTTTATCACTTTCTTCTTTGGACGGTGGTGGTGTTTGCTCTTTAGTTATTTCGATGGTCGGTGCAGCAACTCCTAGGGTAGTTGTAGATGTTCCCCTTAAATAAAAAAGTCAATTAATATCAGAGGTGGTTATATTTAGAAACAGTAGATAGTGTCATAGTAAAATGAAACAAGTAGGCCGACTCGGCCCCCGAGCGAGCGATAATCACCTAAACTTGTAGGGCTGTCGCTTTTAATTAGAATGAGGTAGGTATCTACATATAAAATAAGAACATACTTAGAAATATGAATTCATGGATTCCAGAGAACCCCCGATCTACCTAAACGTTGTTTATCAACTGTACAACACAACAACTTACAATAGGTAAGTAGGTACGGTCAACAGCACATCACGGTAAACACTTGCAGTTCGATATTAGTACTTATGCCCACAACATAAGAGCGGTACAAAGTCCAAAGTACCTAATTAGTCCCTTGTTTTCACGGTAGGGTGTGCCGTTTAATCTAATAAATTAAACTTACAAATCCTTAGGTACATGTATGTATTTACCTCTCTAATCCACGAAATCTGAAGCAGAACTTAACTCTTTCGGTACCTAGTAAATAACTAACACAAAATAATGTAATTAGGTTAGGCAGGAGGTACTCACCGTTCTTGTTCGGTAGGTAAGGTAAAGAAGGACAATTCTGGATTTGACAAGCTGCTATTTAGACATCCGTAAACACTGCAATATTTCCTGAGTTTTTTTGTAGCCATCGTTGACTTACGTTTCACAAATTATATATAACCTACGAGCGGCAGCGGCGCGGCGGGCGCAGCGACGAAACAAGCAGGCGCGCGCGGCATTACGTGGCTCAGTCGCGACTGGCGCAGCATTATTAGCAATAAACTTTGTCAGTGTGTGCGTGCGACGATGCGTACGGACGGGTTGGCTCGGCTGCGCTCACATACAAGCCGCGCTCGGTGCGTATGTATGAAGATGGCCTACTTGTTTCATTCTACTATGATAGTGTTGATTAATTTCGTCGAGTTGGACTGGGCCACGATAGAATAGTTTGTGGTGTACCTGACCTGGCATGTCATGGTGCGGGTTCGAATCCCGCTCGTGGAATTTTTTCAACACTGTCTTTTTTCAATTTGTAATTTGTTCGTAACAATATTTGCGTAAAATTATATGTAAATAATCATAAATATAGTACCTTAGACATAAAACGGAACAGAAACTAACAGAAAGACTAGATTTTACTTTCATACTGTATCACATTAAATGATTTAATGTGTTGATAGTCTATAAAGGTAGTAGACAATATACATTCTTGATAGACTTTTTGAAACTAGAGAGGCCGCGAGAGGGATATTAGGGATATTAAAAGATGTGAACAAGTACAAATAATCAAAGTAATAACTGAATAATGAAGCTCACTTAGTAAAAGCTCTCTTTCGTGTTTCTTCAGGCGATGGGCTGCGGCCGAACGGCGTGTCTACGTCGAGCCACGACGGTTTGCGCTCAAGAGGGGGGCCGACGTACTCCCCTTCCATGCCAAGTGTTTCAGCTGAGAAAATATACCATAACTAGCACTTTACCCGCGTCTTTGTAAGCGTGGATTTGTAACTTTAAAATAAACTTTTTTTTAACCAATTAAAACATTAAACAGCCTATGTTACCCGCAAGGAATTGGACTAACAGTGCCTCTACAGACAACGAAAAAAAACAAAAGTCACAAACTTACCTCTTTATAAATTGTATAGATATAGTATATATATAGATGTAGATACACCATTATCATCTAGTATAACTATTACCCTTACAACTAAGTCAGTATCATACATAAGGTTTGATTGGTCTTTTATACTAACAGGTTAACCTAACATAAGACACTTAAAAAGTAAAATTATGTAACATTAAATATTTTATTCACAAGAATTTCCTTCATATTATTGTGTTCTATTCAAAACACTCGTTAGTGAATATATTAAAGCACGTGCGAGTGCAATAACAATTAGCGAGCGCATAATTTCTGTCTTATACTAAGGAAATAAAGTTAAAGTTATCTATACTAATATTATAAAGCTGAAGAGTTTGTTTGTTTGTTTGTTTGTTTGTTTGTTTGAACGCGCTAATCTCAGGAACTACTGGTTCGAATTGAAAAATTCTTTTTGTGTTGAATAGTCCATTTATTGAGGAAGGCTATAGGCTATATTACATCACGCTATGACTAATAGGTGTGGAACAGTCGCTAATTAACGCGGGTGAAACCGCAGGGCACAGCTAGTAATGTATAACAAACTAACATAGCTTAATAGAGTTAACGAAGAGCTCAATTAATTAATCAAGTCTTAATTCAGCCTCCACTCAATAGTGGAGTGGAGTGGATCACTGAATTAAAATGTTGATTGTTAAGACCACCGGTCTTAGACTCAGAGGGTCCCGGGTTCGATTCCCAGCGGGGGGGTAAATAACATTGATTTGGTTTGGTTGGCGGTAGGGATTTCTTGTCCGCTTGGCTAGCTACCACCTGCTTATCGAAATGTCGCCATAACATCAATGTTTGCAGCATCGTTGCAGCATTCCGGCAGCTAGAGATAAGATAGCTAATGCTTCAGTAGTTGAGGATTCCGGGTGAAGTGCGCTTTCACCTTCGGCCTTATCACTTAAGTGTCTGCTCTGTGACTTTTGTTTACTATCCGTATTCATTCGATTACGTTTACGAAAACGAAAATTTGCACGCCAAAATTTTAACTCTTCTCGTATTCCACCAGAGGCGCTGCTTTAACGCCGCTCTAATTTTCGTTTACGAGATCAAATGTCAAATAAAACTCACACTAGGTACCCTGTTTTTTTTTGAGAGTTTGCTGATTGGCTGCACTGGCCTTTTACAGCTTCAACGGGCTTTTTGGGGGCGGCGAAAAACTTAAAGGGTTCCTCAAGCCGTGCGAAACGAAGCACCGTTAGAGGTTTTCTAGAGGGAACTGCATCACGCAATAGTGCGTGTCCCCGTGCCCTACTAGATTCTCCGAGGGGTTCAGATCGCATCGGGGCACCGTGGTGAGATGAAGCCCAAGTGTTAATCTGTAAGGAATAAAGAAAGCCCTACGTACAGTCAACATTGATGGAGCGCGTCTTCTTGATAGCGCCGCGCACGGACATGCGCCGGCGCAGGGTGCGCGCGTTCCGGCCGCCCGCCGGCCGCGATATGAAGCTCAGCTTGTTGCTGAACGACTTTAATAGGTGTTCCTCAAGGTAGCTCTGCACTTGGGGATTCAGTTCTAAGAAGATTGCAGATGTTATTATAATCTATGAATTTTGCTTCTTGGCGGGAAAGTGAAGAGGCATTTCTGCGGTTTTGTTTTATTTTCTAAAATTTGTGTTATGTCGAATATTAATGTGAAATAATGGTGGATTATTAACCGTTAAGTGTTCGTGAGTGTGCATGAGTGTTGGCAAATGAAACAAAACAACAGTGCAACGTCACTTTTCAAATTCTTTCAAGTCCGCCCGAAGACTTAGTAAAGTCCCACATCTTTACTGAGATACTCGAAGGGTTGGGGGGGGGTATATGATTTCTCACTTCTCATTTCTATTATCATTCATCATCATCATACAGGAAAGAAATATTGTTTATTTATGTATTACTTGTAAGAAAAATTACTTTGATACTGGCTAAATGTGCTAATTTATTTATTTATTTTATTTTATTGTGATAAAAACGACATACACCTATTACATTTAACACACAATTGAAAAGAAAATTTAATTAAATTAAACATTAAAAATTTAAAATACAAGCTCATACACAATGCAAGTCAGAAAAATTAAATAAAATTCAAAAAAATTACTACAAAGTTAGAAAATACAGGATATTAAAAAATAATAATAATAATAATCATTCGGCATCCTCGCTATTAATCGCACGAAGCCATCGACTAAATGAAAAAAAAAACTAAAAATTGCACTAAGTTGTCGTTGGAAATTAGAATAACCAACTAATGTTATGCATGAATGGTTTATATTAATTCAATAGTGTTCAATCTTTTTTTTTAAACTTTGGGAAAATGCATTTTGACATTATATGACACATTTTTAACTTTTTATAAAGGTTTTAAAAATTCAACTTACTCATATTTGTGCTTCTAGAATTAAGAATTTGATATGAACACTTAATCCGTTTTTTTATTATGTGTTTGAACTACGAATATACTTACTATCAGGATATCCATCCTCCTGACTACCTAGAAAACTCAAGTTGGTGATCGCAGACGTGCTAAGGAAATCGCCGAGGTTTCCCAGCGTCACCCTGGTCCCGTTAATGTACCCAGACTTTAATTTCTTCATTGTTGTTATCATTGCCATAGGGATCTTTCCCTGATCTGAAATATGTAAACTTTATTAATAAGTAACTGCTGAAATGGAACTTCTGTAATAAATAGCAAGCAGCTAAGCAACACAAGGATTATAAGACAACATAGGAACTATAATATATTTTTGCGTGCAATTTTTACGTGACAAAGTGTGGTAATATAATGAGAATGAATAATTTAAAACATGTAGTATTTATTTTGTGGAGTGGTGCATAATAATATGCGTTCAATATACATTAAATTAAATGTATAGTTTTGGACAGCTGCATCATATCTTGTATAGGTATACAAAAGTATTTTTTTTTACTAACCAACACTGTCTGTGGAATTCCAAAAACAAAGCAGATATCGAGAAACTGTCTTAGAGGTACCAGAGGTACTAAATAATACCAATAGTTCTTTCTTTATGGCAAAGAATGGTCAGTTTTGAGTGATGTACAGTAAAATATATCTGTCGGACACATGGCGCTAGCATCGCTTAGAAACGACAAGTACTATAGTCTATACTTGAGTGTGGTCTGTGCAGCCTATGCTCTATGGTACGCGAAACGTCAACGTCAGTTGGCGCGATAACGAACTGGGCGGACACATCTGGCTGAACATTTGAACGAGAGCGGTCGGAGAGTACTACGCGCAGAACTCGCTACGTTTCTAAAATCCATTTGCATCGGGCAACTGTTTCTAAGTAATTCAATAGTGATGTTAAAACAACATTAAAGTGACCGTAAGGAATATCACTGCGTTTTTATTTTAAAGATCCAAGATGAAGTGTGTTATCGACTTAGAAGCGTTATTATTCTATGGTTATCAACGAATCCGAGTTTGCTCGACCGTCCTACCTACCCTCGCCGCCGCCGACATATTTATATGTCTAAATAAAACTTTTCTTTGGAACAACACAATTTCATACATGTCTGTATAATTGTATTCGGAGTAGTAAAAATTATCTCTCCAAAGTTGGCTTTGGGCAAAGACATTTAACTACTTACAATATTAAATCTCTTTGGCTTTGGGATACAAAAATACTGAAATAATAAAATGTTTTTGGATTTCACCAAACATTTCTAACTACAAAAACCAGTGTAACTATTATACATAATGAAAAAACAGACACCACATGGAGGGGTAGAACTATCACCACGAAACACCACACAGAAAATAACAATTATAAAGAATATTTTCTTTTTAATGGGAAGATAAGACAAGAACAAGGGGACTACCTATTTAATCTTTTAATTTTTTAAAATCTTATATTACGTAACAATAAAAAAAACAAGTTCTATAAAATTTCAATTAACGTCTCTCGCCTCCATATGGCGTTCATCTTTTTCATCCTATAATAAACACAAATACATAAATAATGGTGATGATAACACTATTATTACGATTAGATTAACAGAGACTTTGGTTCAAATAGGTAAGCAATGTTATTCCTACAGATAAACTACCTAATCTAAATTAATGTAGTTATTATTAAAGTTATTGCGGATGCAAAAAAGTATTGCGGGTAAGTGAAGTCGAGATGTCGCTTAATTTTAGTTCAATACAAATGGATGAGTAAGTAAGATATCGACTTTACTTACTTATTTTAAATCAGGGGTCTCCAAACTATGACCTGGCCAATGTCTATAAGCAAATCCTTTTCGGCCCACAATAGTTTATTTAACTTACAATAAGTTTACAATGTAAGTAAAAACATATAATATAATAAGCAGATGTCTTTATTTAATGACTAATGAACACATTGCAGTCCATAAAATAAACAATGGAATTTCATTTGTTATAACAGATATAAGCCACATGTGGCTCATTGGACTGTTAATGTGTTAAGGAAACATTCTGGCGACATATACATAAAATTCACCAGACATCAAACCATCAATATGGTGATCTAGTAACTGGATGTCTATTGGCCATTGCGATTGTGACTAAGTGAAAGAAACAGTGGTAGGTACTTAGATTTAAATGTTTGGAGACACCTACTATCAATCTTTAGTCTACAGAGCTCTACATACGGAAGCCAGTTGCCTGTTGGCAAGGACTATTGGGCCAAGCCAGGCATAGCTATGTTATGTACAGGGCTTAACGGTAAAAGTACACATATCGTCCCGGCACCAGTTAGACTATTCTATGAGATTTATTTGTTAAAAGCAACGTACATCTAGTCACCACCTAAGAGTGACGAGTGACGAGTGTCTAAAGGTCACGAACAAAGTTTCTACATGTTGTATGGTTCGCGTTGTTGCATAGTTTAATAAAAAAGTATAAGCCAAGGCAATTAAAATTCGTTGCTAAGTCATATTAATAGGAGCTACATGTAATGTTTACCTAGCAAGTATTGCGTGGCAAGCAACGTGATGGTGGGCCGGCCTAGCATCTGCTTCCAGCTCATGCCGAGAAAGGCGACGTTCGCCATAAACGTACTCGCGAGCAGAGCCGGGTCCCGCGACATGTAGTACTCTTCATAGTCGAAGTTCTATAGCACACCCATGCGGAATGTTAACACACCAATCAGGGCATCATTCCTAATACAACCTTTATTTGTTAGTTATTTAAGGTTGATAGTATACCATATATTAGTCCTTCAAAGTTAAGATAATACATATTCTAAGCATTCAAAAAATATTGTTATATACTTATAATATTAAACAATGAAACACAAATAATATAATACACAACTGCAATATATATCACCGACATATATACTCTATCCAGATTGAAGAATAGAAACTCAAGAAATATCACATGATAAATGATTGGGTCAAAACCAGCAAGCAGGAAACCATGAAAATATTTTTAAAAGAATACCTAGATATGTTTGATTCAAAGTCAATACAATAAGCGGTCTCCCAAGTAGATTTTGCCAAGAAGACTTCAAAAAATTTATTTCAGCTTTGAGTGTATCAACCATCAACTCATAGTCAGAAGCAATGTAGAAACGTTTCCTATCAGAAAACTATATAAAAATAAAGAAAATAATAATTAGTAACTAGAATGTTAAATAGACTTCCATTCATTTAATGGTAAACAAGATAAAAGTAAATTAGTTTTTTAATTATTACAAAGCAAGAGCACGCAATTGATGAAGCACTGAAGGAATATGAATATAATTTTTTTTTAATAGACGACTAGCCCATTACTAAATCATTTACAATTTTTTAATGATTTTGGACTTAAGTCATAAGCAAAGAATTTTTTAATTTTTATGAACATGCAATTACCTTAAATTATCTCACATTTTATTACCATAAAAACTAATTGCAATTATAACAACAGTTGACTTTAAATCATTGTTGAATAAAGAAATTTCCAAAACGCAATTTCGTTTAGGAAATCTCTAAAGGGATTAATACTATAATTTGAATTAAATATGTAAATAGTTGATTTTATAACAACTTAGCTTATAAAAAGGTTACTACAATACCTGAGGTGTGAATGCAAATATGCGGTCATTTAGGGAGTACAACTTGCTTGTACTTAGTATACCAACATCACGTGACTTTCTGCCAGATAATCCTAATTTCTTATTCCTGCCTATATAAGAAACAGAAATGTATTTGACTATTTTATATTTGAACACAAAAAACATTACTAGGCAAAGAATCTTACCTAAATAAGTGTAAAGATGACTTAATACTCTTGCAGGTTGGACCTCTATGGGTGCCACTTCACTAATAGTCTGAACATGTAGGTCATATTCAAGAAGTTTATCCCTTATCTCATTATCTTCAGCCAGTATTACAATTTGAACAACTACATCTGGCTTCTTTTCTGAGCACAGTCTTCTGTTCAGAGGGTCTAACTCTCCCACAGCCAGAAAACCCTAAAAACAAATATTATTTAGTTTATTTTACTTTAAAACAGTAGCTCAATATATTGCTTTTATAGAACAATACCTCTTGTAATAGTTTTCCCAGTATATACAAGGACTGAGCCCATAGAAAAGGGCATCTACCAAGAGGTATCCTTTCTTGGCTGCCTGGATCACTCTGTTCTTGAGTAGCCTTGTCGGCAGGCACAGAGTACAGCTCTGGCACCAGTTTAATACCATCATCTTTTCTTATCATAATTTTCTCTAATGTCTGCATATATTCACTTACATTACCTTTGTCACCTTGAAAGCAATAGTCAAGAATAAGGTAACAAAAGAATAAAGGCCATTCACATTCTATATTCTCAAACATTCTCAATTCCCATGGCTCATAATACAATCTGTTTGGATCCTCTCTAGGAGTTTTATGGCCATCTCTCAGAAATCTCTTACAACCATATTTTCCTTGTAACTTTGTGACAATTGTATCTCTTGTTTTAGCTATTAGCTGGGGGTCATCTACTGCAAACGCAGGATAGCTTATAATAGATAATAGTCCTGAATCAAGTTCCTTGCTGTTAGATTCTCTGGGCAGCATAGACTGCAACACAGCTTGACATTTTTGTGCTTCATCTGCCAGAACATGAATAACACTGGAGGGCCCTCCTCTGGCTCCAAACAAATCTAATTCATTCATGGCTTCAAGGGCTGCTTTGGCCATACCAATTGAGCTAGCATTCAGTTCAGGGAGACCATGGTTTGTTTTATCACCTCTTTCCCAAATTCCATAATCAGGTGTGCAATAAGCAGACTCAATATAAAAAACTAGATTCTGAATAAAAGCTACTTCATCAAGAGAAAATACTATTTGTAAACCCGAAGCTGTCATCTGTGCAAGGACCAGCAAATAGAGAGATATAGCATCAATTTGCAAGTGTCCCCATTCATTATCTTTGACCACAGTGCGACCTGTAGTTGAAGAATATTTGGCGTGGAGCGAATCTAAGGAATGTTGTGTGGTTTTGAATTTCTCTACTTTGTCTTTCTGTTGCATCATAGCCATAAGAAGACCTGAAATTTTTAATAAATCAGTCAAAACTAAATAACACGTTTATTTATTTTTATAAAATTAAGGTAAGGTTGTTTAACACTTTTAAAAACATTATCCGCTTTGATACCTCTCATAAGTTTCACACAACTTTGTTCCAACTCGTACGTTTTCGCTCTATCCTCATCTTGATCGGCAATCTTCTTGAAGGCCATAGAAAGCCCCCAAACTGCCAATATGCAGTACAAGTTATCCCTAATCCAGGCATGATCGTTGTGCGGACTCGCAGGGAAAAGTCCAGTAACAGGTTGCTGGTGATCTAAAATTAACTTATGAACAACTCTTTGATAGTAGTCCAAACGAACCCCAGAGTTGCTACGGGTTCTCATTTTGATAATAACACGATATAAACTCAATACATATTTGTTATTTTAGCATTTTTAATTATTAATGATTTTAATATTACATTGTTACATGTCATTTGAAAGTCGCAAATGTCAAGCTCAAACCAAACTAACTAAATTTTTTTCAGTGTCTAACTATACAGGAAAGCAACGGATCTAAACCATGCAGCCCAATTTATGTATTTTTGATTTAATTAGTATTATAATAACTATAAGTAGATATATTTTCATTATGATAATAATAATATCTATCACTATGAAATATTACGAAGAGCTCTGTGTGTGAGAGTGAGTGTAACATTTTAACTCTTTTCATAGTCTGAAAAATGGCAGGCAAACTCTTTTTATACACCTAATAAAACAAGGTCCTTCTTCTGCATTGTTTTCTGTCTGGTAAAGCCTGATAAATAACTTTTTGCCGCGTCCACCCGCTTGGCAAACGTCAACAAGCCGTCACAAATTTAAACGTGCGGATAGAGCGTTTGGCTTGGTTTGTTGCGTAGGTTTGCAAGCGCTTGAATAGCACTATAATAGCCGATCCGTCGAACTCCAGTGTTGGTTTTTTGTCACAAATCAAAGGGAATTTGCCGCAAGCGCTTGCGAAGCGTCCACTCGTTTCTGCGCACTCAGTCTTGTTCAAAGACTACTATTTATATAGTCTCGTTTGTGCACTGGTAGTGGTCTAAGACTGGTGGTGAACAGACGTACGTTGTGCTAATTTTCGATATATACAAATAATGTAGACTTTTGAAACTGTCACCAGATGCCATTAAAAATTTAAAAAATACATATTTTACGGGTAAGCGCAGTGCCTTGATCTCACCTAGGGTTGCCATCTCTAAAATTTGGCAACCAGGACAAGACGCGTGAAAACCCCGGATTATGGAGCCCAGAACCCGGACATGTCAACAGGTTTTTATGAAACTCGAATTCGAATTGATTCGAGCTTTAATTTTCGATTCGAGTCCATCACTAGTGCAGTGCTAGCACAGAGTACATAGTCATCTGTGCTATAATAAGGAAGCTTGCATAAAGTATAAAGCTTGGACTCTGTCTACTACTCTGTGGTGCCAGTGTCGGTTCGTCGGTTGTCCCAAAGAGAATTTAACACTACGTTTAGGTTGTCCTGTCCACACCGCGGCGCGTGAGTCGCGCCGCTGCCGCGCCGTCGTCGTGTCGCTCAGCGGCACGACGGCGGCCCAAGACTTAAAATTTTTAAAACCGGGGCTACAAATAAAACCCCGCCCGGACGCTCTCTAAACTAGGACAAATCCGGGGAAACCCAGACGCATGGCAACCCTAATCTCACCTGATGTTAAGTGATAATAAGGCCAATAATGAGTGAGACTAGTGAGGCACTTGCTATTTTATCTATAGCTGCCGAAACACAACAATGCTACGAACATTGATGTTAGGGCGACATAGTTAGATAAGATGGTGGTAGCTAGTCAGGCGGACAAAGTCCTACCACCAACCAAACCGAGTACACAAGCATGTACCCCCCACTGGGAATCGAACCCGGGACCTCTGAGTTTAAACCGGTGGTCTTAGCCACTAGAATACAGAGGCGTTTAAAAATGTTAACGTTGTTGCCAGACGATATTTAGCTGGTATAGCTTCTCTGAAGTCTGTATTTTTCTTTGAAATCATAGGTGAAATTGCACTTAGCAAACCCATATTTTCGTTTGCGTAGACATGATCGAATGTTGAATAAAACTAGCTCTATAATACTGTGCTTCTATTTTATTCCCTAAGGAAGGGATTCATGAATGAGCGAATGTTCTAAAGAATAAAAACTACAAGTTTATTTTAATAATTTAATTGAAAATATGTAGGTATAAATATTAGCTATTTTATTGCGAATATGATCTAATACAGAAAGAATTTGAATCCACACCTCATCTCGGCGCCAGTAATTTCCTGGAGCAATAGATGTTCAAAACTCAGGAAGCACTAGTGAGATTGGATGATTCAAAAGAGCTTCAAGAACATAATATTTTAAAATATACAGTAGGTGCACTCAATTGTCTTATATCTTCTCTAAGAGATTGAGTGTTCAAATACCAGACACATAGAATTTTAATTGTTATCAGCCACCTGGTGGTCGATCAACGCTCAAGGGGCTAATCAAACTGTTATCTAATATTTTTTTTGTATAATAGTACATTTTTATTAAAGCTCAAAACAAATATTTTTTACTGTACTAAAATGTTATGCCTAAACATTCTCAAGAAGCTAAAAGGAATGATACAGCATTTTGACATTAGATTTACATAAGTAAAGTAAACTTTATTATATATTTGTTCTCTGCTTATAAAACAACAACGTCAATCAGAAGCACCAATATTTTTGAGCTTTCACCAATAAGTTACACCTAAGATAGTAGTTGCTTATAGATGGTCAGAGCATGATCATATGAGAGACCAGGAGCAGGCTCTATGTTATAAGTCTTTCAGAGACATACAAATTTTACATTCTGTGTTTTTATTCTATACTAATAAGCACCCCTAAGCTAGATAGAACCAATCACTTGGTCGTTTGATCTAGATTTTCACACCTATTGTGCATGTGCTCACTAATTACAATAAATAATAATTAAATAAATTAAATACTTTTTAAATATTGATAATAACAAATCTGTTAACCACTAAAAAACATAGTTTCAAAATGTTATATAGGTAGTACCATAAAATGAAATGCTTATAAGACAACTTTTAACCCAGAATAAAACAGAAATGCCTTCTCCACTTGAAAATGCTAAGAAATATAGTAAATGTAAGATATGCCTTTATATTTTCTAAAAAATTAGAAATAGGAAAATATTGAAAACATTTTATAGGCCCTATATGTACGATTCAACATTTTTGAGTTATTACTTTGACATATCCATTATATTATATCATTAACACCTTATATTTTTTAATAAATTCTTAAAATATCACAATAATTTTATAATATCACTCTAATACTAATTATACTTAAATAGTTATAGGAAGACACTTATATAATTTCGCAATGAGTAGATACATTTATAAAATATTTTGTTCACAGACAATTTACAATATATAATAATATCTAATATATTAATAAGGCACAGTACAAGCACCAAGTTATTGCTTTAACAATAATAAAAGTTTTATTTTTCATTAATTATTAATTAAACAAGTACTAAATATAGTATATGATTTTAAGTTGTACACACATATAAGCTAGGTACAAGCTTAACTTATTGCTTTATCACAACAATTATGTAACTGAATTAATTGAGTAAATGGAACTCAATCATTATACATACCATCTAAGAGAAAGTCCATTCTTTTATAATGTCTATTCTTCCATGCCTCTTGGCCTTTGCGTAATGCCATATATCCAAGGACTGCAAACATTGGTACTACTAGCATGGTTATGACAACTGGCATTACCATACCTGGGTGACGATTTGAATTCACAGATTGTATTTTAACATTAGGAGATGGAAGTTGATAGGTGACTATGCTTTTTGATGAAGTTTCAATTTTTGTACTTTTTATATTTTCTGCCTTCTTGCCAATTTCACTCAGAGCTTCAAATGACACAACCAAAGGCTTTTTATGTTCAAGCGGTTTTGCAGTAGTTGGAACAGATACATTGTGTATACTTCCTTGAGTGATGTTAGGAGCTGAAGAATTTAATTGGTGCTCTGTTTTAGTATTAAGTTTGTTGGCTCTAGATTTAGGCACAGTTGTGTCTATTCTGTCTTTCCGGAAATCAGTTGATGAAACGTTTTCCTCTAACGGATTGTAAATAACGCCTTTACGTGGGACAATTGATTTCTCTTTAGTTTTTCCAATTTCCTTGTCCAAGCCAATGAGATTAGTATGATTCTCTTTAGGTAAAGATAATAATGAAGGTTTTGGCAAAATTAATCCACCTTCACTAAGAATGTCCAATTTAGATATATCAGAATTTTTTGGTAAAGTTGATAATATAACTTTTGGTAAAGTTGAGCCACCTTCACTAGGTATTTCTACTGTTGTATTAGTGGAATCCTCCTTTGGTAAAGATAATAATGGAAGTTTTGAAGAAATGGAAGGTAAAATCAAATCTTTTTCACTAGGTATTTCTAATTTTGTTTTATTGGAATTGTTTGAATGAGATTCTACAGAAGTAGACACAGCTTTAGTGACGATGGCAATGTTATTTGCTGTTGACGTGTTATTACCATTTATTATAGGAATAACCAAATAAATACAAATAAGGTAACACGCTAGCATTTTGGTATAAATGTTTGAAAATGTTCATATAAAATAATAGATAAGAACGAAATTAATAAAGAGAAACGAAAACTTGGCAATAACAATACCCAATCGAATCGAACCAATATGTTTGTTTTTTTTTAAAGTGTACTTTGTTTTTTTTTTTGTTCTCTGAGGAACCGGCTAAGGTCATAGACCATGCTGCCATGTCATTAGTTTCTTAATTTCATTAGTATTATAATCCTAAAGATGATGATGAATGATAATGGAAATGATGATGATGAATGATAATGGAAATGAGAAGTGAGAAATGATATACCCCCAACCCCTCGAGTATCTCAGTAAAGATGTGGGGCTTTACTAAGTCCTCAAGCGGACTTCTTGAGAGAATTTGATTAGTGACGTTGCACTGTTTTGTTTCATTTGCCAACACTCATGCACACTCACGAACACTTAACGGTTAATAATCCACCATTATTTCACATTAATATTCGACTTAACACAAATTTTAGAAAATAAAACAAAACCGCAGACATGACTCTTCACTTTCCCGCCAAGAACCTTAAAGTGTACTCGTTCGTTCCTCGAGGACCCGGCTAAGGTTATAGACCATGCTGCCATGTCATTAATTTCTTAATTTCATTAATATTATAAATGCTATTATAAATGAGCACACCTGTGCTCGCAGTGTATATCGCATGGGTAGGACCAAACCTATTACTCTCCTTTATGGTATATCGGAACATTTATAATACTAATGAGTAGAGTAGCCTACCTAGGCTACTCTTGACGTAAACTCAATCTCAATACAATTCCAATGCGATTAATATGTATCGATATTGGGATAAGTTTCGCAATTTCGGAACGCCCCATATGGATAATAATTAGTTCACTCAATTTCCTAGCAATTTAATTCCAATGTAGCGCTATTATCGCTTTTAAGAGTGCCATTTGAATTTTTTAGATTTGGGATTGGAAATTGATTATTGCAATTGTGTTTCAAGAGTAACTCCCCTGGTAGGCATGGTCTACCTATGTGTCAAGTTTCATCCAAATCGTTCAGCGGTTGAGGCGTGATTGAGTAACAAACATCCAAACTCACAAACATCTAAATAATCAATGAATGCTAATCAAATAATTATTAGGTTTACCAACATCATATACTTATAGCCTATCATTTGCACGATCTCATGTTCTTACTACATACAAATTTTCATCAAGATCGGTCAAGCCGTTCTTGAGTCATAAGAGAACATACAGACAGACAGACAGACAAAAATTTCAAACATCGTAGAATTGGTGTCAGTGAGTCATAAAACGAATATTTATTCCAAAATTTGTCAGAAAATTGCATGCACAGACAGAGCCTACAGATTTATTTAGTAGTATACATAGATATAAGCAGATATAGATAGAAATATAATAGGATAGTTATATATATGTAATTTCTTTTTCACATTAAATATTAAAAACTTTTTTCTTTCATTTTTTTTGGCTGATGATGATGATGATGATGATGATGATGATTATAATAGGATATTATAAATATAGCAACAAAACAATTTCAAAATGTTCGGTCAGAATCGAGACTGATCATATATTAATCTGTGATAAGGAGCTTCTTGGCGGGAAAGTGAAGAGTCATGTCTGCGGTTTTGTTTTATTTTCGAAATATTGTGTTATGTCGAATATTAATGTGAAATAATGGTGGATTATTAACCCTTAAGTGTTCGTGAGTCACTTTTCAAATTCTCTTAAGAAGTCCGTCCGAGGACTTAGTAAAGCCCCACATCTTTACTGAGATACTCGAGGGATTGGGGGTATATCATTTCTCACTTCTCTTTCGCGTTGCACTTCGCGTTTCAATTTCCACAATGTCACAGTACCACTACAGTATTCTAGTAAAAGTCAAAAATTGTTTCAGAAGAACAAAGTCAAACTATAGTAAATAATACTAAAAATAAGATAAGTATGCAAGAGCAGACCAGCCCCCACAGGCGGCACCCGTTCACGAGTATGACATATGAATCAGCCATAGCTTCGCTCAACCATATTTTAGGGAACGTAACGACCCGACGCACACGCCACCACCGCAGAGACAATAAAGAGAGCATGACACACTCAAGATACTCTAAATAAAAACTTAATGATATATTTAATTCAACGCTGTTTGTTATCTGTAGGACACTGCTTATAAAGGCTATTATATCAGTATAAAAATTATATAAATCAATTTTATTACTGTGAAATAACATGTGCAGGCGAGCAGACTAAGATGACCACACATTCTTATCATTAAGATAATCATTAATTTTATAGTAACCTTTTATCATTAATTTTATAGTAACCTTTTTTCATTAGCCCTAGTTTTATTTGTCTTAAACTTGTGTAGCGGCAGTTCCGTTATAGTGACAGGCACTTTATTGTATATTTTTATACATTTCCCAACAAATGAATTACCGACCTTAATGAGTCTAAGTTTTGGAACGGCAAGTTTGTTTTTATTTCTTGTGTTAAAATTATGGGTATTACTTTTTTTTTCGAATTTATCTAAGTTTTTATAAACATAAACGATATTTTCATAAATATACTGTGAAGCTACAGTTAAAATATTAATCTGCTTATATAACTCTCTCAGCGTATTACGGGGTTTAAGGCTATAAATAGCTCGAATGGCTCTTTTCTGTAACACAAAAATGGTTTCAATGTCAGCCGCTGAGCCCCACAATAAAAGACCATATGACATGCATGACGCTGTGAAAGTAACTAAAGTAAACTAATCTTGCCGTTTCTACATCAGTAAGTGACCTTATTTTTCTAACCGCATAGGCAGCTGAGCTAAGTCTTCCTGCCAAGGCAGCAATATGAGGACCCCATTGTAATTTGTGATCCAAGATAATACCCAGGAAAACTGTCGAGTTTACTTTTTCAACTATTTCATCGTTCATAGTGATACTGGTATTAACCTGCTTCACATTAGGCATCGTGAATTTCACACATTTAGTTTTTTTTGCATTAAGCAGCAGGTTATTAGTGGTAAACCAATGTAATATTTGAAAGAGAGTATTACTTACGTCGTCAAATATTGCTCTATGTCTATCAACTTTAAAAATCAATGAGGTGTCATCAGCAAATAATACTATCTCACAAAGATCTTCGGTGTAGTAAGGTAGATCATTTACATAAATGAGAAATAAAAGAGGTCCTAATATTGAACCCTGGGGCACCCCCATGAGTAACGGAGCGCCAGAAGAATCGGTACCGTTAATATTAACTTTTTGAACTCTGCCAGTGAGGTATGATTTCAATAAGGTAAGCGAGTTGTCTGAGACATCATAATGTTCAATTTTTAACAATAAAGTCTCGTGATCGGCACAGTCGAAAGCTTTCGATAAATCACAAAAGATACCTATCGCATCCTGTTTCTGCTCCCATGCATCGAAAATATGCTTAATGAGTGCAACACCCGCGTCGGTTGTATTTCTACCTTTGGTGAAACCGAATTGTTTGTTATGAAGTAACTGGTTATCTGTAAAATGTGGCAGCAATTGATTAAAAAGAACTTTTTCAAAAATTTTACTAAGAGCCGGTAGTATGGATATAGGCCGAAAATTAGATGGGTCACTTTTATCGCCTGTTTTAAATAACGGTATAATTTTACTGTACTTCATTAAATCTGGGAATACACCTTCATTAACGCATTTATTAAATATTATTGCTAGATTAGACGCGATATAAGATATTATAGATTTTAATATATCAGTGGAGATACCCCAAATATCCTCAGTCTTTTTTATATTAATTTCCCTAAAAACTTTTATTATAATATCAGAATCAATATAGTGAAAATTGAATGGAATATTACATATTTTTACACTCGACACAAGAAGAGACTGGGCAAGATTTTTACAAGAATTTAATTTATTTGATGTGATGAGTGGAATTTTTGAGAAAAATGTTTCGAACGCGTCTGCCATTTCCGTATCACCATTGATAAAAGCATTATCGACTTTGAGTTCAAGTATACGATCGCGAGACCTTACTTTACAAGTTTCTTTATTAATGACGTTCCAAGTAGCTTTTATTTTATTTTTTGAATTCACTATCTTTGCCCGAATGTAGTTAGCCTTTGCTATGGAACAAACTTTTTTGAACATTTTTGAATAATTTTTAACATATTCAATTACACTTGGATTCTTAGAATTGGCCTTTATATTATATAATTGATACAACCTATTTCTACTCTTATAGATGCCAGCTGTGGCCCCATCACTAAATTTAGTTTTAGATCTATCTAATTTGATTAATTTTTAAGTAAAGTTGTAAGTTGTAGTAAAATTTCTATTGTCATTAATCATCATCATACAAGTTGGATCTATTGTTTATATGTATATTTATATTACTTGTATGAAAAATTACTTTGACACTGGCTAAATGTGCTAATCGCACAAAGCCATCAACTAAAAAAAAAAAAATCTGTGATAATTGGGTGGATTTCAAAAACTTTGCTTCCTTTTTGTCCCTTTTTTCTATCCACTACTTTTAATAGAAATAAAAAATATGTATGTGTCTTTACAAACGTTTTAATGAAATAGCTGAAAAGGATCTGGTTTATGCAGAGGTTATTCTTAATAAAACATAGAAATATATCATTTAAATATTTTAAAATTTACTGTAATTATTTGTCTCAATTTTTACCAATTTGTGTTATGCTTTTGCGTTACGTCGATTTTTAAAAATTGTAGTAACTGGGCTTACAAATGTGGCAGCACAGGTGGGTTACTCTTGAAACACAATTGCAATAATCAATTTCCAATCCCAAATCTAAAAAATTCAAATGGCACTCTTAAAAGCGATAATTAGCGCTACATTGGAATTAAATTGCGTAGAAATTAAGTGAACTAATTATTATCGAGATGGGGCGTTCCGAAATTGCGATACTTATCCCAATATCAATACATATTAATCGCATTGGAATTGTATTGAGATTGAGTTTGCGTTAAGAGTAGCCTACCAGGTAAAAAACAATGTCACCCTAGATGGCGTGACCTTCGGTGTATCGCGGTAATTTTGTATTCGGTTACAATTTGAGTTAACGGGTGCTGTGACGAAAAAAAGAATTTTTTTGTAAGAAATACCAAACTAGGTACAGATTCGAAAATCGGTGAGTTGTAAGTTGCTTCGTGGTTGTAATCCATTTTGGTCTTACTATACAAATGATGTATTAGATTTTCGATTTAATAGTGTATTCTGTCCTTTGACAACCAAATGTTTTTATGGCATAAACATATTTTAAATATTTGAAAACATGGTTTTATGTTCATTTGTGTTACATAAAGATATGTTTACACTGCAAGTTCCCCTATTGTACTTATTTAAATATTTTATAGTGATTTAATCCCGTGATGTCACAGATTGCAAATAATATAGCCTATTATTTAAGCAGGTCCTTTTTTTTTTGGAGCAATTACTTAGAATGGAACCAACTGGCAGTGAGTCTTAAGTGTACCAAGATTTTTTAATTGTTAATCCTAAATAAAAGTTGATTATGATAATAATCATTTATTTTATTTACCTTATGCATACGTCCTTACAATTACTTTGTGTTATGTATGTCACACAATAGTAACACAATTGAAATGAGCAAAGTTTTTGAAATCCACCCAATTATACAATCAACGTTCGCATGACAGATGGCGCTGCGTTGGCTAAAAAAAACCTATAATGTCATTTGCCTTACCCTTCACCTTAAGATGATGATGAATGATAGATAATAGAAATGAGAAGTGAGAAATGATATACCCCCAACAAAGGTGTGGCGTGGCTTTACTAAGTCTTCGGGCGGATTTCTTGATAGAGTTTGAAAAGTGACGTTGCACTATTTTGTTTCATTTGCCAACACTCATGCACACTCACGAACACTTAACGGTTAATAATCCACCATTATTTCACATTAATATTCGACATAACACAAATTTTAGAAAATAAAACAAAACCGCAGACATGACTCTTCACTTTCCCGCCAAGAAGTCTTCATGCGGTTTTGTCTTTTCGACACTTTTTCTTTTTTAAAGTTTAAGGCTGGGTGCTTTTTCTAGTAAAAATTTTTCTTGTAACTATAATATAGTATTGATTGTGAACGCAAAATTTAAACAAAACCGCCCATGTGCGAGTCGGACTCACGCACGAAGGGTTCCGTATCCATTATCTACAAAAAGATTTCAAGTTTCTACCTATTAACGTTATTAAGACCGAGAAAAAATTGGAATAAAATCACGTTTGTTGTATGAGAGCCCCTCTTAAATATTAATTTTATTTTAATTTAATTATTTATTATTAAGTTAATAATGAGGTGCAACCCAGGTGCAAACAGATGGGCAAGCGCCCGGTTTTAACCAAAAATGTTTAAATGGCTCAGGATAATTTCTATTTATGCCGGTTTCCGCCCGAAACCGTACGATACCATATATAATACGTAAGTACTTTTCATGGCACTCTGAAATTTGTGATTCTAGCATTAACAGAAAAAGTTCAATTTTTCGTTTCTTTTTTCGTGATTTTAAAAAAAAAGTCGTTTCTTTCCGTAATCGATTGTTTTTTCACTTCCCTATTGTCAGTCAGTCTCATGAGTCAGACAGACTGTCAGCTGCTGCTGTCTGGTGGGTTACTCTTGAAACACAATAAATTGCAATAATCAATTTCCAATCTCAAATCTAAAAAATTCAAATGGCACTCTTAAAAGCGATAATAGCGCTACTAATTAAATTGCGTGGAAATTGAGTGAACAAATTATTATCGAAATGGGGCGTTCCGAAATTGCGAAACTTATCCCAATATCGATACATATTAATCGCATTGGAATTGTATTGAGATTGAGTTTGCGTTCAAGAGTAGCCTACCAGAGTCTGCTGTCATGTACCTATGTTTTTGGTTTGTTCTTTATTCAGTCAGTCAGTCGAGGTTCAGTCAGTCCGGTTCAGAGTTAGTCCAGTGTCCAGTCATGATCATCTGTCATTAATCAGTTTAGTAGTAATATCTAGCTAGTAGCTACGATGTCAGTCATTTACTTTTCTATGTGGTAGGTACTTGAAATTATGGTTTTTCGCAAAGAAACCTCTATAGGAGATTGCCTTGTGTCCTTTACTTATTTTTAGTAAACTTGAGTGAACGAATCGTTTGGGTTTTGCATTTATCAGATAATCAGATGACTGATAAATTTGTGATCAGAGAAAATCAACGTTCAAGGAAAATCTTTGGTAAGTAGAAATTTATTGTAATGATAGTTCATAAAAGTAAATTAATTAGAATAGTTACCTTTATTCATCATTAGTGTCATAAATTTCATCTTTCTATTGAAACGGTACAAAATCCTTAGATCTTTAAAATTTCGTAAAACATTGCATTACAATTCCCAAATCAGTTCTTGTTAAATCTTTGGATAATGAAGAAACCTGCATTGACAAAAAAACTCGATAATGTAAGCATCAATCCCATAATCTAAAGTTGTGAACTAAAAACATCAAGTAGTTTATAGTATTGTTTTCTGTTAAAAATCTGTTTTGCTGTTTAATTGTGTGCTATTACTATTAATCACATAGTTATTGTTGCCACATATAAGTTAATAAGCCAGGGCTTATTTTTATTTTTTACAGAAACAATACTATAAACTAAGTACTTGATGTTTGCTTCATTGTGCACTCTCTCTTATATTTAGTTAAGTATTTTTTTAAATATGCTCAGAAGCATATTTAAAAAAATATTTTTAAATACTCTGGAAATTATCTCAAATTTTGTTACAAATTATTATCAATTAAAAAATATTTTATTCAAAAATATTTTATTTCAAAATATTTAGCCTACAGTATCTATTCAAGATTAAAATGTTCGTCTAGGGTCTGATATAGCTAAACTTCTAATAAATATAAGTCAAAATAAATTTTGTATAATAGAAATATCAATTTTAAACTTATAAATAGAAATACCTTCATTTTAACAGACTCATCATGTAAAACAGAGCTGTATTAAGCTTAAAATGGATGGTATCAAGAATTTCTTTAGCTAACAATGAGTGCTCCAAGTGGGTGTGTAAGCTGCAGCGATGGCTCGCAACAGTTCGACATCAAGCATGACACAGAATGCTCTGAGGGTGAAGATGCACAGATCCGCTTGGCCCCTCATGTGCAGGCATATTTGGCACATAATAATCCCACCACCAACTGTTGCGGACTAGGTATACCCATTGCATTCGAAAGGGCTGCTCCTGGCATTTGGTGGAACCCCAGGTTTGACTCTGAAATACTTGAAGGTCAATACCGAAGCAGCTCTTTCAGGCAAATAAGGCTACGGTTCAGGTATGTTATTGTACCACTTTGTAAATATCGTATTAGCATGAGTAATTTTTTTATATAATTATTTTAAAGCATTGATGTTTTTATTTTTCTCCTTTTCAGATTTGCACTTTTGTACATTTTGATATTTTCTATATCATGGTTTGCCTACTTTGTGGGTCTTGGCTTGAATGGTGTTACAGTAAAATGGCCATTCCTATGTTCAATGTTCGGTGGGGTGCTCCTAATTACTTCTGTCATGTTATTTGTCACATTTACAAATATATATAAGGTGTACACATTTAAACTTTCACTAATCATGGCACTCGCTCTGTGTACTCTTAGCCTGTCACTAGTGACCCTAACTACACAATTAGATGTAGCCTCCGCTCAGGCTGCAGACATAAGCCAGTCAGGACACTTTACTATGTGTATTGAGATCCTGCTGATTATATATACACTTACCCCATTGCCGCTGTATGCCTGTGTCATAATTGGAATTTTGTATTCAATTGTGTTTGAAGTGTTGAATATTGTGTTGCACTTAACAGAACAGCAATGGCAGTGTCCAGGAATGTTTGTGAGGATTTTATTGCAACTGTGTGTGCATATTATAGGTGTACATATATATTTAATGACTTTTGTAAGAATGCGTGGCACATTTATGAAAGTAGGACAAAGTTTATTGGTCAGAAGACAGTTGGAGATGGAGAAACAGTTGAAAGAGAAGATGATCCACTCAGTGATGCCTCCAAAACTAGCCAGTTGGTTGATGGAGGAGCAAGTTCTAGAATCAGAGACTAACCTCAAGACTCACGATCCACTACATCAAAGAAATTCAAACCCTGGAGCTTCAGATATTAAATCTTTATTTAGGCCATTTAACATGAGTTCGATGGATAATGTCAGTATTCTATTTGCTGATATTGTTGGCTTTACAAGAATGTCCAGTAACAAAGGTGCTGATGAACTAGTAAATATATTAAATGATCTATTTGAGAAGTTTGATGAACTGTGTCAAATTCACGGCTGCGAAAAGATATCTACTTTAGGCGATTGCTATTACTGTGTCTCTGGCTGCCCGGAACCCAGACCAGATCATGCAACATGTTGTGTTGAAATGGGATTAGGTAAGACTATTAGTTATGCATGGCGTAAAGTAGTGTGTAGACTATGGTTGATAAACTTGATTAATTAGTTTATTTAATAATATACCTACATAGGTTTAATTTTGCTTAAATGTGTGTTGTATGTAAAGCTAACGTTGAATTAGTGATTTATTGCGTTGTCTCCGTTTTATTGTGGCGAACTTGTTGCTTTCACAATATAGTAATAAAAAATATAT
The DNA here is from genome assembly GCA_963082485.1 of Eudonia mercurella. NCBI lineage: Eukaryota > Metazoa > Arthropoda > Insecta > Lepidoptera > Crambidae > Eudonia > Eudonia mercurella. The sequence continues at coordinate 7,126,063 of OY720027.1, read as the reverse complement.
TTACTTTTTACTGAACCCTGTAAGTACTTTTTTTAGGTATGATTGATGCCATTCAGGATTTCGATAGAGAGCGCGGCGAAGGTATCAGCATGAGAGTGGGCGTGCACACCGGCACGGTGCTGTGCGGCATCGTGGGCACCCGCCGGTTCAAGTTCGACGTGTGGAGCAATGACGTCACGTTCGCCAATAAAATGGAGTCCTCTGGAAAGCCAGGCCGCGTCCATATATCAGAGGAAACTGCCAAATTCCTTGGCGGATCTTACGTATTGGAAGAAGGGGAAGAAGTATTCGGTAAGTGTGAATAAATTCTATTATCTGACGTAGCATGCCATCACACCCCTTACTTTTGCATTAATGTGTTGTATATGTGTTTAGGTCACAAAACCTACTTTATAGAAGGTCGCCAGCTGTACTCTTCGTATGACAACGACCAGTGTCTCACCCCCTCCAATCCTATCAACTTACGTCTCATCATCTCTCCCGCCATCTCTCCCCAATCCGCACTGTCCTTCAATAACTCACCCCCGTTCTCAGCAAGAATCAATGACACTAGGAATGATAAGACCAGTCCAAGGATACATGATGTCAACAACTTCTTATCACCGCACCAGTTCAATTTTCGTAACAAAGCCAGTTCGCTGCCGAGCATATTAGACTCTGATGCTGAATTGGACGATAAAAGAGAGAAAAGTTTTCCAGATGAAAATGATAACTCTTCGAAAAGTCCAACTTCCGTCGGTAAGTTTTGTGATTTTTTCTTGTTATTGTCTACGAATTGCAAACGATATCGATAAGTGGCTTTCCTTGTAATTGGACACCGATGCTGGCTTGGCATGGCTGGGTTTTTCCTTGACATGTGCCAGAAAACAGAGGAAAGATTGATAAAATGATTCAGACGAGCGCGATCGCCTGATAACGTACGGTCGGCAATAACTCATCTCGTATATGTGTTAGAAGATTTGTGTGTTGATGTAAAGTCTATATCTGTTTCGTATGTTTACTTAACCATACTGATATTATAAATTGAACCGTGGAAAAGTCATATTATCGGCCGTTGAAAACACTAGTTTGATAAGATATAATGTGGATCTTTAATACTTGAAGGTGATGCTCTGCTGTAAATCAAAGAATATTATATTGATTATAGATATCATCATAATCTTATAGCCTATAAATGTTCCCTATAGATAGTAGCCTAAAAATGTCAGATCCATCCGTCCGACATGGTACAAAAGGACATAGCCACTTAACCGGCCTACGACTTATCGTGCCGTATGAAGCACGAGTTTAATAATGATCTACTAAATCCAATACCCATTACACTTAAAAATAATACGTTTTCGGTTTCAAATAATGCCAACATGAAATCATTGTCGTCATAAACATTAACGACTTTAATTATTACATAGAACAGAAATCGAGGTCGTTTCCAAGCATGCCTTTAAATAGTTTTATACAGACACTTTTTATTATGCAGCGCGGCGCGGGGCGGTACGTTTACTCTAAACATTGTTGGAACATGAAATGCACAAAGGTATCCAAATTATAACTTCAACATAGAAAATTGTTGCACTTAGTTACCTATTATTAGAGCAAAATGTTGCTAACTTAAAGTTATTACGTACCTAGTTTGTATGTGAGGTATTCTTTATTGTTTCTAGAAGTAGTTTTTAATTGTTTTCCTACACGTTTTTATCATGCCACGAGGATGACGTGGCTATTATTAATCTGTTTTGGATGCGGTAACTCGCAGTTTGTGGAGCCCGGGTAATCTGGCTCGGTACGCTATTTTTACTATCAATAAAAATCGCCATTAAATTCTCTTTTCAGGGAGCTATGGCAAGTACACTAATAAATTGAAAAATTGGAAAGTACCCAGGTTTTTGAGGAAGCATTCGGATACACCGCTGCATATGATGAAGAAACAAGACTTTGGTGATAAGGCCATACATTTCTTGGAGAGGGGCGACGTTGTTATGCAATGCAGTAATGGGTATCAACAAGTGCCTATAGTGATTGAATCTCAAAATAGTAAATGCTCCAGACCGATACAGAGTAGCAGTAAGCTGAACATACCGCAGAGCCATGACATTGGATTGTTCGAGCGAGAGATCATTGACATCCGCTCGTATCTGAGCCAGTCCAGAAGTAACATGTCGCCTTTCGCTAGGAGTAGTAGCTATAGATCACAGTATGGTAGACCGCACAATAATGTTGAGGTAAATATTTTAATTAGATCCTTTATTGTCACGTTAACAAATGGAACCTTATTTATAATTTATATAGTTTATCGCTGTAACTGAGTGCTGTAATCATCATTATATTATTTGAATAGATATCAATCTCGTATTCCTTACGAGGTAGACTGCTGACAATTTTGGGCTATAGTACCTATAAAAGTTATCTGTCTCCAAAAGATAGTATTTTTTTTTGTTACTAAACCATGTCATGCTATCTTATACTTAGCGTAGTATCTTAAAAACTTTGACCCTATTAACTCAAATCGTGGACTAAACTTAAACCTGGTTAAAAATTGATGCTATCTAATTCTTTTAACACAAGTTTAAATTGGTTCACGTTTTGCTGATTCTGAAATATAAAATTAACGTAATCCCAATGCTAGTAAGGTTCAGTGTTGACTTGCGATTTCATTTGTTTGTGTTGCTCCCCAGCCATATTGTGTTACGATTGTTCATTGGACGCTTAGCCATCTCTAATCCCTCCCTACTCGGTTAACCCGAGCGGAGGTCTTAGCCTTTAGGAGCGTCCTCGTCTGTTCCGCTCTCGTCATACGTCACGAACGCTTCAGTTTTTTTTAAAGTGGTTGCTTTACTGCCGAAATTAATAACCTATCTCTGGTAAGAGATAGGCCTATCTTAGTTTAGTTCCCTGGCAACCGCTGTTATTTTCCGATAAATAACAGAAATAACTAAGCAAAATATCTAGTAGGCTTATCTCTTGCTGAGGGATAGGTTATTAATTTCGGCTTTTAGTCTGCTTGTCGCTTTTCACAGCGTAACTTTTAGTCGCTTCGCAACAGAGCAACTTTGTGTTCCATGTTGCGGCAAAAGACAACTCGCAACTAGCTAACCAAAAGAAACTGGGTAGACAGATATAGCAACTTTAATTGCGAGTTTGATGATCGACAACAGTTTTCAGTTGCCGCAACTAGCAAATATCAAGTGTTGGTACTAGTTGTGTCAAGTTGCTGGTTTCCCCAATTAGCAACCACTTACTGTTGAATAAAACTGTTGCTGCAACTGGGAAAAAACTTTTAAAAAGTTGAAAGTTTCTTAAACTAAAGTTGCTCTGCCTACGGAGCGTGTTAGGGGCGGTAAGCAACTAAAGATTCCTCAAACCGTTGATCGCAAAATCTGAGGGTTTCTTCAGGGTATGGCATCACGCAAGCGTGTGCCAATCCCCTTCTAGATTGTCCGATGCGTTCGGATCGGAATCGAAGAATCTAATAAAGTATGGGGCATGCTTTCGTCATGCCAGCCTATAGGTCTTACAAATAAACAAAGAGTAAGGTCCGAATAGTAATTTTTTAATAATTTGATAGGCGTGCATTTGACTACTATCTCACCTGATGGTAAGTGATGATGTAGCCTATGATGTAACATGCTTGCCTAGAAGGTACCGATTCTAATTTGAAAGGACGTTTACGTGACAGGAACAAAACATGGTATAACTATTCGGACCTTATTCTTTGTTTATTTGTAAGGCACTAAAATTTTTACGGATTTGTTCGGTTACTACGGCATGAGGTACAAACACAAACTTCTTTAATAAATTTCAACCATATGTCTAAGAGATAAAGTTCAAAGTCTATTGAAGACTTCTTGGCGGGAAAGTGAAGAGTCATGTCTGCGGTTTTGTTTTATTTTCTCTAAAATTTGTGTTATTTGGAATATTAATGTAAAATACTGGTGGACTATTAACCGTTAAGTGTTCGTGAGTGTGCATGAGTGTTGGCAAATGAAACAAAACAGTGCAACATCACTTTTCAAATTCTCTCAAGAAGTCCGCCCATGGACTTAGTAAAGCCCTACATCTTTACTGAGATACTCGAGGGGTTAGGGGGTATATCATTTCTCACTTCTCATTTCTATTATCATTCATCATCATCATACATGAAAGAAATTAATATTGTTTAGTTAAGTATTGTAAGACTTTTTCATTGGCTAAATGCTTGCTTGCAAAGCCATAAAAAAAAAAGTCTATTAAAGAAGTTTGACAGTTTGTGGTAGTCTGATATGCAGCCGTGTGTATATTAAGTTTCTCGACGCCCATTGATACGGTTAAGCTGTAAAGGCCATAGACGGCCAACAACAAATTATTGTGTGTAAAAAACAGCAACAAGCTTGTTTGAGCTTTGTTTATTGAAAAAGAATAGGAATTTAGAATTCACTAGATAAAAGTGATTCACTAGTGATATCACAAGTAATCATAAAATTATAAATGCCAACAAAAATTTGCTATGAAATAAAAATATTTTGGTATTAGGTATTTACAATTTGTAACAAATTGACAATTTTCTGTGACAAAATAGACACCATTGACTTGGAATACAAGAAGGAGGAAACACTCTTAATTTATCTTAAAGTTTGAGGATTATAAGACTCTGGTTAAATAATCCCACCCCTAATAAGTATATCTACTATATACTTATCTATATACACAAGATAAATTTTACTAGAAAAAGTCAACCAGTCTCGGGAACCTCGAGTGGGAATCGAACCCACGACCCTTGGATTACCGGCCCAATGCTCTGACCGCTGAGCTACCGAGACCAGAGACTTTTAGCATTGTAAATGCAAAAAATATAATAATAATAACTTCTTACTAATCGACAATGTGTAGTGCCAAAATAGTTACCGTTGATATTGAATACAAGTGGGAGGGACTCTGAATCATAATGTGATGATAATAAACGTACAGGTCCCAGTTTGCCGCGCTAGAAGTTCTACTATAACCACGCAAGGCGAGCTTATCCGGCCTAAAGAGCGTCGGTTGAACTTGCCGCTGCCCGCGCCGCCGCACGCGCCCACGCTCGCGCGCTCGCAAGAGGACGCCGTCAGCCTCTGCCCCTCAGTCAACAGCCGTAAGGACTCTGGTATCAGGAGTACCAGCAGACGCTCCAGTATTCAACACCAGGTATGGATGCATCTAGTTGTTATCATTATCTTTTTTATTCTTTTTTTATTTCTTTGTGTTATTTAGAAAAGAATTTAACATCCCAAAATACATCAATGAAAATAAGCAGTTTTCCTTTAAGATAAAGAGACAAAGTGAAATCAGCTGTTTTCTTAAGTTCTTAAACATGTCCACGGAAAGCTCACTCTCTGGCAACATTTTTAATTTTGTATTTTAATTTTAACCATTAATTTATAAGATTAGTTATAATTTTGCCCTAACAGGGTTTGTAATAGGCCATCATATACTATTATATTACTATTCGAGTATTACTGTATGAAAGTGATTCTGTATACAAGAGTGCAATCAATAAATAAATAAATAATATATAATTTGTAAGTAGTGTAATCTTATTTTTTATTGATTTAATTATATTTCGTAATTCAGAGATGAACTAGATGCCAATGGCCATTATCTACTCGACTAATAGAGGACGTCATTGGCACAGCACCCACCATAACAATTTGATTACTTTATTGACAAAGTGCTATTAAACTTCCTTAAGATTCTATTCAGTAATAGAGCCACTACTTGCACACAATAAACTAGAGAATCCGACTTTTTAATACTTTATTGTTTTACTAATTATAGATTTTATAATAGAAGTCACTTATCATAGAAAAACATCTTGCCTTTATAAGTCTGCTTCAGTCCGATTTAAATCAAAAGTTCGATTCTTTCCGATCTCGATTGCGTCCGTGCCGCTGTCATAAAACAGGCGTCGTTAACACCCACCGACAATTAGGTTAATGATTCAGATCCCATTATCTTCCATAAGTAGAAAGAAGTTTGCTGTAAACATCATGTGATGGGAACCGTAAACTCGCAAGATTCTTTAGAGTCTATTCAAATGACTGATTTATCGAGGCACACGCCCGCCATTGTTAAACATATTTTTCCATCCTTTTCATAAGGTTTGCATGCAGTTTGTGGAGCATTTGTTGTTCAACGTACATTTTTCGTTTGCATCAATACTCTTTGAATTAATAAGTATCAATGGAATGCTATGTACCGACTGACTGAGTGTACCAGTTATGTAATAATTGCGCAAGGATGAGTAGGGGTCAAAGTTTAAGTAAACAATGGAATATTCTCACACTCAACTAGCTCTTTCTTTAATGCACAATTATGTTGTTACATTGTTGTTATTTTAAATTTTTATGATTGATTAAATTACATTTGTGTGAAACTAAATTTTGTATGTCGAATCGAAAGATTAGATATGATAAGTAGCACTAAGAGTAAATCTAGTATCGCTTATTATATTTGCAATCGTGTTTATTGATTGTTTTATAGTTACACATGTAATCAAAGTAATTAATTTTATTTTATTTTATTTTATTTTATTCTATTCATTAGGAAAACTTACTGCTACAATACATAATACATAGTAATTAACACGAATAACCATGAGCTAATAAAAAGTTTTCACAGATAGATAAAAAATGTAATGCAATCATAACTCGAGAAGTATAAGCGTGACGCTATTTTGCCAGTATCTATAACAAGTTATATAACACACAGAGAAAACATAAAAACATAAAACATAAAAAAGATAAAAATAACATAGCAACATACCCCTGTACTACCCATCATCTCAGTAATGTGTTAGAAATCTAGTTGCGAGGGCTCGCTTCAGTGAGATAATGCCGTCACAAAATAAGTCGATTTCCATGTCATCGTTAATAGAATTGAACAAGCGACACGAGCGGATAAGGTAACTGTTTTTCGTGTATTAGTTCCGTTTAGTAGGCAATGGGACTTTAGTATTACTCTAACATTTTAAAATGCAGTTCAATACAATTGAGTAACAATCATACGGACCTGTTATTGGCCATCTGCTAATAATTCTGTTATAAGCAGATGTTTATGAGTCTTCCTCTTAAATAAAATAATTAATATTGTGTTTCAGATCTTCGCACTGAATCACACAGGTCTCGCGACGTCACAAGCTGACATGATGCAGCATCGAGTATCCGGCTACTATACGTCCAGCCAATCATCGCTCAACGAGCACACTTCCAAGAGCCGGCTCCCAGCGCCCCTCAACGAACAACAAGTGCAGTCGCTGCAGAAGCTGAGGAAGCAATCCGACTTGCAACTCATCCGTTGCGTGCAAGACAACGCCAGGTCAGGCATCAACTACTTCGTCCAACCACCGCTCAACAGATTCACGCTGTTCTTCAAGACGGACGAAATGGAGAAGCACTATAGGGACAAAGCGCATAGGAGCGACGACAGCGAAGACTTCCCCCCGACCCTCACCACCTCTCGCTTCAACACCGCTCTAGACATACTCGTGTCGGCAATCATTTTTGTCGCCGTAACAGTGTCAGTATTCATCTTGTACAGGGAGTGGCGGCATTCTATTGCCTGGTTCGCGACATTAGCTTTAATACAAGTCGTGGCCATGTCCTTTTGTATTTATAGACATTATTTGAAGTGGAAGACGAAAAATGCACCTCACGTGACAGATACTTTAAGGAGGTCCGTCAGGATATTCAGGAAACTTTCCAATTGGTTCCCGTGGCACTTGTCGGGGAGTGTGTTAATCAGTCTGCCTATTTTGGCGGTCATGATAAATTTCTCGTGCGAGAACACCACTATGGTCATTCTTCGAGGCGACCAGTCCTTCTACGTGTACCTCCTGTGTGTTAGCATCGTACACTTTTGTAACTTTACGCAGATGAACTGGCTCGTCAAGAATACTCTAGTGACAATTTATGCCGCGTTGTTCCTGTTCCTAGCCATATTGGGCTGTCACGAATCGAATACTCAAGTAATAGGTGATATTAACATCCCTAGATTATTTATTAACAACGTAGAAATGGTACATAATATGACGAATGTTTCCGCCGCGGATTGGTTACGAAAAAACGGGACTGAATTTGTAATGGGTGTGCAGCACGAGTTGCATCTTATAGAACTGTACTTAGATGTCGCGTTATTGTTAATGCTGGTTTGGTTTTTGAACAGAGAATTCGAGATTAGTTATAGGTTGAGTTTCTATAGCAACGTAGTAGCCAATCGCGACAAGCAGAGGGTGCAGAACATGAGGAACCAGGCGGATTGGCTTCTGCACAACATCATACCGCGCCACGTCGCCGACCAGCTCAAGAACACTGCAAAGTATTCTGAGAACTATAAAGACGTTGGCATTATATTCGCGAGCATAGTTAACTTCAACGAAATGTATGACGAATCGTATTTGAAAGGGAAAGAGTACTTGAGAGTGCTCAACGAATTGATAGCGGACTTTGATGAGCTGTTAGAGAAACCAGAGTTTCAACATGTCGAGAAAATTAAAACTATCGGCAGTACTTTTATGGCAGCTAGCGGGCTTAACCCCGACCTGAGACACGTTTCGCACGATCCCCACGATCATCTGTACCAGCTGCTGAATTTCGCTCTAGAAATGCAAAAGGTTGTCGATAATTTCAACCAGGATCTGTTAGAGTTCGATTTCATACTTCGCATCGGCTATAATTTTGGTGATGTAACGGCGGGCGTTATTGGAACTAGTAAGTTGTATTATGATATTTGGGGGGACGCTGTTAATATAGCTTCGAGAATGGATTCGACGGGTGTTGTGAAGCGAATTCAAGTTGGGGAGTCTTGTATATCGGTGTTGTCTAATAGGTATGATTTTGAGCCACGGGGTAGCGTCTACGTGAAAGGCAAAGATAACATGAATGTGTATCTCGTGGTTGGTAAGAAAGAGACGTAATGAGAAATGTTTGTATGAAACATAGAATCTGTGATTTATATTTTATATACTGAATATTAATGTAGTACCTATTTATTGTGTGCAGTGCATTATATAAGATGTATTAGATGCTTGAAGAAATACTCCGTGTTGTAAGGCTACTATTAATTTATTTGTAGTTTTAGTGTTATATAGGCAGCATATTTGTACCTACTGAAAAATAGTGATATTGACATGAAGTGTTGATAATCGCCTTGCCTACGTCGTTAAATATGATTATGTCTGCGCCCGCGCAGTGCTCTAGTCCAATCAAATTTTCCGTGGGGTGGTCTCGTGTTCCCTAAAGTAATTAATATAATTAAGTTTAGCGGCAAAATTTCTCTGATTTTATGAAAGTTAAGAGTTTATAGAAAGTGTATATAAGAAAAAGTTTAGATAAAAGACCACCGTGTATTGTATTTCTTGAAAAATATATTTTGTATATAAAATTATTATTGTTTACCTATTTGTGGAAAGTGAAAATATTCTCCTTACTATTTATGATCAATATAATTCTATATGAATAAACGAAAACACGGTACTAAATATTTGTAGTGTTGTAGTTTGGACTAATACAATACATAATAGTAGTATGTAACAATCTGTATGAATTGTATACCCAATGGTACCTAGTAAAAGAATTATGTGTATTTTGTTTCTGTAATGTTTGTCTATGTAAGAATATAATGTATCTGTAGTTTTCGTGATCATACAGTGCGTGTCCAATTTGAAAATTTAAATATAATTAATAATCTGGAACGTCGCTTGCATTAGAAAATACGTGAAAACTTAAAAATGTCTTATGTAATTTACAAGTATAATATATAAAATGAACTAAAAGATTTCCGTAGTAGATAGGCGAAATATATTGTTATTATATACTATGAAAATTAATGTATTTTACTAACCGACTAGAATGTCCAAGTGATATATTCTAAAGTATATATGTTTAGGACTTACATAATTCTCTGACGTAATAGTGATTTTCGAACTTATGAGAAAAGCCTTACATTCCACTTGTATTTAAACTATTGCCTTCGTAATGTCTATTTTCTATTTATAGATGAAGAATATAGGAGCTTGAGATTTTTAAATAATAAAATGGAATTTTTATATTTACCGAAAATTGGACCAAATCTGGTGTTTGACTGTACTTTTAAACTAGCTCTCTGGACTTTTAACACCTTGTACTTTTTTATAGAAATCAATAATATTATGGTGTAAATATTATTTGTCATGTGATATGTATGATAATTTATTTATGAATAGCTATGTTTTATTTAGAGTTAACCTTCCGACCTACCTTTGTGCGGTCAGAAACGAAAATTGCTTTATACTCTAGCTGCCTTAAGACTAAGCTCCGAATAGTTATTCCGTGTTTTGTTCCCGTCATGCAAACGTCATTATCAATATAGAGTAAAAGAGACAAAACACGGAATATCTATTTCTTTGTTTATTTGTAAGGCACTAAAACTTTGTTAAAGTGGCAGTCATTGTATTTTTTCCCGTCTGTCTGATGTTCATTATGTGCATGTAAATTTATTTGTAAACAAAAATAAGGTATACAGTAGTTGTATTTCTGACCGTACCGACTTATATTTAACATAATAATTGAACATAAAGGAAATTATTATTTTTACTCGTGTTTACATTATTGAATTATTTTATTCTGACGTTTTAACCGGAATGGTTCGAACTATTAGTATAAAATAATAAAGCTAGTAAATTCATAAAAAGGGTTTCGTAATGTTTGCGTAAACTTTAGAAAAAAATGTATATAAATGGTCAGTAGTTCATTTCGTAAGAAGCAATGTAAGAAGACAAGTGTGAAAAAGAAGAAAACACGTTAAAATACTTTCCATGATACATTTTACAGTAAATCTTAATAGTTTTAAGTAAAACTGAAAACATACGCAAAGTATGTTGGTACCACCGCTTTATGATATTGCGGTAAAGGTAACAACCAAACAACCTTATGTACCTATCATTAGAAAGGTTATTGCAGCTACGTTGCCAACAAAATTTGACCTTTATACAATTGGAATAAGGTTTAAATCAGTGAAAACTTAATCTAAGAAAAAATAACTGACGGATAAAGTACCATAACTATTGTTCTAAACACAGTCTTGTATAAAGTATTCTTTTACTTCAATGCATTAGAAAAATTACAGTAATAAAACGCTTGATGTTTTCTATGGACAAATGCAGCCATTATGTACCAAAAAAATAAGTAATGGCGAACATAATAAATAATAATACATAATAAAGATGTTGTCTGTATGCTACAAGAAATACACCCGAGAAATATTTTGAAGTTTTGTAGAAATCTGTATTTATATAAAATGTGTTGTTTGTAAGTAAAGTCCAGTCAGTCAGTGCAGAAACGACGGCGTGTTTATGTTGTTTGTTATCAATGTCCACTATCTATTTTTATATCTCTTCAGTGGACGACATTGACACGCATAGCTGAAATAGTTAATCTGGTTTAGTTAATATGACTGTTTATTGCGTGAGTAATTAATTATATATATTCATTACCTTTGTAGTTGATAATGATGGAAAGTCCTTTTTACAATTAAAGTGTGACCATTGAAATGTTGCCGTCTGTATTATATTTATATATTGCCTTGTATATAAAAATATTTCAACTTTATTAAACATTTGACAGTAGCAAAATAATATCTATACAATATGTAAAAAAAACCCAGTCCGAACCGTAAAGGTGTTATTAGGTATCGAGATTAGGTTCTATTGACGTAATCTTTTTAAAATTATAAGTGAATAAACTTTACCCCGATGAAGATTTTACAAAATTTTTATTAAATGAGGACACTTACATGGCAATACAAGCGGCGCGGGCGACGCAGGCGCTTACTAACAGGTAACCATAGCAACGTCATTATTCACGAGCACAGTTGTTGTTGGCCATCTTCTTTCCACACTATCAGTATCACTTACTGTTACCGACTAGTATTACCTAGTTGTTTTCGCGCCACAAAAAGAGTACGTGCCTACTTCGGGTGAGGATAAATTTAACACCTCCTCTTCGATGTTTGCATCACGCAATCGCGGTCTGCCTGCATCAGGACGATGCGTTTCTTGGCTGTGAACACTTCCCGTATATACACATGGTTGTGTAAAATCGTTGAAACTCACACTCGGACGACACAGAATAAATAAAAGGCTGGGGTACCTTGCGGAACCTCAAAACGTATCTCGTAATCTCTACTAGCCGCTGCATAGGTAGTTGCAGTGACTTACCCAAACACAATAAGACATTAAAATAATCTTGATTAGAGTACGACATTTCGCGAAACACAATCATAACAACACGGAACGACTATTCTGAAAAAAAGAAATGCTTGCACGAAACTGACCTATGACATAAGGTCGTGATTTGCACGTGCCGGCGGCGGCGTCATCGCCAAAGGCGCTGCCGAAGTGCCGACACACCTTTGTCGGCACTTCCGTAGGACCTTTCGTCGCGCCGCTCGCTGCCGCCGCCGCCATTGATGGAAAGTGTTGTCACATTTCAAAAATTTGCTTGATTTGGGGTAATTTGAGCAATGTGGGTACAAAAGACTTGCATTTTAAATTATTATAACTTTTACTTTCATGAATTATATATTTTTTTTATATTTTTTTATTATTATTGATATTGATATACCTTTGCGATCGGACAGGGTTTTTTTACAAATGTATGTTCCAGAACATACATGATTAATGTTTTTTCAATTAAGCAAATGTTTTGTATATTGTTTAGAACTTCTTTGAGTTTCGTAGCAAAAGGAAAAAATAAGTTACCTTGTTGTATATAAAACAGTACCTACATGAGTCAAACAAAACACATGGCTTTGTAACTGATATTCCATAAGTTAATGTTTTCTGTACCCGTTCTGAAACTATATATCCTCTGTCACTTTGCCTTCTTGTATTGAACTGAATAGACTGCTTTGTACTTGAAAGTTGAATTTCAATAATATATTTACTTAGTAGCTCTTTTAGTACCTATCTTGCTCAAATAAACTGTCTTACTTGATTTTTCACTTTCTCCTTAAATGAAATATATACTGAATGATTTTCATAAATAATGATTTTTATTTAACTTTTTCCTATTTTCTATTAACATATTAATACCGAATAATTGAATTTAATCACTTAGATAAATCTACTTATATGGTTTTAAACGTGTTTTAGAATCACTAAGCGGAACGACGCGCGACGGGAAAGTAGTGAAATGTTTTATTACGGCGAAGGGTAAGGCACAGTAGCGCCGCTAATGGATTTAATTTAATAAACTGGATTTTTTTTTTCAAACATTGCGGACGTTCCGACACTAGCCAAACATCTGTTATTTAATAATTGTGCACTACTTTTAGGTTTGTTTTTGTATTCTTTCGCTAACACTAACAGTGGCCATTGTTTGTGAATAAATGCGATAGCCCGTTTTGTGAATAAACCACGCAACAAAAAGTAGTGCACAATTGTTAAATAAATACTATAGATGCTTTCCTGTTGTCGGACGGTACGCAATGTTTAAAAAAAGATCCGGTCCGTTAGTAATTGTCAAATTATCAATTGGTAGCGCTAGTGTGCCTTACCCTTCGCCTTAAGGTTTAAAGATATTTATTTTCTCATAAAGATTTACAAAAATCACTTACATGAGAAACAGAACACGTAAAAGGTTAGTAAGGTAATAGTTTTATTTAATCAAAATAAATTTCTACATCGTTTCTTACATCCATATTTATAAACTTATATTAATATTTTAATGTAATTTCTGTGTGCAATAAAGGATTAATATATTTTTTCAAAATACAATTTGGCTTTTTCCAACGTCATGGCTGCGTCGATGGCTTGGTGTGGTTTAGTTATTGATAAAAGGTTAACGTTTGCTTTAAGAGCCTTTATTCATATATGGTATTTGTAAAAAAGCTTTGAAAAAATGTCTACGAGCGGGATTCGAACCTGCAACCCATGACATACCTACCGGGTCAGGTGCACTTCTAACAATGCTGTCGTGACTGTCCAACCCGACGAAAATTATTAACACTACTCTATCTAACAAATATTAAAGATCAGTTAAAAATTAGGCAAGCTAATTTTTTTAATATAATATGTAGGTAATTTGTTCGTAACAAAACTTGCACAAAATTATATATAACCATATTTATAAGCTCTTTTATGTTTAAAGTTTCTATAACCTACTTAGTAGATTCTAGTTTTACAAGAACAATTAGAAACAATTTAAAGTATCTAGCTTTTTTTCAATGGGACAGACTGTTCATAGGGTTGTCGCTCCACGCAAAGTCGTCGTTAGAGAATGCGTAAATCAACCAGTAGAAGAGGTTCAGAAGGGCGAAGGAAGCCGGGAACATCACTCGAGCACCCCTGTCGATGAGAGAGACGCTGTTGATGTGGCCATGGCAACCTGTAATCATATCATAGTTTAGATCATTTATTGTACTATTTCATTCATCGCTGCCCTGCGTACTAAAGGCGCTTTGAATTTAGCCGTTTGGTATCGGACTGCTGCCGTGCGTTCTCATGTGGTTCCCATATTAAACGCAGCCGTATGTCAGCCGGCTGTGTTTTAAAGTAGGTGCGCAATGTGACCGTGCGGCATTCGTCCGACAACAAACGTCTAAATTGAAAGAGCCCTAAGTTCCCTTTTGGGGTTCTATCTAAGGCGCCTGTCGTCACCTGCAAGGTGTAGCAAGTACTTAGAACGGTACAACAGCTGTCACTAAAACGGCGCGCGACGAGCGACGCTCTGTTTTCGTTGTGCGATCTACAAATTCGTTCTTTCTTCTGCTCTATCTTTGAGGCTATAGATGGGCTATAGGTACTCTACACAGCTGCCGTCCGCGTCACATGACGGGCCGTTTACGTTCACTTCATCAATAACTACGCTTTATCTACTGTGTCATCATATTTAACTTACCGGCCTTAACTTGCCGCTGGCGTCGGTACCTGTCGTCGCCCGCGAGACAGTACTACAGCTGCCGCCACCGCTGCAGGTCATTCTGTTCGCGTAGTGTGTTCCAGGTCCAGGAAGCGGTAACTACTTGTCGCCAGGTAATAGAGGTACTAGTTTAATTGCCTTTACCTCAGTAGGTACTGAGGTGGCGACGCCCTGTAGTGCGCTCTATACATATTGTCTTCTGTGTCATAATATTTAACTTACCAGCCTCAAGTTGCCGCTGGCGCCAATACCTGTCGTCGCCTGCAAGGCAGTACAACAGCTGCCGCCATTATCTGGCTGCGGCCGTACGTTCCCACGTGGTTCTCATGTTAACGCAGCCGCATGACAGACAGATAATTGGGGGGCGATTTTTGAATCTCGCTGGTGATTTCGAAATCAAAAGTAGTGTACTCTATATACAGGGTGGAAAAATAAGTCGGGCCCTGGAGGGAAACTACCTTAAATCCTTAAGTTGGCTCATTTTACTTAAAGGAGACATTCCTTTATTTTTAAAAAGAAACAAAACTGCATTGAAAGATTTTCTAAAACTCGCTTGCCTCGCCCGAGACTCGAACCAACTAAAATTAAAAACAAACACTCGCTATTTCATTATACTAATCGATAGGAATATTCAGGATAAATTTTCTCTAACAAACATTTGGTCTTACTCTCGTCTGTCGTACAAGATATCCACGAAGAATACCTATTTAGTTTAGTACACAAGCTCTTTAATGAACATTACCTAGTACTTACTGTTCACTTTCAACAGTTATATGACACGTAACAATTCTCTTATCTCTCCAACATTCAAAGACTTCGTATGAAGTACACACTTGCTAATTTATCTCTAAGTACCTTGTAAATTTGTGAATCCGGAACGAGGGGGCTCATTTCGAACAATTTATCAGTTAAATAATTTAAGTGTAACAAATTGATAATAAAATAAAGTTAATGTTAGATTTTACGATCATTTTTATTTTTAAGACCAAATGTTTGTTAGAGAAAATTTAAAAATAGCGAGTGTTTGTTTTATTAAATTTTAGTTGGTTCGAGTCTCGGGCGAGGCAAGCGAGTTTTAGAAAATCTAAGAATGCAGTTTTGTTTCTTTTTAAAAATCAATAAATGTGTCCTTTAAGTGAAATGAGCCAACTTAAAGATTTAAGGTAGTTTCCCTCCGGGGCCCGACTTATTTTTCCACCCTGTATACTGTCACAGTGTTATCATATTTAACTTACCAGCCTCAACTTGCCGCCGGCGCCGGTACCTGTCGTCGCCCGCGAGGCAGTACAACAGCTGCCGCCAGCGCGGCACGCGGCGCTCGGTCTGTGTGGTTCGCTCCATGGTCAAGCGCACCACCGACTGCTCCGGCCCAGAAGGATGACCATTGCCATCGCTCGGGTTACTGTTCGCTGCTAGGGAGAAGTTCTGAAAGTTGTGCGGACTATTTATACAGATTGGAATGTGTAAAACCATATCGAATGTGCAACTACAGTGTAGGTAATCGTATCTGTGGTCTAGACGTCTAGAATGTGATCCACCCACAATAGAAAACATCAGTAGGTACTCTACGGTTCTTTCTTCTACCTATCTCAGTTACTGTGATGTGATCTGTACCATGATAGGTATGGATCAATCTCCATAAAGACAGGGTTGAGTCCGCAGTAGCACGATATTCACCAAAGCTTAGGGTAGAGAGGAGAGATGTGTTTTAAATAACTAAAAAGCGTTGAGTACATACTGCTACACTAGAGTGCTACAGTGAAGATCCACTGTGCTGCCACTTTTCATTCCACTATCTGAGTAAGCGGACTCTATGTTAAACAACTAAGGATCAATTTGAGAAGTAAAAACAGCAACTCAAGTTTGCTATTGTGTGCGAACAAAGAGGAATCATGGTTTATTAACCGGTTGCGGCTCTGGTTGAGTTTTCTGCTCGATTTATATCCTGCTTATTGGTCGTTTTTGACGCATCATCTCCTCTTCTCTCCAGCCATCTCCACATTTGTGGATTCCGGGGCGTTCCTTTCTTTCGAGACTGATAATGATTAATTATGTTTATACGAACATAATTATTGGCAGAAGAGCGCACGGAGCTGCGCCGGCGCACAGCCAGTTGGTGCGCTGCAAACGCGTCGCCCCCAACCTCTTCTATCAGTTCCTCCCATTCCGCGTCATCGATTACTATTTCACCGGAGCCAACCTAAAAATATTGGTTAAAATATATTTCATCATTATTTACTGCTCAAATTGTGTCTGTCACCAAGTGATAATCTTATTGCAAAATACACTTGAGAGCAAAAATATCGCACACCCCTGATATTTTTTAATAAAATCTTATTTTCTAAGTTCTAGGCATATTTAAGTATAACATTTATATGTTTCTGAAAACCTTGTTTTATAACGTACAGATTGATACCTAAAAATATGGAAAAAATGTGTAGGTATTTTTAGGTACTTTATTTTGTCCCATAAATTTTATATCCATAATCTAACGTGTCATAATGTTTTGTGACATAATTATCATGTGTCCGAATGATAAGTAGCCATAACTTAATGTCTCATAATAATACTTGTCCTAAAATCAAAATCCCTAAATGTAATATGACCTAATTTTTTTTTGCTATAAATTATAAATACAATCTATAATATTTAAAAGATATAAAAAGCTTTTCTATAATAGTTATAAGTCGTAACGTAATGTCTCATAATATAACGTGCCCTAAAATCGACAACTGGACAACAAAAATATCTCTTGAGGGAAAAGAGAGTTGAAGAAAACAAACTTGTAAAAAAACCAAGTCTTGCAACTCAGTTCTTCTACCGTAAAAAGTTGTGAGATCCATGTAAATACCAAGTCGGTTAATTTATTCAGTCCCTACTTAGGGGAGCTTCTGTCATAAGTTATTACGTAATTAATTAACCTAACAACATCTTATAGTGACCATATCAATATTAAAAACCTTTTATGTTTTAAATAAATAGATTGACTTTATTTCTTTTAAATACAATTGCGATATAGAGACTGGTACGGTCTGCAACGAAAGTCATTGAACATTACCTATTCTAAGGGTAACTATTAACTTATCTGTGTCTAAGGTACGAACCATATCATGATACCTAATACCTAACACAGGTTCACAGGTGACTATTAGATTAATTACTTGCTCTGCTAAGTAAAGTGTTCGGTTTGCAGAAGATTTATTTCTCATAAAACTTGACAGTTTGCTTAAAATAAGATACAAACTTAAAAAAAGGGAAAATAAAACTACTGTTCAGTAGAGATGAGTCGTTCATGAATGAATCCTTCAATTGGACTAGTTCACTTAGCAAGTATATCTCCTTCACTCGTTCATTCGGCTCCCAATTACTTCAGTACTTCATTTAGTTCACACTTCACTGAAGCAAAGTAAAGCGAACAAATAGATTACGAACAGCGCGTGCGGAAACGAGACAGTTGCACCGGTCAGAGTCGGAGTCTGCCTGCCCGCACTCAATTTAACGTCTTACGATATGAAACATTAGGCTTAATTCAATCATTAGAACTACGAAACAGATTGAACTAAGCGAATGAAATGACGCGATTGAACTTAATGACATTGTGACTCAAAGGGACTACTGAAGTACCTACTGAGCCAAGTGAACTAGATGAACTAAATGAACTAGATGAGTGATATACTTCATCTAGTCCAATTGAACTATATCATTCTTTACACTTCAGTGAAGTATTTTGCGCATGTCTACTGTTCAGTGATTGTACCTATAAACATAAGCTAAAATACAAACCTTGGTGAAATAATGCACTCCAGCGAACTCAAGCAACGTAGCTATGCAGTAGAAGAAGCTCATCAGAAGGAACCAGTCGAGGGCAGTGGCGTACCGCACTTTGGGCAGGTCGGTGCGCGAGTCCAGGCTGATGGTAGACAGCGTCAGGACAGTAGTGATGCCCAGGCCTACGCGGTCTGAAGTAGCCTTGAAAAAATCCATACGTCAATTCCGCTTCATTTATTTATTTAGGTAGGCACAGTTACAGATTATAGTCAATAGGTACACGTTTAAATAGTTATTGCTTATAAAACTTAGTCTACTCTAGACAGTAATTCTTAAATAGTGTACACAGCATAATCAAATATTAAAGGCCGGCAACGCGTCTGCGATTCCTCTGGTTGGACACCCACCCGTCCATGGGTGACGGTGATTACTTTCCATCAGGTGACCCGCCTGCTCTTTTGCCTCCTTCTTTTATAATATATATATATATATATATATATATATATATTAAACAGGTACAAACATTAACAACAACAAATATTAATCTAAAAAAATACAGCAAATAAATAAAGTACAAAAAAAAACAATGCAAGTGTTATGTGTGGGTACATAACACAGAGCAGTAGAAAAATAAACACGCCAAGTTTAGGCAGTTCTCAGTAAAATAAGAAAAGGAAATAGGTATTTTTTATGTTATACCTTCTTGGAGTTAAAACTTTACAACATATTTTAATCCATAAAAGAAAATAAAATAAGTGAAGTTTATTTACAACCAAATTTTTTTGGAATTGCATCTGCAGTTCCAGATATTATAATATTCCCTAAATAAAAAACTTAATTTACCTCTTTATAATGTTAGTGTGGACATTATGCTTCTATTTAGGTTACCTCTCGGTGTATCCAGAAGGACACCCAGGACAGAACTACGATGAGGATGCACGGCACGTACACCTGGATGAGGAAGTAGCCCGTGTGCCGCTGCAGGTTGAACGACACCTGCAGCACCGAGTAGTCACCTGCAAAATACAGAGTAAAGCAGTGACACAGTGTTGATAAGTGATGTGATGTGAGTGTACTAAGCTCTGTGAAAAGTGTTTTTTT
The DNA here is from genome assembly GCA_963082485.1 of Eudonia mercurella. Taxonomy (NCBI): domain Eukaryota; kingdom Metazoa; phylum Arthropoda; class Insecta; order Lepidoptera; family Crambidae; genus Eudonia; species Eudonia mercurella. Next base: position 7,106,288 of record OY720027.1, on the reverse strand, counting down.
TACAAGTCGCTACCTGCACCATCTGACAAGCAAGGGCCTCTGAGAGAGTGTGTCGTTATTATTTGTATGTATGTTAGTCTGTAAGGTGTATATTATACTAGTGGACCCGACGGACTTCGTACCGCTTTGACAGTTTCCATTAATTCCCGTGGGAATATCGGGATAAAAACTATCCTATGTGTTAATCCAGGTTATAAACTATCTATATGCCGAATTTCACTAAATCCATCCGTCCGTTGCAGCGTGAAGAAGCAACAAATATACACACACACACATACACACAAACTTTCGCATTTATAGTATTAGTGTGATGTGATGGGCCTCTTTGTATTTTACCATATTGTACCCTGTTTATTGCCTGAAATAAATAAATATATTCTATTACATCCTACCTGGTAGGCTACTCTTGACGCAAATTCAATCTCAATACAATTCCAATCCCAAATCTAAAAAATTCAAATGGCACTATTAAAAGCGATAATAGCGCTACATTGGAATTAAATTGCATGGAAATTAAGTGAACAAATTATTATCGACATGGGGCGTTCCAAAATTGCGAAACTTATCCCAATATTGATACATATTAATCGCATTGGAATTGTATTGAGATTGAGTTTGCGTCAAGAGTAGCCTACCTGTGCAAACTTAGTCAATAACCTACTATTAAATATACCTAATCTTATCCGAAACACCGATCCTATAATACTATTTATATTTTTGCATACCTATACAAAGTTTACATACCAAAGTGAGCGAGCGTTATTCAACTACAATTATTTCATCAATTTTAAATTCTGGACATTTTGCAATTAGAATAACAAATTAGTATATTATGACTGTAAGACTAGATGCCACTATACGCTAGTATTTTTTCCGTCATAATCTGCTTTACAATACTTTGCTTATTATTAGTTGATTAGTAAAGTATTTTATTAAGGTAAGGCACTGGTATTTTAAGGTAGGGCATTGCCCCACAATGCCCCCCCCCCCTTCGCTAGACCCCTATTTTTAATTATTAAAGGAAAAAAGTGTCGATAACTGGTTTTTGTCAAACACTGGGACCACTACTACTAAGATAAAAGTAGAGTCGCACTTTCCTAAGAATACACCTAGGTTTCGATATAAACACATGCCTAGTACACAAAGAGTTCGAACACTGATGACCATTTGCGAGACATTCACAAACTCAGTAAATGTAAATAGTAAATACGTCAATCGTAAAAGCCGATTCGTGTCAACAGAGCTGGGACTGGGAGCATTGCTGTTTCCCGCGCGCCAATATTATTTTATATATGTCTTCGGCGCGAGAAAGCCAATCATATTTGTAAAGCGTCGCCTACCTACTTTACTTTGTAAGGATTTTTCATGATAAGCACGATAAATGTGGCGGAGGAATCTCCGATAAACGGGTAACGTTAAAGTTCCATTATGTTTTTGGGTGGCGTGTATTCTATTAGTCATTTATGATACTGTCGCATAAAGGAGGGATATCAAAACAGGGTGTAGGTTTATAATGATAAGCTGGCATACATTGGGTTGTCGCAGCGTCCAGCGTGGCTGTCTGACAGGCGGACTAGCCTTATCACCATAGGTTTACACAATTAAACTATGACAAAAACAATTAGCCCAGACTCGCAGGATCGATCGAGGCGAATGGCATAAGCAAAGAGGCTTATGCCTAGCGGTGGACTGAAAGGGGTTGATGATGATGATGATGAAATCAATTAAAAGAAAAGAAGAAGAAAGAAAAAGAGAAACATTTATTGACACTGAAAGAGACTATGGGAATGAAATTCGAAAGTCGTTGGTAACGGTTGGTGTCGAGAGGATGGCAGTCGTTAAAATCTATGAAGCCAGTCCCAGTAGCCTCATTTTTAATTTGATTAATTTATATCACTATAACTCAACACACAGTCAGGTAATGCTTTGTAGTTGTATAATAATAGGAATAGTTAATAATAATAATAATAATCACCTAGAGAGGCTCTCGCTGAAAGGTTGGGTTAAGGGTCAGATGCAAAAGGCAGTACTCCTAGACACGGCACGTATTGTCAGAAGGTTCCTCACTCTGCAGCCCTGACCACCGGTAGCTTGGGCCCTGCCCCGCTGCTGGTGGTACTCTAGGATTAGGTTTTTATAATGTTTTATTGTTTTTATATTAAAATATTGTAAAAATCTAGCTCTAAAAAATAAATGAAGGAGATAATAATAATAAGCTTTCCTACACTCACACCAATTATCTAGCCCAAGAGAAGCTTCGTTATGAAACTCGTTAAACCATCAGTGGAAAATTAACGGGCACTTCTTCAGTCTTTTTCCTCGTAATTCACTCATCATAATAACATAACGCTGCCCTCCAATAAACAAACACATTTCGGTAATATTTTCCATATCTGAGCCCATATGTAGGAATCACATTAAGCGGTAAGCGGATAAAGCCTCTGTTCGGGATAGTGATAGGGTTGGCGTCGCTCGAATTACTCAGCTCAGCCCGAATCTATTTCTGTACCACTTCAGGATACTGCAATAGCAGCCGGATTTATAACGTATTTTATATAGCCTTTCAAATCCCTTAACAAAGGGATCAAGAGTCTCATCTTTGTTTTAGCAAAGATGTTTTATAACGGTGTTTCGACAGCCCTGCAGCTAGTTATTAGTCGAGATGAAAGCTGTTATGAGAGCTGGGGATCGGCACTGGAGGGCTTTTCCCCCGCTACCTTCAATATTGATAACGTTAACACATTTTTCAAGATTTCTTAGAATATAATTAAGAAAAAAATGTCCCCGTTGCGAAGTACCGCACAAGTACTAAAGGTACGTGCTGATAATAATGTTTTCAACGGTGATAGAAAGGCAAAATCATTTTATGGAGTTTATCTTCTGTTTATTTTGATTACGATGACAACAAACAACACTAAAGGTCTTACAAATGAACAAAGAATAAACTTCGAATAGTTATTCCGTGTTTTGTCTCTTTTACTCTAATTTGAAATGACGTTTACATGACAGGAACAAAACATGGAATAACTATTCGGAGCTTATTCTTTGTTTATTTGTAAGGCACTTAGACAATAGAAGGCTATTAAGCATCTCTTATGTGGCAAGTTAATTTCTTCAAGATTTATTAATTTGTCGATGTAATGGTACCTTATGACTGCTTTTAAAACCCCACAACTTCAATAGCAATCTGATGGGTAAGAAAAAGGATATGATACCGTTTGAAGGATCTATTGCATTCCATATTGCGTTATTATGTGTGAGAAAATATTAGAATACGAGTATCACGAGCGCTAAGTATACAAGACTAGTAATCTAAAAAAATTCTTTCACCATTAAAATGCTACATTAGCGCTGAGTAACATAGGCTATATATAAAAAAATAATACTAAAACGACAATTTAATTTTCCAATACAAAATGATTTGTTTGTTTTGTTGTCATGGAAACCATTCATATATATTTAACTCAATGATGGAAACTGTCAAAGCGGTACGATTTTCATCGCGTGCCCCTTAGGATCATTGTTTTCGACCGGGATAATAGTATAGTATATAATAAGTAGTATGTCATACATTTGGATACAAATGTCTGAAAAAAACATATCAACCAGTATCTCCGTTTAAGAAGGAGGCCCTAGCCCAGCATTGGGACAGTTATAGGCTGTTTACTAATAATAACATCGAAAATATACCCTTACGGTATTGCAGAACTACTTAGTTACCAAGACATCCCAAAGACAAAGTACGAGACGAAAAAAAAACTTTGTTTGCTTAGGCGGAGTAATAATGGTCGTCTTGTTTGTACTAAGCAAACTTTCTTGCTCAATTATGGACACTTCTTCGTAATTAATGTGGCGTGATAATGCATTTTTTTTTGCTTTGGGAAAAGAAGTTGAGTGTCGCACGAAATTATTTGAGACAGTAAACAGACAGAGCGGTTTCTTTTTTATTAAAAATTATCTAAGTAACTACATTGTAATTATATATTTTTTGTATCATTTTACTGAGAAATTAAACAAATGCTTTATTGTTAATTTAGTACCTAATTAAAATTGTCAAAATTTGGTATTTTTAACGTCTACCCTCAGAACTAGTACGAGCCCTTCAAAGTACCAAAAACTTATATTTTGGATTGGTCACCTATCTCGTGACCTGGCATTGCGAAAGTTGCTTAACTTACAAGATCGCAACCTAATGGCGTTATAACTAATCGCTGCCCTACCGAATTCCTCGATGAACATTTAAAGACATTATTTAATTTTCGGAAGACCAACAGCTATTATACAAGAATTAACATTTAAATAGCTAGGGAAAGCTATTAACATATAATAATATAGAATATAATGATAACAATCTAATTTTATTGCTATACTTCATAACGATGATATCTTACCTTCTCTCCTGGTGAATGTGAAGTTCCTGTAGGGGAAGCTGATGAGGTCGAACTGGGAGAGCGTCATGCCAGGCACGAAGTTGACGCTCTGTGAGTTCTGCCATTGGTATACCAGCTGCTGGTTGGAGTAGGCGTCTACGGGGAAAAACATATTTTTATGAATTGCTTTGTTGGTATGATATTGCTCACACTAACCAATGCAAAAGAAATTGTAAAATAAAAATTCCTCCGTTCAATTATAGATGATAATGAGCGATGATGGATGCTAAATGATAACATGAAATTCCCTCAAACCTCTTGAGATTTGTGGATTTTAGGATTTTACCGCGATCTCACGGAGCCTTTTTGAGAGAATAAGGAAAGTGTAGTTTATACAGTTTTGTTTTTATTTCAACAATCGTGGTCGCTTAATGAACTTTGTTGGCGGAGCTACCTTAAAATAAATATTTAGTTTGAATGAAATAATATGGTAGCGTTTGTCAAGCACATATTAAATGAATTTACCTACTTATTATGACAAATAGGTTAGATTTTCTGAATCGTCGAAATACTTTGGTCTATTTAAAGAAGCTTCTGCAAATTGGTATGTTGACTGTGGGGGATATCTACTACAAGTAGTACTTATGTTATAAAGTTTTTAAGAATATCCTATTTCTCTTTTGAACTCTCTCTCTAAAGTTATTGAAAAAAACTCACACACACAGTGGACGGCCGCCTAAGAAAGAGCCGGACACGAGGGTTCGCTGTAAATATCTTGTTTTTATTTGATAGCTATTTGATGTGGCCTGAAGATTTGGTTTCATTTATTATTTATAGACATTGACCTAATAGTTTATGATGTTAAAATTCTGTTAAATAGTTTTCAGTGTAAAAATCACAATACAAATCCCGTAACTTTCGTGTAAACTACAAAGCTTTAAAATTGTGCATTGATATAGAATACTTAAAGAAGCATAATTATAGTAAAGTGCAGTTTTTATTGAAAAGTAACAGGCAAATCGATAAATAAAAAAATAAAAAAATAAGTATCACTGAAATCTTCTGAAATTTGTAATTGTGCTATTAGAATTTTACAGGTTAATATAAACTTAATTTTAATAAATAGACATTAGTTTCCTAAATCAATTTATGCAATAAAATATGTTGCCTACTGGGAACCAAAATATGTATTATCTATTTAGTTTGGTTTGGAAGTACTTACGTGATTTGAAATAATAAGATTTTTCTAAATTTTTGTATATATTATTTCACTGTCATTATCATTAGCTATTAATATTTTAGTTTCCTTTAAATGCTTTTTGATTTCTTTTCTTGCTATACGGCTTGTGATTACAGGATTCGATAACAACCGCGCATTGCTCGTAAGTTTCCTGTAGGCGTTAATATTACGTAAATGTAGTGGCGATTTTCTTAAAAACGCGGGTCACTGCCGGGTACATTTTTTTTATTGAAAACATTTAGTAACTTGCCTGCTATACATCTATTGTACTCTGAAGTCAGCTAAACCTGGCCAAATTTTGTAAACTCAACGAAACTAAAATTTCTCTGGTCTTTAGAAAAAAGTGCTTTAACTGCACAAATGAATAAGAATAAGAATAAGAATAAGAATAAGAAACATTTATTGACCTGCACAAAAACAAATACAAACAGATGAGAAAAATAAAAATAAAATAAAACAGAAGAACATCTTAAAACAATTAACACAATCACAAAAAGAAAAAATAGAAATAAAATAAAAGAAAAAATGCTTTAACTGCACAAGTGATGCTCATGTACTTATGATATTCTTGCCATTTTGATCTATAATGTCTGTCTTCTTAGTGGGATACAAAAAATAGCTTCACAAATAAGCTGGTATGATTATTATGTCAAGAAAATTAACTATAATATTTTCGTGTTTTTCTGTACCTTCTCTTTACAAGGCTTATTAAAAAAAAAGGCTTATTAACACAACTAGTAAAGGTTTTTTGAGATATTATAAATGAAATATAAAGGACTAGATAATGCTATTACAAGATAATTTAATAATAAGCTTTAACTTCTAGTTTGATATTTCATCGGGTGTCCACTGCCATCCACTGTGACACACATAATACAATGTTTGACCTAATCTAACATAATCTAACTGAATTAATTGATTAAACCTATTCTTCTTTCTTTTTTTTAATATTGTTTTATATAATTGGCATGTTTGACTCTGTTTTGTATGCTTTAGTACTTAATAATTAAACTGTAATATTATTGGGAAGTCACTGGCTCCCATATTACGGTTTTCACTAGCTTGGGAGCCAGGGTTTCATAAATTGTATAAGTAAATAAGTATAAGTATATAAAAAAATAAATAAATAAAAATAATTATTTGAGTAGCTCACTTACAGCTTCCTAGAATCAGAGGGCAGGATTGTCGATCCATAGGAAAGTTGCGTAGTTCCATGGGACATTTCGCTTTTATAGTTAATCTGTGGAAAGGAAATTAAATTAGATATAAGTAATAATTTTACGAAATAAATGAGAGATGCAGTAAATATTACATAACTGGACATATATACATAATAACTAAGGTCTCAGAGTCAGCAACGTAAAGTTACATCAATTGTGATGCAAGGGGCAAAGGCAGTCGGAATTGTTTAAAAATAATAAAAAAAGATGATTAATCATCATCAGCTCATTTATGTCCCCACTGCTAGGGCACGAGCCTTCCCTACGGATGGATAGGGAGAACGGGCCATAAACCACCACGCGGGCCCAGTGCGGATTGATGGTTGTTAGCGACTGCTAATGCAGCCGGGACCAACGGCTTAACGTGCCTTCCGAAGCACGGAAGAGCTCGAGATGATAAATTTTTGGTCACCCATCCGATGACCGGCCTTTGCGAAAGTTGCTTAACCTCAGCACTCGCAGACCGGGCGCGTTAACCACTGCGCCATCGAGCTCTTCTTTAATGATTAATAATAATATATAATATAATTATATAGAAATGGCAATACATATTAATGCGTATGTATTATGAAGTCTCCTACAAATTTCTATTTTACTTTTAGCAGTGCCTATTACTTTCTACGCTCCAGGATTTTGTTACACTTTTTGTAACATACTTGCATAAGATCAGCTACAAATCGTCCTCAAACCGTGCATTCGTTTAGGAACAGCATTCAAATAGCAAGTTTCAATCAGCTAGTGCTAATCGGTTTAGTAGCGGGGCTGCTCGGCCGACTCTCTGGCTCTGCTAAATGGTGGCACGTACCGGCCTCGTGCCCAAGCTAATCTCAATTGATGCCGATTTCAGTTCAGCTTGATCAATCTTGCACTATGTAGGTATATGGAAAGAAGACTATTTAAAGTTTAATGAAAAAAATAAAACATGTATATAAGGTCACTTTTTATCAACTGCAAATATTTTGACAAAACATCTAATTACTTATATCAGAGAAATAAGGCCCTAGCATTAAAAAAAATTAGGCTAGTTTTTTTTTTTACTTTTCCTGACACTAAAATTGTAATATTTTTAAGAGCGGCCTCTCTGTCGGCTTTTTTGAATGAAATTAGGTGCACGTGTAAGCGGTGAAGGTATTGTGGCCTCTGTGTTTCGGCTCCTTTGAATTGAAACTACCGAAAGTGCTTTTTTTTTTTAATCGAAGTGTCTTTTGGCGTTTTTCGTGAAAACTAGCGTATAAAAATTTAAGGTCTTTACATAAAAATAGTTTATATAGGTATGTATGTTGTTGAATTTATCCTCAAAATATTTGCTGTTGATAAAATGTGACCTTATATATTGTTATACGATATACGATATATTATATAACGATATAAGAATTAAATACAAATTAACATGGTAATAATCCCGTTAATAATGACTGTAACTATATCAACACTTGGTATCGTCGAAATATCAAAAATAATGAATATCTTGTATAAAAATGATTATCTTTAATCGTCCAGAGAGCTCATCCATTGTAAAACAAAAACACAAATGTTGAAAAAATTTCCACGAGCAGGATTTGAACCTGCACCCTTCTGACATTCCGGGTCAGGTGCTCTTCCAATTGAGCTATCGTGGTTCTAACCAGCCCGCCGAAATTATTCAACACTTTTTACTTTGTAAGCCAAAGGCGCCCATTCAATGTCAACAACTACCGTCATTAACATTTGTTCGCAACAAAATTTGCTTTAAAAATCGTCTTGGGTTCGATTCCCACTCGAGCTTCCTGACGCTGGTTGTTTTTTCTAATAAAATTATATTTTATTATAACTATGTAGTATAGTATTGTAAGTGCAAAATTCAAAATAATATAAATATATTGCTAAAGACTAAAATCAGTTGCAGAGTGATTAAAGAAAATAAATGTCGATCACTGGGTCCTGTCGAGCACTGGTACCACTACTAGGAAGTAGATATTAAAAAAAAACTCAATCAAATAAATAAATTGCCGCACGCCGCTGAGCGCCCTCTGCGTAGTCATTTGAGACTTGAGAGCGCTCGTTCTGTCTCTTGTCACGTTTCGAACTTGGAATAGAACCGAGAGAGGTCGCCTAATAACACCATTTCATTGAAGCCTTTTCGGAGGAGTTCGATGGCGTAGTGGTTAATGCGCCCGGTTTGCGAGTGCTGAGGTTAAGCAACTTTCGCAAAGGCCGGTCATCGGATGGGTGATCGAAAATTTATTATCTCGAGTTCCTCCGTGCTTCGGAAGGCACGTAAAGCCGTTGGTCCCGGCTGCATTAGCAGTCGTTAACAACCACCAATCCGCACTGGGCCCACGTGGTGGTTTATGGTCCGTTCTCCCTACCTATCCATAGGGAAAGCCCCAGCAGTGACATAAAAACAGCTGATGATGATGATGATGATGATTGAAGCCTTTTCAAATAGCATGTTTAGTTGCTTATCTAGATAAATCTCTCTCTTGATAAGTCTCCAATCCAATAGACCGCCTAGTGGTCTGTTCTAGTAAATACTAGTTGTTGACACCACCGCGCACCGGTCTCATAACCAGAGGTCCTTGGTTCGATTCCCAGTGGGAATTACATGTTTGTGTACTCAGTTTGCTTGGTGGTAGGGCTTGTTTGTCCGCCTGGCTAGCTACCACCATATTATCTAAATATGTAGCCATAACATCAATGTTAGTAGCATTGAAGATGTGGATGACATTGAAAGGGAGCGCAGGACATTGTCGATAAGGGGTAATATGTTGGCTCGTAGATTCATGACGTGTACGGCGTCAGTAAAGATAACACTTTTTAAAGCATACTGTCAGAGTTTCTACAACTGCGTTCTATGGACTAACTTTACCCTGAAATCGTATAGTTACCTACGAGCCCAGTATAATTATACCTTCAGGGCCTTGTTGCAGCTTCCTCGTTTTTTTAGTGCGTCGGGTATGCTCGCGGATGTACATGTCGATGATTTTTTTGCCATCATGCGCAGGAAGTATCGTCATTAGTGGGCAAGGTTAGAGGAAGCAGCAACACGATCCTGAAGATGATAGCTGACAGGATGGATGTAGCTGTCTTCCGGAGGTTCACTGAATTGCATATTTTTATGTAGGCCAGTGAGTCTCCGGGTCGGAATGTTTGCGTTTTGTTTGTTATTTAACTAACATAGTTGTAAGTCTATTGTTACTAACATACTCGTACTATACTCTATTTTATTTATTTAATGGATTTTAATTATAATATGATCTAATTTAATTTAATAATTTAATGTAATAATATATGTAATTTTATTGTACTTATTTGAATTGGTAATTGTGAATATGGACTATGGTCTGAAATAAAAGTATTTTATTTTATTTTTTTATTTATTTATTTATTTATTGTTGTGTTCCGGCATCTAGATAAGATAACCCTTGCCTTAGTAGTTGAGGATCCCGGGTGATGTGCGCATCACTTAACATTAGGTGAGATGAAGGCACTGTGTTTACCCGTAAAATATATATCTATACTAATATTATAAAGAGCAAAACCTTTGTATTTTTGTATGTATGTATATTTGCAACGAATAAACTCAAAAACTACTGGACCGATTTAAAAAATTCTTTCACGATTAGAATGCTACATTAGCGCTGAGTAACATAGGCTATATTTAAAAAAAATGCGGTACGAAGTCCGCCGGGTCAGCTAGTATATAATAAAGAAAGACACGGGTTCGGTCCTCGGCGGGGGTACAAGTTGTACAGTTTGGTTGGTGGTTAAGCTTATTTGAGTCCACCCTGCTAGGTACCGCCATTTCATCGCCAAATAAATACTGCGCCATTAACACCATCATTCTAGTATTTTGACTGTGTCAAATCAGCCCATGACCCAAGCAACTTGATCGAAACGTCATCGTTATAGGGTTTAAAATAGTAGATATGCTATAGATATTAAGTTTTAGAGAAATTTTATATCGTGAAAATCAAACAGTTACTGAGTGAATAATATTCGGTTGACTACATATTTTGTTATGTCATAATTTATTATTAAGGTACTAAGAAAATAACTTCACCGTACATCGTATCGATATGCTACAATTATTTTATTGAAACGCAAACTAATCCTTTCAAGCTTCCACTTGACCCTATGGATTCTCCCTTTCGCAAAGATCTCCCATTACGTTTCAAGGGACTTTGAATATTAAATAGGGAATAAGGCCGTCTTCACATACCTCAGTAATAGATTTGGGTGAAGGAAGCATTAAAAATGAAATTGACTTGACTACGCTGGTAGCCTTGCGATTCAATTTAAATACTGTGCTTTTTTATAACATAACGTCTGATAGATCTCAACAATTTATCGTTGTGCAAGTGAGTTGGTTATTAATTTTTGAATAACCATGGCAATTTGCGTTCTATGAATATCTCGGGGTAAGTAATCGGAGCGCGCGTTTTTCACTCTGCCAATTAAAAATGGGGGACGCTGTGTTTGCTCATAGACTATGAAAATAATGAACTGAGCCGCATAACATCTGTTGGGAACTTATTACGTGACCTTTAAAGAAGACTAGTCTGTAAACCGAGGTATTATGTACATAGGTATAATATCTATCTTATAAACTGTCTCAATTTTTTTGCCATACTTCGAAGAGACGGCTACGGGTAGTTTGTAGAATTCAAAGAACATTACATACAAGGATTTCAGCGTGTTTAAAATTTTCGCATTTTTCCTAAATTTTGTTGGGAGGATACTGTGTAAGTGCACCTATGTATGTATATCAGAGGTTGCGGGTTCAAATCTCGTTCGTGGCATTGTTTTTAACACTGCTCAGAAAAGGTTCATTATTTAAAACGTAACTGGTATAAGACAGATATAGTATAAGCCAGTAATTACACTATGATTACTCTAACTCCCTCCTTCACGCCCGATAGCCCAACACGTTGTTATCCTCCTGACACGGTTCCCTTTTGTCTCTGCGTTTAGCCTCGAGTCAAATGCGTACTTGTGACACGACGGGAAATATGAAAGCACATTTTCCTTTTATTTTTCCTTAAAAAAAGTATAGATACTCGTATATTATGTATCGATCTTTTTTTTATAAAAGCTTTTTTATTGTACCTATTGAATGGCTTGAGGTACCGTCTTGTGTTTTTTTACTGCTGAATGAATCTGGTCATGCTGTAAAAGCCGAAAGCAACCAATAGCAATCTCTTTTACAAAATATGGTTGTATATTTTGCTCAACAATTTAGATGATTTGTTATTTTAATTATTATTTTTTGTTCAGTGGCTCACTCTGATCTAGCTTTTATTTTGTCTAGCGTGTGAACTTGGCTCACTGAGACGAAGCAGTTATGGGAGTGAGTATTTTTTTAAATCCACAAACTTGCTACTCTCGCTGCTTGTGAGTGAGAGTATCAATTATGAGTTATCTTTTTTTTGGTATGAGTTTGCTATTGGCCTCAGGCGGCTTTTACAGTATTAATAACATTACCTCATTGAGTAAGTGGCTGCTGCTGCCCATGCTGGCTGATCCTAAACAGCTTATTCAGCACAGTTTTAGTGCCCATAGGAGTACTTACCCGTTGTAGAAGTAAGTGCCGGGTTGGCAGTTGTCTTTTTTCAATTTGTAATTTGTTCGCAACAAAATTTGCGTAAAATTATAAGAATAATAATATAATTCGTCTTAACGAGTACTTTGGTGCTAGATGGTAACCAGGGTCTGATGATGGAGCTGGAAGATGGCCATAGGAACTCGGTAATTAAACGACACAACCCCATCGAGTTTGGGCTCGCATGATTCGTCTTGACGAGTACTTTGGTGCTGGATGGTAACCAGGGTCTGATGATGAAACCGGAAGGTGGCCATAGGAACTCGGTAGTTAAACGACACAACCCCATCGAGTTTGGACTCGTACAAATTTATTAGTAAAATATTAAAGTTATGGTGTTAGTAGAATTTATAATTTTCATTAGATTTGACATGCATAGACATCCAGTATTTAAGGATAGGACTGTCCATCCTTTCTGCGATCTCCCTGAGGAGAGTGTTGGAGCTGCCCCGCACTCGCTCCCAGATAGAGGCCACTCGCTTGCCCAGCACGGCCTGGAAACTGTCAGTCCTCCGCGCAGCAAACAGCGCCAGGGCAACCCCAACCACACTCTGAAGGCGTTATTGTATTGGACGCACAAAGCACTGAAGGCTTTTTGGTGTAGTTGCTCCACAGGTTACACGTGTACAAAGCTTGACAATATGTTTAATACAATACCTCATTGAGTAAAGTATGTCTCCATGCTGACTGATCCTAAGCAGCTTATTAGGCACGGTTATGGTGTGGACATAGGAGTGCTTTCCGTTGTAGAAGTAAGTGTCGGGTCGCCAGATGCGCTCCAGCATCTTGATGGAGAGTGACAGCGAGCGGATAGGGCCCATGAACGAGAGGCGAGTGTCGCGCCAGTACTGCCTGAAGTAGCAGTCCATGGAGTAGTCCTGACGAGGAAATAACCAATTTTAATAAAAACACAATCGATTTTTCCAAAAAAATACTTCATCATCAGCCATTATTACTTACTCTTAGGTTATACCTACACACAAGTTTTTAGAGTTAGAGAGTTAAGAGGGGGTATAAAGGTAAATCACTAATCGTAGATTTGATTTTAACACTAGAAGATAAACCACGATTTACCCGAAAAAAATATCATAGATACTACAGCATACTTGAAAGGGACTGGCTTAAGCGAAAACATAATATATTAAAATTTTATCGATAAAATAAAATCACAAACTTACGTCTACTTTTCAACTAGAATCAATTTATTTTCAATTTGACGCATATTACTGAGCCAATATTTTAACACATAATATCAAATTATATTACCGAGCGACTGTATTAGCGATTTGAAAAAAAAATGTATATTTTACGAGTAAATAAACTAAAACTAATTTGGCGCTTACGACATTCTTATTCCGTGCAGAACGCTCCAGTCTGTCGCACCTGACCCGAGGTAACAGGCATGTTTTGTTTCATCGATTAGTCACGATCACTCTGTTGAGACGAGAGGACTGTGTTTCTGTGCTCAGGGCGCCGAGAAAATATTTCGTTAAAATAAGATATTATTATCATAATATTGTTATTATTTCTTTTAATTGGTGATGAGTAGTCACACCTTGAAATATCGACCCTTACGCATTAACTTTAGAGCTCACTATACAATGTATTAGAAGCGCTGAAGCAATGACGGCGACGCGGGTACCGGGTATAGTATATGCAAAACAGAACGATGCTTTTGACCACTCGTATTGGTGGCAGTATGTATAGTAATTTTTTTTCACAGTACATAATTAAGTTGAATTAGCTATTTTGGAAGTATTGTATCATACTTCGTATATTACCGTACAAACTTGTGATTTACAATTATTTTGTATTTCAGAACTGCTGCAGCTCGTAAATGTCGTAATATCTCACAAGCCGATGAATGCTATCCGGTCAAACTCGTACGCAAAAATCTCTCATCAACTCTGTTAGTTCGTTACAGTTGTTTAATTTAAAGCTATTCGTATATTTATTTTTATAAAAACCATAGAATGTAAACATAATATTGATTTTTTTATATGTTAACACATGAAAAGTCTGTCGTTGCTGACTGTACAATCCAGCTCGAAGATCTCGTAGATCTCGAAGATCTCGCAGATGAAATGCCTCGCGATACCTGAAAAATGAATGTAAAAGCTTATTTCTATAAAAATGAACTTGAATTTGGTCCAGAATTATCTTTTCAAATATTTTACTAAATGTGGGTAGCACAGAAATTGGTCTAAAGTTAGTGGGGTCAGATGTGCTACCTGATTTGTATAATGGAATTACTTTACTGTGCTTCATTAGGTCAGGAAAAACACCACAGTCAATACATTCGTTAAATATGCAAGCTAAAACTGGAGCTATTGTCTCAATAACGGATTTAGTGACGTCAACGGAATTACCCCACAAATCAGCAGTCTTTTTTTTTATTAAGAGTGTTAAAAGTTTTAATTATATCTCTAAAATCAATTTTTTGAAAACTAAAATGGTTTTCACTAGGTTTGACATTTTCCTTTAGAACCGCTTCAGCTACAGTGGGGGACGAGTCCAAAGTCTTTGTAGTTGAAACTGGAATATCAGTAAAAAACTTCTCAAATGCCGCAGCAACATCAGCATCAGAAGTTAAGATTTGATTTTCGAAGCTCAATTTGTACTCATTGTTACGACTTTTGACATTTCCAGTTTCACTATTTATAATATTCCATGTCATTTTTATTTTGTTATCACTTAGCTTAATCTTTGAACTCAGGAATTTTGCCTTTGCTAATCGACATACTGTTTTAAATAACTTAGAATATTTTTTGACATACAATTTGAAATCTTCACTGGTGTTATAGTTGCGTTCATCATATAGCTCATAAAGTCGCTTTCTACTTTTGTGGATACCAATTGTAACCCATTCACTAAAAGTAACAGTACCACTAACCGAGACCATCTTTGAAATAAAAGTTTTATTAAATTCTAAACAATATTTATAAAAGAAATCATTATAAAATTTATGTGGGTTATCATTATATTCTACATAACATATATTATCATAGAGATTGTTTTGAAGCGTTCCAGACGACCTGCAGTTTTTGGTACAACAGTGATAATCTGTTTCTTCACTTGCTGACACTGATGTGGAAGGCTGACCATTTGGCCACAATGATCAGAGTCTAGTTTATTAATAATGAGTTTAGACAGAGGTACTAGATCAGTGTATATATTATCGATACAAGTGGCCGAAGTGGCAGTTATTCTAGTCGGCTCCAAAAATAAATTATTCAAATTATATGATTGAAATAAATTTTTAATTTTGATAGAACCTGTAGACTTTTCTAACAAATTAATATTAAAATCACCGCAAACAACTATCTTTTTACCTACATTGCGGATTTTATATAATGCTTCATCCATTACTTTTTCAAAATAATCATACAATGCTGACGGAGGCCTGTATAACTTAATACAACAAGTCGCTCCAGCTCCACACAAGCTATTTCTATTGTTTGCTCAACCGAGAGGCTCATTATGTCTTTTCTTTCCTTTAATTTTAACTTCTTATCAACTATAATTAAGGAGCCACCATGAATTGAATTTACTCGACTGAACGAACTACCTACCAAATGATTATTAAAATTGAACATGAACTGATGATCTTTAAGCCAGTGTTCAGTAATACACAGAATATCAACTTTATTATCGTTCATGAACAATTCAATCTCTGGATCTTTGCCCATCATTCCTTGAATGTTCTGGTGAACCATACTGATTGACTGAACATTTTTAATAATTGTAGGTTGAGACGGGCTTTTCTTAGAATTAATTACACATTTATTTAAAATATTACCAAACATTTTGCAAGAGAATTCCTTTTTTGTCTTATGATTTAATTTAAAATCGTCATTAAAGAAAAGCTTTGTAAAAAAGCTTATTATAAAGTGTCTGATTACATTCAAGACAAAACAGCATGGGTTAAAAATGCTTCAATGACCCCAACAGGTATTTATAATTTAAAATATTTTTAAGTAATTTTAAACTTGTATAAGTTGATAACGGCATATAATTTTGTAAATGTCGTTACTTATATTAAAACTGTGGAGTTTCTTGCGCCCATTATTCTCCACAACTAAAAAATAGACGTCCTGAATGGGTAGTAGGTAAAAAAAATGTGTGGACGATTCAAAAGTTCTTTTCTAAAGTTTATTTGAATACAAAATATTTGACACTTTGACTTTGACTTTGATTACAGAAAGTCTGTTTATCTTAAGTGTAAACAATATTTTAGTTTTTTTTACCATTAAAAAAACAATAAAATTTTTCATTAAATTTCAATAGTAAGTCCTATAAAGATTGTTACATTTTAAGACAAGTTAGAATGAACAGACCTTAAATACATAATTTAATGCAAAAATGTTTTTAACTTACCTTCTTTCTGTCTGTTCTTTGCAGTACAGGTACAAGCCAGGGAACGAATTCTGAAAAAAAAATGTAAACCTATGAATCTATGTAAATAAAGCGATATTTTTGTAATAAAATTAGACTTCTTTTTTTACATTGTCGACACTCTTTGAAGAAGAGATATAACAGTAAGAGCACTTACACACGAGCAGCACTTTGGTATCAATAGAGGTAACTGTAGCGTCGGATGGTAGGCCTTTGACCTTTAACGTGTCGACAGCAACCGCTGACTGTTGCAGTTACTTCTGTCGATAGCAAAGTGCGACTGAAAGGGATAATATAATCTACATGATACAAAAAATAATCTACATAATACAAAAATGCTTAAAGATTTCATGGCACCTACGCCTTTATAAAATAAAACAATATTAAATATTTAAAGTAGCAATATATAATAAAAATATATGATATCATTACTTACCTTTGCGTATTATTTACCACCAGCAAAGAGTATTTTAGTGTTTCGAAGTACAGCTAGGTGATCCGACTCGCACTTAGCCGGTTTTTATCTGATTATTTTAGGTATACTGTGCGCGATCGCACTAAACACGAGTACACACGAGGGAGCGACCTGCCAATCTGTTGCGTTGGCCGCCACGCCGTACGCACGGACGAAAGCGGGGCGTGAAAGGGGCGCGGGTGGAATCTGTTTTTTTTCTAGGTTTATACGCCCTCTTAAGAGTTAAAAAACTCTTTTTTATTTCTAAAAAAATGCTTGCTTTTCAAAAATAAAAAAAGTTTTTTTAAACTATTATCAAGTTAAACGCATCGGTGGCTGAGTAGAAAAGCGCTTGGCCTGATATCTGGAGGTTTTGGAGTCAACTTCCTGGTGGTGAATGTGTTTTAAATTTTGATGCATTGCGCACGAGGTTTGGGAACACCGCATTTGGCAAGCGGGCTTATTAAAGCCAATACCCAAAAATTGTAGCGATGACAGTAAAAAGGATAATTACTACTTCTATTAAGGTTAAAAAAGTGTTGTTATCCTGCAAATAAACTTGAACAAAATAAGTACGAGTGAAGCAGAGTAATTTTACCTACCATGTCAAGTTCCGAAACTGGCCCCATACTTCTTATAAGAATATTAGTTTGTACTACCGTTGGATAGCCTGCAACATTAACGTATTAAGTAACTATATATAGATACACATTATTATTCAAATACCCATATAATCCAACAGAAAAAAGGTATCCCACCTTTACCGTGCGTCGGCAGCTGTGAATTCTCATAATTCTTCAAAAGGTTCTCGAGCACCGAAGTGATGTTCTTCGATACGGCGTCGTTGATGCTCCTCTTATTATTTCTTTTCCATACGTTTGCGTCGACTGCGTCAAGTGCGTCATATGTGTCGTTCATGTAATTGGAGAGGAGAACCTCCTCGGAACTGTCATCCCAGTAGTCATCGGTGCTCTGCGAGAGGTTTTTAGCGGTGGATAAAATGTGCGGAGTGCCGTGCGCTATAGTGCCGTCCCGGGATTTCAAGGATGTCAGCGTTATTGGAAACGTTCCATTTTTAGTCGTCAAGTAGATTGCTCCTTTCGCGTCCGCTTCTAAAATGCTGTGGAATGTTTGGAAATCTTATTAAACTGCTTTTGATGTTAAAGGACGCTTAGGGTTGTGTGTATATACATTTGTAAGATATAAGAAAAAATATTAGGGAAACACATTTGGAATTTTATGTTTTTCTAGATAGCCCATCAAGCTGGACCTATGTGTTTTGGTGGGTGTTACTGGAACCGGGTTCTGGAACCAACAGCTTAATGTGCCTTCTGAAAAATGGAGGAGCTTAAGATATTTTGAACCATTTGGGAAAACCCTTCAGGAAACCGCACTGCGAATAACGCTTAACTACTATGATCGTTACCCAAAAGCGCCACTTGGCGCCATTGAGCTCCAACGAATTTTTAATTAAAATTTAATATATTAATTAAATAGATTCTTTAGTAATTTAGATTCTTTATCAGTTGCTTTGAATTGAACTTAACAAACCTCTACAATTGCTTGAATAATGTAAACTGGCGGTTTACATTACGTTCTTATAAATATTCGATTTGAAATAGTTACATACACCTTGGCACGGTGCCCAGCTGACGTTTTTGTTTTTAGTTTATGATAAAAAGGGTTCCTTAATGGGCTGTTTCTGAATACGTCATTTTTATTCATTGCAGACCCGGCCGTTTATGTTAAAGCTTTGCGGATCAGTCGCTTTAGATTCCAATATTTGGGTTAATGCCTCAGCCCGTCGCCATAATTGGTTTCATTTCCGATGTTTGGATGGTTCTAGAATGGTGAACATACACACGTACTACGGTTATCTGCAGATTATTAGGATGCTAAAGCTCTAGTTTGAATCGATTCGCAGTTGTCATCGCTATAGAGAGGTATCATAAAGAATTCAGATACATAAGTCAATTTCAATCTCGCGGTCTACGACACAAATCCCCTGGAGCGTCCCTTGCAGACCTTACAAAAAATTAATAGGCGTTCTCTTTCTATCTTACGAGATTTTATTATGAAAGGTATGGCTAGCAAATAGGTTCTAGTTATATACGAGTATACACTTTTAAATAAAAATATAAACAAAAAGTCTTTAGTTACCTACTCTACGGATATAAGTTCTGCAATTTTGTTTTATTTGTTCGTTCAATAAGGTAAAATGTGATGACGAAGGGTGAAAAGTAAATTATAAATTGACAAAATTTTTTTATTGATACAGATTTTTTCTCTCACAATACAAAAAACGCCTTATTGAAATAATATGAAAGTTGAATATAGATATTTGCCGACATCTTTAGTGTTGCAGTCCTCTTGATAGCTTATATAATAAAATTCAGCCTTGTCTTGTTTGTCATTGTATATGGCCTGTGGCCCATGGCTTGCAACCAACATTAGATAAACGAGGGTAGTTAGTAAAAATTTAACGGAATCATAAGAGTTTTGAGTGATAAATATTCAGTTGTCTAACAACCAGTGCCTTCGCGAGTTATTTTAATATTTTGTAGTACATTAACCTAATTTCTTAACAAAGTGGGTCTTATTAGTGTTACAGGTTCTATGACATAAGTATCTAGTTGACGAACTTTTCGATTTCGAAATGTTGATCTTCTCTGATACGAGTTTGACGGGCTCGGCTGGCGTCAACTTATGCACTGAGCTACCAATCAGCGTGCGGAGCTTTGACGCATGGATGTATGCGGTCCTAATTGCAATCGAATGTCAGATCCGATGATTGCGCCTGTGTATGGAGTGATTAGATTGCAGCTCACCCGTGCTCAGTTGATTTAGGTCACCATTTAGATCTAGTTCACTTTTATATTGAACGCTATAAAGTTAGGTTTCTGCAGCATTTTTCTACTCGGTCTACAGTTTACAACCGATATAGGGTTTGCCAAGCCTCGGCGTACTTGAGACGCACATAATTGAGTCGTTAAATGTTCAATTTACTCGTATTAATTTAATTAGTTTATAGTTAAACTGAATACTGGAGGTAACTGACGCGATGTCTTCTTACCCCAAAAATCTTTTCGAAAGAATCGTTAGAATTTTCCTCTACCTCCGTTGAAGTCTAATATTCAGAATGGTAAAGCGTGTTGGTGAACATACAAAGCCATTTGGTGCCAGATTTGACGTGACGCTCTTTGAACACCGTATTCAGCGGCAGTGTCGCTGCCGTTGGCGTTAATGAAAATTAGTTGTCGCCTGTTAATTGACTGGCTAAATACACGATATCAATGAGTTGCTTGTATGAAACTACGTAAGGCTTTCAAGCGTTTTTAGGGAGATCGCATTCATTTAGTAGGTAAAAGATGTTTCTTAGACGATTCAAAGACATTCTTAAGCTTATTGGAATAAAAAAATTTAATTTGTCTTTGAACTTGATTTATGATTGATATTAAAATAAGATAAGGCTGTTTTAGATTTTTAAGATAAATTATTTTGGGGTATGCCTCATGCCTATTATTTAACATGGTTTATTTATACATAATGGAATCCAAGATAAAGTAACAACATTCGATATTTATGCCATATAAACTATTAGTTTGATCTTTTTAAAATAGATAACAATTCTAACAACACATTTTATGTTTAACGAAAAACATAGATTATTTTTAGATGATATAATATAATAATAACAGCTTTGTCGTAAAGTGAATCTTGTGCATCGCGTCCACATAGTTTCGCGAGTCCAGCAAGTTAGCGAAAGTTGTGAGAGTGTAATGGAACGTAGCGTGCAGTCTTGAGCACATTTTCACTGCCGCGACAGGAATAATGGGACTATCTTTTGAAAAGTTTTAATATCTAACCACTCAGTCTTTTAAGACTGTACGGGGCAATGATGTTGTCGGTCCAAATTGTCAGACCTTTATCAGGGTAGAGCGATAATTAAAATAAAGCATTACTCACTCACTCATTCATCTCAAATGGCAACATTAAAACAAATATTTTTTGTTCGCAACTGTATTTGAATTTAGCATTTTGGCGCTGCATATTGCTTGTCGCTTAGCAACTCGAACTAACAGTAAATAGGCTGAATGGCTAGCTGGCTAGCTGGCTAGCTGGTAAAGTAAGCTATGTTTTTTTTGGAGAGAGTTTGCTGTTGGCCGCAGTAGGTATTTACTACTCCAAACATTTTAGAAGCGGCAAGGAACTTATAAGGTTCCTCAAGCCGTGGGATTGAACATCGTCAGAGAGTTTCTAGAGGGAATAGCATCACGCAAGCGTATCCCCGCTCCCTACTAGATTCTTCGAGGGTTTCGGATCGAAAAGGGAGCGGCTCGGGTTGACCGGAGTAAGCTAGCTAAGGCTACGATTTTGATAACGTTATTATATTTCCATACTTGTTCAACATTTATATAGATTTCTAGCCCAGGTTTTTGAATAACCATTGCTTGTTTTTACGACTGCTTTTTTCTCTCTTTCTTTACTGTATGTAAAGTTGTACGGTATTCTCACACCACTAGTGATTTTATTAAACTTCTAAAGTCGTAATATGTGAACTTCACACACAGTTTACGATCACATAACATCCAATACCAAGCGTTAAGAAGGTAGACTATCAAAGAAAGTATCTTATCAATGGGCATCGGGTCGCAAGGGCCGTGAAGGGTCTTAAACATCACAATATCTCGGTTGTTACACAATCGCCGATAGTTTGGAGGCTCTACTTTATAAATCAAAGGTTTTTTTCTACAATCGGTAAGCGTTTTGTTTTGATAACTATCAGATATATATTGACGATAAAACCGATGGTATACTTCGGAGAGGAGGCGAACTTCACCTGGGATCTTCAAATAATGAGGAGCTGGCTATCTCATATCTAAACTTAAAATTGTAGCACAACAATGCTACCGATATCGTTGTTATGACAAAAGACTTAGACAAGATGGTGATAGCTAGCAGGTGGACTCAAAACAAGCTCTACCATAAACCAAACCTCGCACATTAATATGTAAACCTCGAACTCAAGCCCTGTGGTTCTGAGACCGTTGGTTTAACCACTACATCACAAAGGCGGTCATGGCCAAGTTTCAATCAACGATAACCTGTCGATATATGTACTTGTAGATGACGACGCTCTTCTTAGTTATGCTTAGACGTAAAAGTAAAAAATCTGTACTCTTGAAAATTCTTATTTCAGTTTGATGAGTATAATTATTTAGGGTCGCTCCATTTACTTTGACTAAATAGATATACAGGCTGATTTATCCGGCCGGTGAGTATTAATTTCGGCGGGTTGGACAGAGCCACTATAGCATAGTTGGTAGTGCACCTGACCCGGCATGTTATGGGTTCGAATCACGACGATCGTCGAATTTTTTCAACACTTGTTTTTAATTGTACTTTGTTCTTTTTTTTCTTTTTTTATATTAACGGGTAAGCACAGTGCCTTGATCTCACCTGATGTTAAGTGATGATAAGACCAATGATGGAAGCGAACTTCACCCGGGATCCACCTCACTAGTTGAGGATCCCGGGTGAAGTGCGCTTCCACCAAATGGCCTTATCATCACTTAACATCAGGTGAGATCAAGGCACTGTATGAAACTCACACTTTCCTAAACGAATGCAGTTTTACTTATATATCTAAAGTTAAGCTAAAAATTCCTTAGAATAAATCTGTCCATTAATAACAGTTTCAAACATCCCCATTCACCACGGTCAAGAAAAATCACCCTGTATATCAAAGTGCTCCGAATTAATAGTTATTAGTGTTTCCCATTTTATCAGGAACCCGTAATAAAAGAGGCAGAGTGAAATGTCCGTAACCTCGCCGGTATTATCGAACCCGCGTCTCCCAACAATGAGTTATTGTGCGCTATGTTTGGGCCCCATTCGTTGCGTAGAGGTGATGAAAGCCTTTTTCTCATTCCCATATTGAACCTTGTATTAATTGCGTCGATGATTAATGTTATTTTTGTGTGCACGTTCGTTGTTGTGCTACGAATTATACTCGTAGTACCTGACAAATTAACAAAGAATAGGGTCCAAATAGTTATTCCGTGTTTTGTTTCTGTCAATTAAACGTCATTTCAATTTAGAGTAAATTCGGACCTTTTTTTTTTCTTTTTGTTCTTCGTGCGATTAACACATTTAGCCAGTGTCAAAGTAATTTTTCTAACAAGTAATACATAAATAAACAATATTTCTTTTCTGTATGATGATGATGAATGATAATAGAAATGAGAAGTGAGAAATAATATACCCCCAACCCCTCGAGTATCTCAGTAAAGATGTAGGTAGGGCTTTACTAAGTCCTCGGGCGGACTTCTTGAGAGAATTTGAAAAGTGACGTTGCAATGTTTTGTTTCATTTGCCAACGCTCATGAACACTCACGAACACTTAACGGTTAACAATCCACAATTATTTCACATTAATATACGATATAACACAAAAATTCAAAATAATACAAAACCGCAGACATGACTCTTCACTTTCCCGCCAAGAAGTCCCTATTCGGACCAATAAGGTCCGTCTTGTATGACACGTAGGGTAGTGGTACCCGTGATCGCCATTTTTTTCCTTTAAACATTGTTTGTAATTCCGCGCTCTTGAAAGTGTTTAAAATTGTAAATGAGTTAAATTTAATATTGTATGATTTGGTAATGCCATATATATGTATATTTTTTTGTAAATGTCGTTACTTCTATAAAAGCTGTGGAGGTTCTTGCACCTGCTTCCTCACAGCTTAAAAATAGACGTCCTGAATGGGTAGTAGGTAAAAAATGTATGGACGAGCTCTTTTCTTAAGTTTATAAGAATAAAAAAAAAATGACTTTGACTTTGACTTTGACATTGAAAATGGGGCTTATATTAGTCTTGAGCAACAATTGAATACAGACCACATGCTTGCAGTTGGTATGTATTCAATTGTTGCATGCCAGGCAAAAAGATAGTGTAAGCTTTTTCTGCGTAAAACGGAACGCACCTGATTAAATTTAAATGAGGGTATACAAGCTACTAACTAATTATAAGACGACCAGCACCTCAGTCTCCCTGTGACCACGGACCCTGCAAAGGGTTCGAAACGTCAGGATAAACATTATAAAATAATGTGTAAAATAAACGCGCTCGTAGATCCGTAAAAGTTGTTTCATTTCATCTCGTAAAATTTCAAAGAAAATCTATGTTATTTTTTGGAGACTAGTGTCAATCACCGGGCTTAAAGTGTCAAACACTGGTGTCACTACGACAGTAGCATTCCAAAATTTAAGGGGGTGCAGCGCGGACGCAAAACTGCGAGTTTCAAGTTTCTTTATGATAGCGAGCGAGCGGCGCGTGGCAGTGGTGTGACAACGGGGCACGACTACGAATACGCACGCACACTGATATCTGTATAAAGTAGGCTGGTGATTTAATTAGAGCAATGTTTACTTTCGTAAAATCATAGGCGTTTGGGTAAAAAATAATAAGTCTTAATATTTTTATATTCATATTTTTTAATTGAAAACTAAGACAACAGTGACCTGCGGAATATCAATACAAACATTTTGATGTCGGATCGTTGTTTCATTTGTGCTATATTTACAAAGTTTCTGAAGAAATAAGTTTTTAGATATCATTATTTTACGTATTGTTTATGCAGTTTTTGGGTATTTGTTTCAAATTCCAAGACAACCATGACCTTGTGAAAGGATCAAGGTAACCTATACTAGTCCTTTTAATGTATAAGACCTATTCAGCGCCTAGCACCAGTGACTTAAAAACACGTAAGTTTTCAAATTCCTCGCTGCACCCCCTTAACTTCGAAAAATAGTCAAATCTCTGAAACCGTTTTTGTTTGTCTAGATAAAATGTGTTTTATAGAAATATTGTATTACAAGTATACGTAGGTAGGTACACAAACCAACCTTAGACGACTCTAGAATGTAGAGAGCTATTTGGGGCAGTTAAGGAATCTAGGCCTTTCTATAGACACACACATAGGTTGAGATATGGCCCACCGTTCAGGCAAGCAAGTGGGTTTTGACTGTAATGTTATGGAAACAGCCAAGCACAGGATCAACCGTTTTAAGAATGTCTAAACTTCTAAATTTTTTAGATAATAATACAAGGTCACCTTTTCAAGTATCCTATCACATATATTTATCAGCTTCATCATCGTCATCATCATCAGCTCATTTTATGTCCCCACTGCTGGGGCACGAGCCTTCCCTATGGATGGATAGGGAGAACGGGTCATAAACCACCACGCGGGTCCAGTGCGGATTGGTGGTTGTTAACGACTGCTAATGCAGCCGTGACCAACGGCTTTACGTGCCTTCCGAAGCACGGAGGAGCTCGAGATGATACATTATTGGTCACCCATCTAATGACCGGCCTTTGCGAAAGTTGCTTAATCTCAGCACTCGCAGTCCGGGTGCGTTAACCACTGCGCCATCGAGCATCTTATCAGTTTGCCGATGGGTATTTAAAGAAAATCTAACAAAATAACTCTTTTAATATACTTAATTAGGTATGTTATTTTAGTAACGATATGATTTATGACATTGGTTTTTACGCACATCTTTAATAAAATATGCATAATATATTAATTAATTCTGACATTATTAAGATAACGGCGTACTTATTAGGATATCAAAGATAATGTAATGCTACAATGTCGTAAGGAAATTTCGATGACCCTACAGTTGTATGTTGACAGCTTTTGGATTGTTTAGGGACTACGGACAGGAACCAGTTATCGACATGTTTTTCCTGTAACATTTGAAATATAGGTTATTTGTGACTTTAGCGACAATTGAATACCTTAAAAGCTGTTATTCAGTAAAACTTCAATGAAGTTTTATCTTTTTATAGCGACGATAACTGTGTCGATCACTGAGCTTAAAGTGTCGGACACTGGTGCTACTATGATATACACCATCTGTCTATAATAATGCGTGGTTTAACACGTATTATAAATAAAAAAAGTAATAGACTGTATACTGTCCTACTGCATGTTGGGCAAATTCGTTGGGTATTGGTTTCATCATTACATCATACGACACTAAATGGTTAAGTTATTTACTAACAAAATTTGTATTATAATAATATAACATAATATGTGTTAATATTTAAGGCATAAATTGTATGGGTCACAGTTGCCTGAAATAAAGGTATATAAAAATACAAAACACATTTTGCTCAACCTGGAAATTAAATCCAGGACTTCGGTATACCGGGCCATTACAAAAATCACAAAGGATTGCTTTGTTTTTGAGAGCGTTACTGGAACGGTAACATTGAGCCATGAGAACATTGAGTATTTTACCTACAACACTAAGTAGGTGTAGATAAAATACTCTACCCATCGTATCAGTTCTAAAGTTGGGAGTCCGAACAGCGACACATAACGAACTAATGAAGAGAAACA
This sequence comes from Eudonia mercurella, assembly GCA_963082485.1. Taxonomy (NCBI): domain Eukaryota; kingdom Metazoa; phylum Arthropoda; class Insecta; order Lepidoptera; family Crambidae; genus Eudonia; species Eudonia mercurella. The sequence goes on along the minus strand of OY720027.1, from coordinate 7,079,612 downwards.
CCGCTAGAGTTCGAGTGCATTTGGAGGGCACACTCGTAAACTCCCATCGCGCTAACAAGCGTCACGGGTCACAAAATAAATAGGTATAGAAGGGCGGTTCCGTATATAAGTCAGAAATAAGTCCCCTGACTTTCTTGCTAGCTCTACTCTGATGAAGGCTCTCCCAAAATCCGAACTGACGGTAGATTCAGTGGTTTAGTCTAAACTATTTTTTTAGTTTTTTCATATTATTTGGATTTTATAGTTTTGATGTCAATAAGTGCCTGTGAATATTAGCCATATTGAATAAATTATTTGACGTTGACTCTGAATTTGATATAAACGAGCGATACAGGCGCACGCACACATTCGTACGGTAATCTCGGTTAAGCTGGCTGTACTTTGGATGCGTTTTCATACGAATTTGACTCGTACAAACACGTACGGTACATCTCGATCCTCCGTCTACTATGGTACACGCACGACCAGGTAGGCTACTCTTGATGCAAACTCAATCTCAATACAATTCCAATGCGATTATTATGTCTTATGCCTATTACGTATATTATTATGCCTACCTGCTCGTAACTTATAGCCGGAAAAACGCCAGTGGTGCGACTGGTGCGTGAGTCAGCCGGGGCGCCACGCGCGCTTTGTTACAATGAGTCGACAAAGTTCATATAAAATTGCTGCGTATTTGTAAATGTTTAAATACAAAAATTAATGGATATGAGTTGCCGTTTTTTGTTCAAAATTCTTGAAATTTACGGATCTTACAAATTAACCGAAAATAAGATGCGATTACTTATTTCGTGTTTCGTTCTGGTCATGTAAACTTCATTAAAATCTGAGTAATAGAGACAAAACACGGAATAACCATTCGAAGCTTATATTGTTTATTTGTAAGGCAATACAAACACAACATATTGTAGGTGACGATCCTACCGCTATGACCGAGTGTAGGTAGTTAAAATCACTATCGGACAGAGCCACCTTCTGTACCTATTTATTCTGTGACAGGATGGAAAGAACTTCTTTATCAGCGACCTTCGGGACACGTAGTCTTTGTGTGGGAGTGCCGAGGGCCCTCGACAGTTCTCCTGATACAATGTGCTAAACTGTCTCATGCCCGGTCGTTTGTAACCTTTACTATGTTAAAAAGAATTGGTAATTTTCGAACTTTTCAAAAATGTCATTCGAAAGGTGGTTGTTACAAAGTTTCTTATAATGTGACTAAATAAGTAATAACTTCCGTTAAATTATGTTAAACACTGGACCTAGGCATAAAACATGATTTAGATTAAAAAAAGCATGTATAAATCTTGCTATCTTTCCATCTCGGAACTCTAATTAATGGTGAGTATACTCATAATTAGGTAGAATTGACTGGCCAGTCAATAGAAAAACTTTTTAGCAACTGTCAAAACGATATTTTTTCATAGAAACTGTATGGAAACGGAAACTATGACGTCACTATTTTATTTCGTCAATTCAGTGTTTATTAATATTTTTTTAAGTTACAGAAATGAATGCTTAGGTCAAATAAATAATAGGTTAATGTTTAAAAGAACTGTTACATGATTTCATTTATCTATACGTTTAATGTTCTGGAATTAATTATTGTTATTATAACTATTTAAACTATCATGGTCACTTGCAATAGAGTAGCCCGGTGGTACGGGCATCGAGTGCAAAAAGCGACTAAAGAAGAGGGTAGATCGTTTTGTCTGCTCATAAAAAACTCACCCACATTAACTTCAGTAACTCCGTGATCATGGCGCATGTAACTTTGCCGAAATAAAGAATACTCATAAATAATAAACATGGTAAGAATCCCGTTAAAAATGACTCTATTTAATTACTGGTGTTGTCAACATCCCAATTGGTGATTTCGATGCTGCTACCCCTTTTAGGGAAAGGACGTGAGAGTATCATCATCATCATCATCAGCTCATTTTTATGTCCCCACTGCTGGGGCACGAGCCTTCCCTATGGATGGATAGGGATAACGGGCCATAAACCACCACGCGGGCCCAGTGCGGATTGGTAGTTGTTGACGACTGCTAATGCAGCCGGGACCAACGGCTTTACGTTCCTTCCGAAGCACGGAGGAGCTCGAGATGATAAATTTTTGGTCACCCATCCGATGACCGGCCTTTGCGAAAGTTGCTTAACCTCAGCACTCGCAGACCGGGCGCGTTAACCACTGCGCCATCGAGCTCCTCATGTGAGAGTATGTATGTTTGTAACTTCTTATTTCAAGTTCATATTTTTGTGTTTATTATGTAAACTTATATAATTTTTGATGTGTGTATATGTTGCACGTATATAACATATTTTGTTATATAAAAATAAATGACTAGTGTAAAGACCGACTTTACCGACTTGGGTAAAGTAATGATTAAACAAAATGAATGGTTTTATGTTAACTACCTTTTATAGATGAAGTAGCTAATATTTTTTACTCCAAGAGTTTGCAGAGTCAGTCAAGGAGACGAGCTTTAATTTGCTTGTGGAAACATTATCACGTAGCCAATTAAATTTTTCTTATTTATAAAACCGTCCCTCATTAATTATGTGTTGTAAGGGTTTATTTCATTATTATATTAGGGAGTTAATTTGTGGTCCACCCGTCGTCTAGCGTTCTCTCTTTTATTTTAACTGTATTAGATTAACAATAACCTTAATGTACGTCTACACAAGGTACAAAGATAAAAAGAAAACTAGGCCACAATTAGTTTGGAATACTTTTATTTTTCTTCTTCATGTAAAATGAAAATATATGTTTCAAATCCCAATCTAAACGTTTTGTTTGCTGGAACATCGTTTCAATGTCTTTCTATCCCATATAGTAATTTAGCTCGTTTATATTTGGTACATCATATTCCAGAGAAACCATAAAGTCGTAAATGAATACAAGGATGTTACTGATCAAGAAGATAAGGTTGATGATTTGTACGTTGGGCTGTTCGGTTGATAGAGTGCGTGGGTCCGAGAGCACACAGAGGTGACCAACGAGAACTACCGCGCTGGGCACCGGCGGCTGCACTCCATCCAGCTGCTCCAATATGTATCCCATAGCCATTATAAAATGTCCCACGTATGGCAAGTACACGTCCAGAAACGTTCGCAAATCCAGCATTAGCTTCTCATGTCACCGACCACGCAGTGTGGACTTCAGCTCCTTGTATTGTCCTATAGCGGTCAAAAGGTTTGCCACCACGAAGTATTTGTTAAAACTGAAGCTGCGTTTGTGCCAGTTCATGTACAGAAGATCCTCGAACACGGTGAACGTGTCAGATATTAGCGCCAACAAGTGGCCGAGCAGAAGACATATGTTTCCGGTAATATTTGAGAGCCACTCGTTGTTCTTTGTGAACAGATAGCCAAGGATCAAAAAGCCGTTACTGAACAACGACAAGTAGAAGTCCAGAGCGGACTTACAAACCTGCGAAGCCAAAATTTGGCTGTTTGCTCCATCTGCCGGGAGATATAGTGGAATAGCGGTTGGGATACAGGTCTTCATCTTAAACTGTTGTCCAACTGATGACCATGTTTTTTATCATATTTATCACTTATTATAATTATAAATGAAGTCTTTTTGAACATGGTCATGGTGAGGTTATTAGTTGATGGCTATTGTCATTTTCTAATCAATTTTTACTGGCATTTTTATTGGAGAAACTAAACTGGGATTTAGTAAATTTCTCTATTAACTTAGTTAAAAATTGGATTTTGAAGAATAAAACGTAATATAAATTTGACCGCTGCATTTTGATTGCGAAAATACTTATTCATTCAATGTCGACAGCGCGACAAATGTCAAATAAAATATGAAAGATTAACACAGAATACAAAAAGATTTTATGCTCATTTAGAACAGATTTTATGCAGTTTTAGCGGTCTCTATGGCAGAGAATTTTGGAGTATCGGAAGCTTAGAGCATTAAACCCTCTAAGATCGGAAGCGTCGGAAGCATGGTCGCAAGTGTGTGTGGCCACACTTTCGACGCCTTGGATGTCCAAATGATCTTTTCTTATTTTATTATCTCTGCTAAAGTTAATACGAAGTTAGTAACCATTCAATCACGTTTACGAAAACAAGAATTTATAAACTCCTGATGACAAACGAGGTATAAATAACTATTATAGCTTTAGTAATTGTTCTGAGAAAAGCAGTCTTGTGTCAAGTATCAACGTCAGAACAAAATTAACACACGTCTTTCATAAATGTTATCTTTACGGCTCCCGCCCGCGACCGACTTTTTATGTAGGACCGATAATCGGACCGATTTTTTCTTCGTGATTTTAGTACCGATTTTGAGACCGGCTTTTTGTAGGACCTGTGCGTTGCATCATAGAATTCCATAAGTTTCATTTTCACCGATTCAAAAATTGGTCACCGATTATCGGACGTGGGCACTTAGGCTCAATACTTTTTATGTGAGTTGGTCATAGATTCACTCCCTATTCCCTAGATCCCTGCGAAAGATCAGGGTCATCTGTTCTGACGTGAGGAAAGGGCAAACAAACATACTTCCGCATATACAATATTAGATAAAATTCATGTGGTTGATAAAAATCAAGTCAAAAAATGTACCAGCCTACTTTTTTTCGGCCAAAGGTTTTTTTTTCTGAAAATCCAACTGAAGTGATTATGAGGATATTATACAGTGCAGCCACAAGAGGGCGCGGTGGTCGGGCAAAGGTATTTGTTTTCGGCAAAGAAAAGGGTAAATTCCGGAGGGACACGGTCGTTCCGGGAGCCTGGGACGCTCGCTCGTGAAACGAGATGCGCATCTGTGGGACAGCGACCAAAGAAATTAGGCATGTCTGCGAATGGTGCTATTATAGCTCAGTGGAGTTCTTTGTAAGGATTATGATTGTAAAAAAAAATATAATATTTAAGGGATCATTTTCCAAAAATCCTTAAACATTTCATAATTGCTAACCAGGCCAAATACCGAAATTTAAGAAATTACAGATTTTGACAAATTTTTTGACAAAACAAATGCAGCCGGGACCAACGGCTTTACGGGCTTTCCAAAGGACAGAATCTTGAGCTGATAAATTTTTCATCACCCATCCAATGACCGGCCTTTGCGAAAGTTGCTTAACTTGAGCAATCGCAGACCAAGCGCGTTAACAACAAACTGCTATCGAGCTCCTCAAATATTCAGTTAAACATTATACATTTTATTGCAGGTATAATTAATCAACAAAATGAAAACTCAGTAAGTGACAGTAAGGCTGAATATGTAAACGCAATCCACCCGAAATCAACTTCTGAGAAAGATGGCTCTCTTATATCAAACTGTCGGACCAGAATTACACTACTGTCAATTATGGAGATAGACTTTTAGATAAGATGATGGTAGCTAATCAGGCGGATTAAGAACAAGCTTTACCATCAACTAAACTGAGTACAAAGTACCTCATCATCCCGCCCTTCTGAGAAATGGTACTTCTAGAGGCATTAAATATTGAATTCATGTTCAAAATCAAAGCGTTCATGTATGCGCGTGTCTACATATCAAGGTACTTACAATCATCCGGTTACCCGATTGGTACCGTGAAATGATTACCGGGCTATTTCATAATCATTGGTATTTGCTTAGCAAACATCATTTGACGGGCAGCTAATTAACCGAACACAACAATGTTTGCGAAGCTGCCTTCCAGCTCATCACGGTTATGCTAAACTAAAAACTATCGAGTTGCTACTAGGCTTCTGACGAGTTTAGTGAAAACGAAATTTTGTATGGATTTTTTTTACTCTATTCGTTTGTCACCATAAAGCTCTGCTTCAATGCTATATAATTCTTTTCCGTGACACAATGTCAAATTTAACTCGCACTAGGACCTTGGGCCTCAATTACGTCTTTAGAATAACAGAATACATAAAATAGAATTAAATACTTTATTGTGCACATAAAAAAACACATGCATGTTAACAAAGAAATTTAAAAAAATAGGAGTCGTACAAAGGGCGGCCTAATCCTTATCACTAAAAGCGATATCTTCCAGGCATTCCAGGGCTGGAGAGGATAGATATTTAATAAGATGGAGGCATTGAAAAAAAGTGTACAGTGGCCTTATGCCTAAGCGTAATGTACTATTTATGTAACAAAAGTGACAGAAATTAGTAAGAGCTGACTTCTGCTTAGTACCTTCAGTTGGATTGATTTGATTCTTAATTATTTTGTGTTTTAATGAATGCAATCTTATTTCATGTGTTTTGTACCTATACTTGCTGGCGAGCTCTATTATCTTTACTAGTTTGTTTTTTAATAAGATACTCCATCTTCCAACATAATCGGAGCTATTGTAAACTATTTCTCTTTCGTACTAGTTCTTCCTCTTTTGCCTCTAAGAATGCCTCTAAGAATTGTCTTTACGATTTTTTTATATATTCATAGCTCGGTAAATGACTCCACTCCACCTGATGTTAAGTGGAAACGGAGTCCAGACGCAAGGACAACTGGTGCAGCGTGAAAACAACGCAGCATCAGTCACCCTCACCCTGCCGGCCCACAAGGTGCCTCTTCACGCCTCGTTTGAAGGACCCCATGTCATAGGAAGGAGGGAAAACGTGTGCTGGTAGACTATTCCATCATTTGGAAGTGCGACAAAGAAACAAGTCACCAAATTTCTTTGTGCGCGATGGAATGTTCGAGACAGTACAGCGCTGACTCCGGAGAGCATCAAGCGTGGAGTGCGCGTGATGCTCTCCGGAGTCAGCTATGGAGGAAGGGAGAAGATGGGATAAGGTCAATGAGTTCTTCAGAGCACTCGCCGTGGTATAAGCGGTAGAAGACGCTGAGTGGCGCTATATCTTTAGGCAATTGCAGGGGCTCGAGAACATAAGTGACCTCTGCATTGCCGATAATGTGTATAGCGCGCCGCTGCAATCTGTCCAAGGCATCGAGAAGATACTTTGCGGAACCGTCCTAGAGATGCGAACAATACTCCACGCAAGACCGCACCTGTGTCTTTTACAAAAGGTACAACTGATCTGGGGTGAAGAATCGCCTCACCCTGTTCAGGACACCGAGTTTACGTGACGCTGTTTTTATCACGGCTTCGATATAGTCCCTCTGGTTCAGATCGCAGCAAATCTCCATATCGAGCATGTTAATACTGATCTGCAGGCCGAGTGATGTTGAAGATGTTCTTGAAGAGAGGGAAAGGGTAGGAATGGCGACTTTTTTGCCGTGAACGCGTATACCTGTGTTTTCTTGATATTGAACTCAGCAAGGTTATTGGAGCCTCATTTAGATACCAATACCCGATTGAGCTCAATGACAAGATTTACTCGCTTCTCTTCAGTCTCGACCTGCCCAGCCGCTAGGTGACCGTTATACCCACCGTGCACTGTACTATCATCTGCATAGCAGGATCTCCTTGGGCTGAACCTCTGATCCAAGCGCGGTATGCCGTCTGCCTGTTAATAACAGCGTTGGCACACTCGCGGTTGAACCATCGGTTGCGCCTGCCTTTGCTGATGAGATAGGAGTGCGAAATGTAGTATTCAATCCTTAAGACTATCTCATCAGCAACTGCAGTCGCACTAGCTGTCGGGTCCTTCTCACTGAAGCAGCGCTGCCTCCAAGAAACGGATGCGAAATAGTCCCGCATACCATCCCAATCTGTCGACGAGTAGTGCCAAATCTGGCGTTTCGATACCACTGAAGGCGGTAGCGGAGCCAGAGGTATTTTGCTGGATACCAAGCAGTGATCCGAAGATCCTAAAGGATCTCGAATTTCCACTCGGTAACCAGCTGGGCGACTCGTCAGCAGAAGGTCCAGCAAAGAGGGCGCGTGACCGACTATGTCTGAGATCCTGGAAGGCTGGTTCACCAGCTGAGTCAGGTCGTGCGTGAGAGCGAATGTGTGGGCAGTTCTACCAGCATGGTCAGTTTTGGAGGAACTTAACCGCAACTCGTGGTGAGCATTAAAGTCAAACAAAAACACCAATTCCGCCAATGGAAACCGCTCCTGCGCATCATCTGCTACCTGACTAAAATGTTCCATAAGTCAAATTGTCTCTATGTCGCCATTATGGGATCGGTAGACGCAGACATAGACACGCTTTGATCTCACGACTACCGCCAGCTCATTTCTTTGCCCCCACTGCTGGTGCAAGAGTCTTCCCTATAAATGGAAACAACATCGCGTCTTTTAATATACATTTTCATGAATAACGAAATAAACAAGCACTTTACACACTCTCATTGCGAAGGCGACCAACGTCATCTAGGTTAACGGATGCATCGCGCTTCGCCGTCGCCGAGCTAACAGTCTTATTTCCTCTCTATAACGTTATGCATTTGCCAACAGGCAGGGGATCTGTATGAGCTTAGGTTTGTCAAAAGGAGCGAAAACCTCAGTACAACGTGTACTGCGCAGTATTGTCTTTGTGGTACCGTTGTGGAGAGCTACGTTTTAAACAGGTGAATAATTTAGTGTAGGTAGTCAGATAGAAGCGCTTGGATTTTGGATCTTGGAAAAGAGATTGCTTGCATTTTGTTTTATTGTTTAAGCAAAGGCATATGAATAATGTGCTTAGTTGCCAGCCATAATTTGTTAGTTGGTGTTTGTTTGTATTTTTTTTGCGTCAAAAGGACGTAACGAAATTTTTTTAACCGAAATCGTTAATGATAAGGGTTAAAGGTGTGCGGATCTGCTATATTCAAATAATATAGCATAACGTTATGCTACATTATAATATTATAATATTTTTACTGCTATAATATAGCACCTGCAATTATATTTTTACCTAATATTCGCTGATCAATTGCGATTCTTATTTGTGATGTGCTATTCTACTTGTAATTCGATTTGTTGGTTACGCGTAGTATTTGAATTTAGGTACTTAAGTATACTTAAAAGTTCGTTATATTATTATATTAATTATTTCACAATTAAACCATATTTGTCCAACACGCGGTATTTTCAAAGAAAACGTTAGTATTATCAACAAAAATAAAGCGATTTGCACGTTTACTTGCACCGAACATAACACTCGGCTGATTTGAATTCGTATGATTATTATTAGCAATAAACAGCAGTAAAAATAACGTATTGAATATTTTTGGTGATTTAGAATATTAGGCCTTTTCTCTTACGTAATAGAATCCATAGTAGTAGATCATACGTCAAATCAAAGACATACGATATAATGAATAGGTCGGTAAAGCAGTCCCAAAATTAGGTTTTCTTGACTAAAAGCAACTTTTAATATGGTACACGTCGTAGGCAATAGGTGTCGCTACCGTCTGAAAGCAGCTGTCTAATCTACCGTGGAGTTTACACACCGACAAAACTAAATGGCGTTGGTTTACCGATAAAATTATTTTATTGGAAGAATAGCAGAAAATGTCATATATTAATATTATGCGTTAAATAAAAAACAAAATAAAAAATATAAGTTAACAAATTTACATCAGGTAAAAGTTTAAATTTCCACAATGTCATACAGTACTACCACAGTACTCTCGTAATAGTCAAAAATTGTTTAAGAAAACAAAGTCAATCTATAGTGAATAATACTAAAAATAAGATAAGTATGCAAGAGCAGACCAGCCTCCATAGGCAGCACCCGTTCACGAGTATGACATAATATATCGATACGTAACGACCCGACGCCGACGCACACGTCACCACATTAGATTATGTACCCCAGGATTATATATAAAAAAAACGAAGTGATGATTCCTTTCCGACCTTCCCGAAATACATTTTATAAATATCTACTTGTAACTAAATTCTGTTTTATTTAACTAATTTAAATTTTAGAAATTTTATTTATGGTAAGATATCATATAGGAACATCAATTTTGTAAAATAATATGTAGGTAACGTTACAATACAATAATATGATTCTTACATACATGTCTGTCTCCCAGCAGCAGTGTAAAATGGAATTACATAAAAAATTACTTTGGCAAAGGTAAGTGCTGTCAAACTATTTAAATGATTGTGTTTTTGGAACAACAATACCTAAGTGTAGAAATTAGGTCTGTATTCATCATCATCATCATCATCAGCATATAAACGTCCCACTGCTGGGCACAGGCCTCCCACATGATCAATAGTGGGGATCACGTGGGGATATCGGGCCATAACCCACCACGCTGGCTCAATGGGGGTTGGTGGGTTAGGTCTGTATTAATAGAATTGAAGTGTCTAGTATCAATAGCATTTACCAGCACTGGTTGCATGGTGGCATGCAGGGGTGGCAAACAAAGTTGATGGATTGTGACAGTGCGAACTATAGGGAACATTGTTGGTATGTAAACAATCGAAACTGAAACAAAGTTGGGAGCTCTGAGCTCTAAACCCAGTGGTATAAATACTAGGCCAATTCATCATCACCATCACAGCTCATTTCATGTCTACGTAGCTGTGATGGTGATGATGAATTGGCCTAGTATTTATACCACTGGGATTGTATGTATGTATGTATGTATGTATGTATGTATGTATGTATGTATGTATGTATGTATGTATGTATGTATGTATGTATGTATGTATGTATGTATGTATGTATGTATGTATGTATGTATGTACGTACGTACGTACGTATGTATGTATGTATGTATGTATGTATGTATGTATGTATGTATGTATGTATGTATGTATGTATGTATGTATGTATGTATGTATGTTCACCGTAAGAATGCTACATTAGCGTTAAGTAACATAGGCTATATTAAAAAAGAAAAGAAAAAAAAGAATTGCGGTACGAAGTCCGCCGGGTCAGCTAGTAATTTATATAGACAGGTTTACTTAGTATATAGTATAACTTATCTTCTTAGTAGTTCTTTAAAACTGTAATTTTTTTTTCAATAAATGTCTGATGTGCGCGCGTGTGTACTATATTCAAAGATATTTAACTACTTACTCTCTTTGACTATATTCATTTAGAAAACTTATTTGTAACGCTTGTTTGGAAAACATGTAAAACAAAAAATATAAATAAGTACACGATAAAGCTAGGGCGTGCATAATATTATGTCTTGATTGCAAGAAGTGATTTATTTTTAAATACGAAATTGAACCTTACTAACTAAAAATAGAAACAACATTATAATAATAAAGTCACCATGCTAATAACAGCTAGCTACTAATCTGCCAATGATAACGAGTGAGGAGTTGTTGACATTGGGTCGAGGGTCAATAGTTGGCAGCCCGTCAACTCGCCAAGGGCAGTGTCTGCTGCTCATCATGACCCAGCACGTGGCCTTGGCGGCTGCGGCTCATTCGATACACTACCTACGTACAGTTTAATTATATTATGCTTTGGCGGTTGTCTGGTGCAGTCACAAACCTAATGTCAGATCATCGGACACATGCATGGTCTGCCTAAATTCCATGTGGCGTTTCGATTCTCGATAATGTTTCAATACATTTATTGGATAATTAGTATATTACAGGAAACATTGATTAAAACAGTTTGCGATTATTTCATATCTTATTCTTCTTGGAAAAAGTATTAAACAATGTTCTAGGAGCGGGATGCGAATCCGCAACTCTCTTATACTGGGCCCGGTATGATAACAGGCATAGGTATGATTAAACTTTTTTCAATACTTTTATCGATTGTTTGCAACAAAGATAACGTAAAATGTATATTCATCCATGTCAATACACATTCAGCTGTTCTAAAGTTTCGTTTACCCACAATACCTAAAAGCTACAAAGCGAATGACAAACGAATAACAATGAAACCATCGTCTATTTTAGGAGCCCAAATCTGGTGAGATTTGTCAACAGACCGCCATCGGTGTCGAACAAACGACAAAGTGACACTCATAAATTCCAATACTCTTAAAAGTGTACAGGGTCGGAGCTCTTGAAAGGACCTTTCTATTGACGTCGTCGTTGGTGAGATAAGCACGTAGGGGATGGGACGATATTCTGTTCGCAACGCAGATAGCGCTTTTGGGCACTTATAGAATTCGTATGCAACGCGACAAACGAACGCCCCCGTACTCAATCGGTACTCTTTACAATATTCCCAACATACTGCCCGTACGTACCCATATGAGTTACGTGCTCGTCGGACGATAACGCAATAAACGTCAGTGTGAAAACATTCGAATTTCCCTAACGGTATATGCGCGTAATGAATTACTCGGTGAATCTAAACTCGATACCGACTGGCGAAATTCAAAACCACGTAAGTATCATTACTAAATACCGCATCTATTAGTGAACGTAAAATACTTAAGATAGGAAAAGTAAAACAGGATGTGCCTTTATTTAGTTATTCTATTTTGCACCACCAATAAAACTTGTACCAACACTACAACAAGAAATATAACCAGAAACTTATAACTAAACACACAATCTTACTTCAAGGTATCCACAGCATGTACCAATATTAAGCAAAGAACTGATTAAAAAATGATTTACGTACCTTTTTTAGAAAATATTTTCATTATTATATTACAGGAGCCAAAACAATTGCTATGTCCCAATATCATCAGTTTTATCATCCTTACGAAAATTTTGGTAAACCAATGTTATTTATGCGGTTTTGAACTATCCCCGACGATACCCTAATAGGATAACGAACTGTTGTTTCAACAGCTTGAATGAATTGGGAATAATGGAATTTGTTTCGGCATACAACGTACAAATTTATTCTTAACAAACAACAAGCTAAAAACTCTATAAGAAGTTAAAAAAACTTCCTCTAGCGTAGAATTGAGTTTGATATTTCCACGTTCAATGAAGGCTAACGAGAGGCAGAGGCTTCTTATTTTCCATTGAATACATTCTGATACAGATAATTTAATAAAATTTTAATGAGATGTAATTAGCTTTTAATTTGTAAAATTCTATTCTCTTGGTGAATCTAGGGTTCACTATATCTGTGGTAACACTTTTGTGGGTCGCATGTTCTTTCCTTTTCTTCCAGAAAACTTTCGGTAAATGTTTTTAAAAGGTAAATGCGACAGAAATCTCAATCTTTCCTAAAGTAAAACAATATGATCAAGTACCTGATTATCAGCGGGGGTGAATCAGAGTGCAGTAAAGCATAAAAAATAAACATATAGGTAAGTATGTTAAAACAGAAGGGTTTCTTAACAAGACGAACACCTACAATATAAAACTGCAGGCACCGAAATGTTCGAAACACCGCACTTCATAAATTTCTCGAAGCATTTAGGTAAAATAAGTCACAACATCGGAGAGTTAAATGGCGACTAAAAATGGCATACTAGGCGACACGCAACTGCGACAGCTCGGCGAATAGACGCGACGACTGGCTGCGGCCGACAATTTTCATATATTTTGTTCAAAGCTCCGCACACTTAGCGTCAGTCGCAGAGTCGCGACAAGCTATGGGAGTCGCGAAACTGACGCTCACAACTGTCGCACGACTGTCGTCGTGTGTGCGCGTGCACAACGCGACTATAGACGCGGCGACTAGACGCAGCGAAAGTCGTCCAGTGTGCGGAGCCATTAAGACTATTATTGCTTGACTCAAAAAGTTTAACTATGTTTACCAAAACACACTCTGATTTTTGGACTTGTATCTTTTATTCGGATACGGACTTTGCCGATTGTGTACTCCGTCACAAACAGCTCGGTGGCAGTCACGCGCCACACCACAGGAATAAAAGCGCGTCCCGCCCGGCTCGAGACCAAAGCTTTATGTAATTGGGCCATCAATAAAGTGATCCAAGGATTCTTAAGAATCCCACTCCGTTTGTACGTACGTATCAGATCATGAAATCCTACTCTTATGAATAACGAAACAAAAAAATATATCGAAGACTGTATTAGGTGGTACATTACGTACTTTATCTCGTCCGATATATTAGATTATAGTATATTTATTTTTAATTACTTCATTGCAGATTAATAATTTGTATATTCTATTGACATTTCATTATTTAATTATTCAAATTAAAAATCTGCAATTATATGTAGGTATGTTGTTTATAAAATTTAATACTGTATTGCCATTTGCATGCTTTCAAAATTAAGGCAGAATATTGTTGGCCCTGCTCAACATTGTCGCTCATCTCAATGTACTGTACACAATATTGTGCAAGTAAATGTTTGACTTTGACTTTGACAGTTGGAAATAAATGATATGAAATCTTCGATCAACAATTGTTGATCGAAGTATGAAATGCTTGAACTTTTATTGGCTCATTTGCGTCACGTAAAAAGCAAAGATTTTTTTAACAGTCAATAGAAACATGGATATTACGCTCCGTTTTTATTGCGGTTGTTACCGGTTTTCTCTAAATTCTGCGTGGAACGGATAAGATCCAACATTTCGTATTATGTTTGCAGTACCGGAAACGAACGATTCAAAAATACGGAAAATCGGCGTCATACGACTTGGAAGACGAGTGTGACCTAGGTCGCATGCGACAACACAATGTCATATGTGCGATTCAAAAGTAGATCCCCAGATGGTCTGTATTCTATAATCAGTTTCAGACCCCTATTTTTGATAATTGAATGAAAAAAATTACGATCTGTGGTTCCTGTTAACACTGGTGCCGTTAATTTACTTAATCTCAAATCCTTAGAACATGTGGAAGACTGCTGCTTGGTAGCAGAGACTACGATCAGTGCAGAAACCAAAACCTTTAAGTTGCGTATTGTAGTACCTAATTCCAATTTGTAAAGGCGCTTGTAAAGCTAAGCTAATAAGCGTTAAGAATACGAAATGCAAAAAGAAAACTCGTTAAAATCTGTCAAGCAAGCCTATTTTTATAATGTATCATAGGTAGAAACAAAACAACAGACGATTCATCATCATCATCATCAGCCTAATTAGTCCACCGCTGGACATAGGCTTCTAAATGACGAATGATTATCCGATAATCTCATTAAAAAAACATCATTATCATCATCTCAGCCAAAAGACGTACACTGCTGAACAAAGGCCTCCCCCAAGGATCTCCACAACGACCGGTTTTGTGCTGCTCGCATACAGTTGCTTAAAAAATTGCAAATATATTTGACAAATAATATTAATAAAAAAATATTATGATCCGGAGAGAGCGCTAGGCGGCAGTAACGGCACGTGACATGACAACGTGTATGCAGAGATAATGTTATTTTCCAATCTATCAAATGTATTGTGGCGGAGGGCAGGAAGTTCGGCGTCTGCCCGCCCAATGAGCGATGGATGAGATAAGCATGTTTTTTGACGCCGACATCCACGGAACACCTACCTATGGCACGGAAGATTAATTATGTTTAACTAAGGAGATGGCCTCTACCGAAACAAATAGTTTACTTTTCGTTTTACATGTGACATGAAATATATATTATGGAATTACTAATGTAACCTTTTTTGTACCCTAAAAGATACTTGTACCATTTAACTCTTTCAACTCTAGAATAGGTCCTCTAGGATAGGAGAATAGTCCTCATTATTATCTATTTTCCGACAAGCAGCACGTGTCATGCTTTGTTGTGTTTTGTTTATTTGGAACAAAAAGAATAACAGAATATAGCTTGGCTTACAGCTAACAAACACAAAAACTTACTAAATTTGTCATCAAACAAATTTTTCATAAAAGTATACCTACATTGTTGCATTTTATAGTAACATACATTAAAACATATGGCTGTAAATGTGATTTAAGTGCCACCTAGTGCAAGAGATATTTCTCATGCTATCCCGATAGCGAAAGCTAAAGTTTGTAGGGCCATTGATGCATGTCCTCCGGTGACAACGAAGAGAGTAATTACTAATCGTTTTCGTTCACGTGATCGAAAGGCAAATAAAATCTGCACTTGTTACTCTGCACCAGTTCAGTGAAATGAATCCCAGATCTAAATTGGTGAACATAGAGGCAGTCACAATTAGACAATGCGGAAGTTATGCCCATGGTGCTGAGCTATATGGGATCGCACAAAAAAAATTGTATACTGATCTCCAAACTTCAGTATAAAGATGGAACTAAATGATGATGCTGAGAACATTAGCTGTGGTGACTCTTCCCATGAGGTCGACCCGACTTGGTCTACTCAGTAGTAACCAAAATACAAAATAAATAAACCTTGTTTTATTTACTACTAGCGGCCCGCTCGCGAATTCGTTCGCTTGAGTGAACACCCGTATCCTATAGAATTATATGCATGTATTATAACATATAAACCTTCCTCTTGAATCACTCTATCTATTAAAAAACATCAAAATCCGTAGCGTATTTTTAAAGATCTAAGCATACATACATACATACATAGGGACAGCGGGAAGCGACTTTGTTTTATACTATGTAGTGAAGAGAAAATAATGTAGCTACACGAAGAAGGGGCGGGGCGGTATGAAGCGACTTAAAAGGTTTTATAAAATGATCCCCTTTTTTAAAGTAATGTGAGTGTAATTTATTTAATTAACCGATTCAAACGTAACATCCTCAACGAAGTTACCTTGTCCCAGGATCCCACCGAGACCCATTTGTTACAAACGAAATTATATTACTCAAATACGTATTTGACATATTTTGCAAATGCGACGTTGAAGTTATTTACCCTACCTCCTATTTCTTTGTTCTAAGGTTTATAGGACAGTATAATTGATTGATTTCATTTCGTCATACATATTTTTAATATGAGAGAATTAGCTGTAATTTTAGTACTTATTTATTAAAACATTTTTATTTAAATTAAAAAAGCGTTTATATGGATACGATTATAACAATGAAAAACAACTTTGATTTGATAACAAATCTTAAAAAGTTATTAAAAAAAAATATAATAATAATAATAATATTACAATAAAGACTAATATAAAAGTTAAGTTTAATCATAAATTCTGCTGCGTTATCTATTGATTTAAGGTAAATCCTGACTTAGCTACTCAGAGCCCCTAAAGGGTTATGTAATGAAATCCTAAACCGCAAAGTACACAACTTAAAAGTTACACAATACAAAGCTCGTGCCGAACATGGGGTGAAATATTGTAAACAACGAACGACTGATCATTGAAATTAATGTAACGGATGATGTTGAAACGGACAGACAAGTTAAATATTATTTACAAATAAGTTTAACCACGATTGTAAAAGTTCATGGTAAACGGGTCAAACTGTTGGAAACTGCGTATAATTATTGTTGTATAATAATAATAAAGGGTCAGATACAGAAGGCGGTACTCTTGGACACGGCGCGGATAGTCCGAAGGTTCCTGTCTCTGCAGCCCTACCATCGGCAGCTTGAGCCCTGCCCCGTTGTCGGTGGCACCCTAGGCTAGGTTTTTAATAATATTTTTATGTTTTTTATGTGCTTTTGTATTTTACTTTTATATTAATAATATTTATAACAAACCTAGGCTAAGAAAAAAAAGAAATAAAGAGAATAATGATAAAAATATTTAAAAATGTAAACTCAAATATGAGAGAAAATAAATAATGAGGATAATAATAATGTTTTATATAAAATATTGTAATTTTTTTTTAACGATATACATCTTAAAAATTTAATAAAGAGAATAATAATAAAATAATTTATTGCAGACCATTGGATCCATGGGTTGGTAACAATTGAAACTTAAAAACTATGTTAGTAACAACAATACAATATTAAATTAAAATTAAAATAATTAATTGGTATGTTCACTGATGAACACGTTTGAAAACATGGAGTTCAGTCAACCGTCCGAAAAGTGCCGAGTCCATCCGACCACCAATCATCTTTAGGACTGTCTTGGGTTATGACGGAGAGTAGGATATAACAGAAGATACGAGAGACGCCTATGGGAGATAGCAGACAACCAGTCCGACAAAAGTCGCCCGCCGACCAGTTACAACAAATAAAATATTATATATTTAGACACAGCAGACTCATCAAAAGTACCTAAATAACATTTCTATATCTTCTCCAGACGTCAATAATAATATCTCTCAGCGATCCCAATATCTTGTTACGTTTAATCCGAAAACACTCGTTTAAATCTGATTTCTGTTGCCGAATAGTACCTAATCAAAGTAAAATAAAATCCTACAAAATGATATTGTGAATGTGATTGATCCTTTGTGTCTCAACACATTCTCTCAGGGTGAGTAGCAGATAAGAGCGCATTATACCTTTGTCAGTCCCTAAACTCCCTGAGTAGATGAGGGCATACAAAATCCAGATCATTCTCAAATACGAGTATAATAATATAGAAGAAATCGCTTTGTCTTGTTGTGACGTACTCGGATAAGGATCTGGTTCATAATGAATAATTGGAATTCTATGAAATGGGATAAAAGGGAATACCTGGAGTGGAGTCGCAAGACTGGGAAAGGCACGTGAGGCATTTGTGGGTAGTTATTGATGTTTGAAGTTCAAACAGCGGCTCGCTGCCGGCTAGTTCACTGAGAGGGTTCAAGTTTACTCCTTTTCTACGTATGTATCTATGTCGCAATGCCTATATTCAATATGCAGTGTTTTATCATTGTGTTTAGTGCGGAAACCTTATGCTGGCTAAGTGAAATGATACATTATTTAAAAATACTGTGCTTTTATATATATTAACATCTAGATCGTGCTATACATATATAGCACGATCTAGATGTTAATATATCCTTGTAACATACAATAAAATGAAAAGTGCTTTATTAAATTTAAGTATTTATTCGCGCAAATTAACGTCAAATATATTTGTTGCTTCTTCACGCTGCAACGGATGGATGGATTTGGATGAAATTCGACATACAGATAGTTTATAACCTGGATTAACACATAGGATACTTTATATCCTGATATTTCCACGGGAAAGGGAACCACGCGGGTGAAACTGCGGACGGCCGCTAGTTTAAAATATTAGTAAGGATAAGGATAACTGCGTTCCGAACCGGGTGGTAGAATAAAGACTATTTTTTATTAGCTTACATTATAAAACATTGAAATGTTTTAGTATGAATACTAAGTACCTATACTTCATACACATTATTTCACATTATACACATAATATTTAATGCGATTGTTTTGTTTTTACTAGATACAAAATATATACTCGTATTGTATACGAGTACCTACATCACTGGTTCGTAACTTTTTGTTTAAAACTAGCAGCCCGCCCCGGCTTCGCACGGGTGTACTTTTATTTTTAAACATTTTGTGATATAGAATAATATTATATATTTTTTTAATATAGCCTATGTTACTTGGCGCTAATGTAGCATTCTAATGGTGAAGGAATTTTTTAAAATCGGTCCACTAGTTTTTGAGTTTATTCGTTGCAAACATACATACAAAAATACAAAGCTTTCCTATTTATAATATTAGTACTATAGATGTAGAACGGTTTATTAACTATTTGCCCTGGCGAACCTGCGTTGCTGAGTGTTGACGAGCAGTTATCTCACGGGGCAACTGGAATTTACCTGACGTGTTCTCGCGTCCAAACCCCGAGGTTAGCGCGAACTTTACGCTCCGCCGGAAATGACAGACACGTCGGTTTGTATCAGATAACTGCCTACGGTACCAACGGCAACAAGAAAACTATTCGCTACTAGTTGTCACCCGCGACTTTGTTCGCGAAGACTACACTATCCCACAGGAACCTGTTACCGGGATAAAAAGTATCCTATATCCTAGTCCGGGTCATGGTCTGTTTATGTGCAAAGTTTCATCCAAATCCGTTAAGCCATTTTTACGTGATGCGCGGTCAAATAAACAGACTAACAGATTAACAGTTAAACACATAAACAGACAAATATTCTGTTATCGATTCTAAGTATCCCCAGCCAACTTTTTGTCCACAGACTTCCATGTACAGACTTTTGACCCTCTTTAGCTTTATTATATGTATAGATGAAACATAGAAATGTAGATTACTACACACAAGAGTCGTAGCACCAGTGTTCGAAACTTTAAGACCAGTGGTAGAAACATTTTTCGTGGCAAAACAATAACATAGATTTTCATGATTACTTACATATAATTTTACGCAAATATTGTTGCGGACAAATTATAAATTACAAAATTAAAAATTGAAAAAAAAAACAAAAACCCGCCTGCATAAAAATTAATAAGTAACTAAATAGAAAATCAACTGAAAAGGTCGGAACAAGATAAAAATCAATTTATGCAACATTATACATAACACACAGTCGGAGGCACGCACAAAGTGAGAATGATTTGACTTATCATTAAATTTTATGCCTCCGACTGCATGTTATGTATGATGTTGCATACATTGAATTTTTGACAAATTTCATGATATACCTTTATGAGATCCTTGTGTTAAGCCCTCTAATTTAATACCCATAATGAAGTATTCGAAAAAAAAAATGTTTTTCACCAACTCCAATGGCGTCGCACAGCCGCCATGTTTGTTTTTTTAACGTCACCTATCTAAGAACACTTGGGCAGCTAAAACGAATCTAACGATACCTCAATTATGTAAATCCGTTAAGCGGTTCTGGAGATATGAGGTAATAAAGAATATTACATACAAGATAGGCGTGAAAAACATAACCCTTCCTTTGCAGTCGGGTAAAAAAATATTCGGCGGGCTGGTTAGAACTACGATAGCTCAATTGGAAGAGCACCTGACCCGAAATATCAGAAGGGTGCAGGTTCAAATACTGCTCGTAGAAATTTTTTCAACATTTGTGTTTTTGTAATTTGTTCGCAACAAAATTTGCGTTAAAAATGATTTGAACATTTTATAAATAGCTTGCTTACTTCTTAACTGATCTTTAATATTTGTAAAAATATTATGATCGGATGTCAATGACGGTAGTTGTTGACATTGAATAGGCGCCTTTGGCTTACAAAGTAAAAAGTGTTGAATAATTTCGGCAGGCTGGTTAGAACCACAATAGCTCAATTGGAAGAGCACCTGACCCGGAATGTCAGAAGGGTGCAGGTTCAAATCCTGCTCGTGGAAATTTTTTCAACATTTGTGTTTTCGTAATTTGTTCGCAACAAAATTTGCGTTAAAAATTATTTGAACATTGTGCAAAATTTTGTTAGAGTCAAATGGTTGTTTTTGGATACGTGACAAAATTCACGGTAGTTGTATTTATGACGAAGTTAAAAGGAAAACAGAAAAAAGTTAAATCGAAAAATTTGCATGTATTCTCGGAAATCTTGGAAAAATCGTTGCTTTTCGGTATTTCGGTAGAACAGAGCTCATATCGGTAGAAATACCGAAAAATCGGTAGGTTCGAGACCACTGATCCGAATGCACACTTGAAAAAACCTATCAGCTTAATTACACATAAACGAACTTCACCTCCGTTTAATCCATCCCTGTCTTCGCATCGCAATTAAAGTATTAACTGTTAAAGCCTTGTATTCTCTTAATAGTTTGGAAGGTAGCAATTAAAAGTTTGTCGCGAATCCAAGTCAACGAAGCGGTTAGCAGGTCGTCACCTGGTTGAAATAACTCCGGAGTTCCACAAAATTCCCTAGTAAAACATGAAACGGAGGCCGATGGAACTGTTACGAAATACTTCTTGTGTTAAATAGTTTATCTTCATTATACGAGTAATAATCTGTCCAAAGGAGGCAGAGAAAGTTAAATTTAGTAATTTAAGAAATGTTGTTAGTAGGCATGTAGAACTGTAGAGGGATACAACAATTTGATTTTATTATATTTTGAGAGAAACAAACAAATTATTATTTATGTTATTTTTTATATCTTTTTTAGGGTTCCCCAGTCAACAAGGAATTCTTATAGCTTCGCCATGTCTGTCTGTCTGTCTGTTGTCTGTCCGTCCCCAGCCTAGCTCATAGACTCTTAGTACTAGAAAGCTGTAATTTGGCATGGATATACATATTAATCACGCCGACAAAGTGGTAAAGTAAAATTTTTTAAATTTTTTTTAGGTTACCTCCTAAACCTGAAGAGTGGATGTAATTTTTTTTTATGTCTACCCCATAGTGTGGGCCGTCGTTGGATAGCAATTTCAAAAATATTGCGGGTTTGTGGAAACAGTTTTTAGATTGAGGTATCCGCTTGTGAACTATTAAGCTTTAAAGTGCAAAATTTTGTTCAAGAGTCAAGCAAGTGTCATGGTTGTTTTTGGATACGTGAAAAAATTCACGGTAATTGTATATATGACGAAGTTAAAAGGAAGACTATCACAGCTAAGTAGGCTTTACAAGTTTACGAGTAACAGTCGACCAACTTATAAAATGTACTTGGCGCAGTGCAAATTCATCATTGGGAACTACTTAAATAACGTTGTCCGGTGTGTGAAACCGGTAGTATCTACATTTAAGTATATAAGCCATCGTTAAATAAATGTTCATAAAAGCCCTCTTCTCAGAGTCCGCATTATTGAGATGGGCTACAGAACCCAACAGTGCGCGTGGCCCGACACGCACTTGGCCGGTTTTTCATTTATAAACTACTTTGTTATACTAATTCTATCTGATGTTGTAATGCGCGAGTATGTATTTTGTTTGTTAGTGCTTTTTTAATAACAAAATGTAGGATCGGTACGTGATTTAAGCACAGAGGTAGTTGGAGATCCAGAGAGTTTCATAGTTTACATTTTATCCCGGTCAAATTCAATGTTCCCAGTTCCGAGGGCACGCGGTATAAAGACTTTTGTGACAGATCGGACACTACGCTGGCAAGCCGGGAAAGGTTTTACTCATAACGATACATTACAGCACATAACAAAAGGAGAATTTATTAAAGCACCATTGTAATAATTGACAAATCTGTGCAAGCGGCTTACGTTTTACTATCATCATTATTATTTCAGCCCGTAAGGACCCACAGAACTTTCTTACTTAAGCTTAAGAGGAAATACTAAGGTCGACTGATTACATGAAAAGTAGACAAAATCAACGTTTCGTAGTCCCCTGATTCCTCCTCCAAAACTGGACCGATTTAATTACTTTTTTATTTAAAAATTTAAAAAAAGGCTTTGGCTATGTCCCTATGTTTTGCATTTTTCATAAATTAATTATTTAAAAAGATTAAGAAACCTTAAAAATTGGCCAGATTTTCGCTGTATTCAGACGTCCATCAAACAAATTTGACGAGATTATATAAAAAAAACAACGCACAGGGACACAGCCAAAGCCCTTTTAAAATTTTTCATTAAAAAAGTAATTAAATCGGTCCAGTTTTGGATGAGAAATCAGGGGACTACAAAACGTTGATTTTTTCTACTTTTCACATAATCAGTCGACCTTAGTATTTTCTCTTAATACATACCGCGCTCGAATAACGCACACATAAACCCTGTCACGAACGCGAATCTCGGAACAGCTCAAAACAATCCGTGCACTGTTGTCGCGGGATTGCGTGTCCGAGGTGACCATTTGTGAGTCTCCTTAATTTTTGTGTGGTAGGAGCCTCGGCTTTCACACGCCAACCAGCCGGTCTCGTGCGAGCCTCATCCAATGCCCTCCGGCCACCCCGAACGTCCCGTCTGCCCGGCTGGTGGTCTAATTGCCGCTTCCCATCTCTGGGCCACCACTAACTATACAATAGGGAAGTTGACAACAACAAAAATTCCAGAACATTAAATGTTTATGATATTACGTAACAGTTATTTAAAACGTTAACCTATTTTTATTTGACATAAACACTATTATTTTTGAATAAATACTTAATTGACGGAACGGAACACAATAGTGACGTCATAGTTTGCCATGCCCATACAATTTTAATTGAAATTAATTGTTTTGACAGTTGCTAATAAGTTTATCTATCGACTAACCAGTCAACTACTTACTCTATTGTTTTATTTATGTACATTGTGGTAGGAAATGACGTAAGAACTTTCTTAATAACGGACAAAAAACCAAAAAACACACAATAAAACTCTAACGTGCTAAATATTCTAGCTAAGGTATAGCTAGTATGTTATTGACATATGTAAGGTATGATAGCGATTTAAGCCGATGATGAAATGAAAAGTTAAAGTATAAATTTGAACATATTCAATGTAACTACCTACAATAGGAAAACTCCTTCACTATCAATAAAACGGCTATGAACAAGTGTGCAAGCGTTAGCATCATTAAATTAATCTGAAATGTTTTTAATCTTTAAACTGTTCCGTGTTTTCAGACATTTAGACATTTGAGTCGTATTTTGAGGCGTGTAGAATAGACGTCTGACGAGGGTCCTTCGTTAAAAGAGTTTCCAAGTCATTTGCATTTATTAAATCGAGGCAATTTGTTTTGTGCCTATTCAGTGCCATTTGTTATTAAAGCTCTTCCATCAGCTGACAAATGTCATTGATTTAATGAAGGAAAAAAAATTGTCGTAGAACGATTGTTTTAAACAATATTCTGGTTCAATGTATACTTCATAAACAAGAAAGTCAATATAACTATGTTGATTTGACTAAAACATTGATTTGTTTTAACATGATTGTATACAACTGAATTTATGAATTAAATCATTTCTCAAAATAAATAGCTGCATTATTCATTAGATCCCTGACATGTTGACACTGATCAAAACGAAGGTTCAATTAAGTTATCAACTATAAAAACTTACCAAGCGACGACCGTGAGGAGGGCACCCAGCGTGATAGCGGCCATCTTCGTCCCGAAGCAGGGCTTATAAACTTTTTATTTACTTTAAAAGTGTCACCGGCGAACGCGGCTAGTTCTGCGTCTGTGGAGGCGCGGTGCGCACAGCGGAGGCGTTTTGATACGCGCTACAGACGTTGCCACGTAGCGAAGGCGCGAAGGCTCGCTTCACACAAGTGTTCGCGCCTGCGCTGTGGGACCCCGAAATCCGCGGAGTAGGAAAACCTCCACTTAACTTTCCACGTACGACGCTAAATGTAACCTTTATACAGCGTTTAGTGCTATAACGCTTGTGGTTTGAATAAAGATTTGCTTACTAATAATATTTTATAGTAAATCGTAACCGGTAAACTCACGAAATTTTGATACTTACCTACTTGTATTAATGTTTTGAATTTAGATAGGCTTGTACGTATTGAATACGTAAGATTTAGTCTTAAATGGTTTGAAATACAAGCGATGCAAATAGTTGAGAAAGTCCTATAGCTGTCAAAAAAGTAGATAATCAATAATTTAATAATGAAATTTTTCTTTTTGTGAATGTTGTCGTAGACATCGTTTTATAACTGTCCTACATGTACGAGTACATAAGTAATTATCGCACTTTACTTGGAATTCTCAACTACTGATGAACTGGGTAACCTATATCTCACCTCTAACCTATATCACACAACAATGCTACTAACATTGTTGTAAAAGCGACATCTTTACTAATATTATAAAGAGGAAAGCTTTTTATTTTTGTATGTAAGTATGTTTGTATGTATGTATGTTTGCAACGAATAAACTCAAAAACTACTGGACCGATTTAAAAAAATCTTTCACCATTAGAATGTTACATTAACGCTGAGTAACATAGGCTATACCAACCTAACTCGGTATAGGTATATATTAGGTATATAGCATCTGTTCAAATTGAACCTGGGCTCTCTGGGTCTGACACCAACTGGATGATCCAACCAATTTGTAGTTTACAAAGGCGAACCTTGAACTCTTTCGAAAGACACGTGACCTGTCAGTTGTCATAATATTATACCTAAGACAAGTAGTTGTTAATTCATCTTACAATCAAATGTGGCAGATAAGATCCAATTTCCAGTTATGCATACTATATTAGGTAGCTCGTATTTGATGACTATACGAATAAAATACAGTGTTACTAACGAAATTGTTATTTTATCCTGATGTTTAAAATGAACCGCTGAATTGTGTAATAAAGATATAATGTCAAGATCAATTTCATTTCGTAATCTTAGAAAAATTTATCATATTTTATTGGTATTAACAACCTATAGTTATGATAAATCCATTTTCATGGACCGATTTAGTCTTAAGGCGCATAAAGGTGTGAAATACCGCTCCAATGCGCATATCTCGGTGAACAACTAGATCTTTTGCATTTTTTTCGTGATTTATGGCTACGAAATGCTCCAGATTTCTAAAATGCAATGCACTGGAACACCTCAATGATTTTAAATGACTTTTATTTGTAGAGTATTGTAAAAAAAACCTCATAAAAAGTTTGGTATTTTTATTTCCATTAAATTTCGATTTTGGTAAGTTGAAAGGGAATGCGATAGATACCCGGGGATAACAACATATAGCCTATAGAACTCATCAGCCCTCTTCTATCTAGTAATACCTACGAAATTTTTAAACCATTTACGTTGTTGTTATGTGTACGGTCTGATTACCGCACATGTTACCGCAAGTTGTCTTGGCGGGAGAGTGAAGAGACTGCGGTTTTTTTTTATTTTCTAAAATTTGTGTTATGTTGAATATTAATGTGAAATAATCAGTTGCTGAGCAACCGATTTGAGCCTTAGATTGTTCTGAGACGACCACAGACCAAATCTATCTATACATATAATAAAGCTAAAGAGGGTCGAAAGTCTGTACATGGAAGATGTTCGAAAAAAAGTTGGCTGGGGATACTTACAATCGATAACAGAACACGTTCCAACAGTTTTTAGAATTTTTGTCTGTTTGTCTGTTTGTTTGTTTATTTGACCGCGAATCACGTGAAAATGCCTACACAGATTTATATGAAACTTTACACATAGACAGACCATGGCCCGGACTAGGATATAGAATACTTTTTATCCCGGTAACAGTTTCCTGTGGGATAGTGTAGTCATCGCGAACGAAGTCGCGGGCGAGAACTAGTACCTAATAAATACATTTTATTGTACAATTAGCGGATTCAATTACTTATAATTTTAATTACTTTTATTGCATTCATATCGTAACAACTGTACCGTTAACTGTGTATCAAGTCAAGAAAATAATTATTTTATATTCATCAAGGATTTATCATTTAAGTATCAAGATTACGGATCGTACGGAACAATGTTTACAGTTTAAGTTCGGTAAAGAAAATTATACAAATTTCTTAAAATTTCAAATGGTTTTAACCATATTTATGTTACTATTTTGTAGTACAAGGGTTGTCGAGTACCTGTATCACCGTTTGATAGCGTAAAAGGGCAATAAATAATGTATTTAAATTAAATGAGCTAAGGAAAACTTCGGTAGTCGTCAAAGTGAGTTTTTAGGGCGAGACGAGGTATACGTACCTACTACACACAAACTTCTTGCCGACCATGTATTCCTCGTAGGCGTATTCACCCGAATTCCCCTTTGACTATTCTACCTTTGATATTGGGTCAATGTATCTTATACAAAATATTGTTGTTTCTTAGCTTATCTGTAACTTCTAGTAACCAAGTGTTCACATTTTCATTAGCTTTTGGATTTTTTAAGAAAAAAAAAACTAATCGAAGCGCTTCGGCGGCTTAGTAGTAAAGTATTCAGCCCGATATCCGGAAGTCCTGGCTTCAATTCCCCGATCCGTCAAAGTGTGTTTCGGATTTTTATAATGTCGATTCAAATAAAAACTTAGAAAAGCAGAATTGTGTCAAATTTATTTAACATATTATTGTATTTTCATGTCTCCAACATTTTGGAATAGGGTTAAAACGCTTTTATTATTACGCCCCTTCTCAACATCAAGAGACAATTATCGCATATTTATTTATTAAGCATATTTATTAAGACATACCGTCAGCGTTGCAACGTCTTTAGACGACAGTCGCATGTACACGTCTCCAAAACAATGGCAGACAAATGCAACGGTCCCACAGGCCACGCTCGCACTACAGGGCCATACTAGAATACCCTAACGAAATTGTCCGCGGCGTCTCTAAGCGTCACCTTATTGAATTGTATGGTAATGAATTGATTGTTATCCACAAGGTGTTGCCAGCTGCGAATATTCAAAATTCAAAATCATTTGACGACCTCCTTAGTCGAGTGGTTTGCACATTGGTATTCATGGTGTCGCCATCTCTGAGGTCCCGGGTTCGATCCCCGGTCGAATTAATTTAGAAATACCTGTTTTTCTAAATTGTTTCGGGTCTGGGTGTTTCCTATGTATAATAAGTATGTATTTAAGTATATTAAGTATGTTTATCCGTTGTCTAGTTAACCATTTATCGAGTTTCTTAAGGAAGCTTTTCTTGGGGCTAGATAATTGGTGTGAGTGTGGAAAAAATTTATTTTTTATTTTTATTTATTCAGTTTAGGCTATAAGTAGCTCTTATGAATGTCACATGCTATCGGTTCGTAAGTCTAATCTGGGTGAGAGTCCTTGTACTGAGAAGAACCGGCAAGAAACTCAGCAAGGGCAGTTCTTTTCTCCCTTAGGCTGCCTGTCCATTGACGCGGAGCGAGGCAGCGGAGCGGAGCGACCGAGTATTGCGGAGCGGATTTGCGGACTGTGCGGAGCTAGGCCGAGTTTACGCGTCCGTTTCCCCGCCGCCACACTCCGCCGCTCCGCTCCGCTGCTCCGCACCGCTAATGCCCTACACAAGCTATTTGTTGATAGATGCATTCTGTGGAGCATTTGTTTTGTGGCATAGGGTCCAGTCAAGGCACCGAGATAGTTAATTTGACAGTTTGTGATGGTGGTCTAATGTGTGTACCTTCGGCAATATCATCACTTGATATCAGGTGAGATGAAAGCCAAGTGCTAACCTAGAACGTAACTAGACTCAGTAGCAGTTGCTAGCAGATCTAGTCGACTTCATACGCAGAAATACCGGTGTCCCGTGATCATAAGGGAATTTAGAAAATCGTTTCTCAGTGATGTCTACACACTATAGAAAAGCTGTGTCAAAGAGGCCTTAGTTTGCTGAAATTTCATGATATGTCAGTGTGTGGCGAGACTCGAACATTTTATTTGACAGTAATAAAACTCGGCCTATCTGTGCAAAAAAACACTTTAATCCGTTGCTTCGTTGTGACGTTAAAAATGGACATCAAACATAAGTACTTTCTCATTTATAATGTTAGTCAAGATAAAAGTGTGATGCCAAAAAGGATCAAAGGCACAAGGCCATAAGGCAATTAATGCAAATTAACATTTCGTAAAAATCCACTTTTTGAGATTTATTTACCTACTTCAAACATTTCAGAAAGATTGATTAAAATGGAAATTACATTATGTTATCCTTCTTTTAAAGTTCAAAATGTTTGCTGTAATTTCGTCTGACAACGGAGGTTTTAACACGAGCGTACCTACTTATTTACTTATTATTATTATTATTATTTATTATTATTATTTTCCTTAACCCTATTCACTTTATTTATTAATCCAGGCATTATTTTATAATTAGTTAAAAACAATATTACGGTTTTACTCTTTATCTTTTTATTGAACACGACGTTCTTGGTAGCCCGAGTACTAATTGACCATTAAGTTCGCAGTTCACTCATCACTTGTCACAACACGTCTGGCAGAAATCGCTTTTAAGCCCTAAGACTATCGTTAATTTAGTTAAGTTAATTAATTAGTTAGTTAATTAAGTTTGATTCAATTTTGTTTCATATAAACTTTATGGCAGGTATTGCCATAAAAGTATTACCTATCTATTGTTTAGTGCCATAAAGTCGACTTAAAAAAAAATTGAATAAATCTAAATACCTTATAAGACACAATAAAAACAAGATGTGTCTACTTGTGAGTAGTTTGTGTATTTAGATTATATATAATGATTTATAGTATAAACATAAACTGTAAGTGGACCTAACTAAATAAATAAATCAAGCCTATTTGACAAATGAAAACATTGAAAGATACATAAGAGTATGTGACAGGCCTGGAACACCTTCAGGCTGCTTTTTAGTGTTAACTGCGTTGCACCTATTAACGCCTACCTCTGATATTTTTATATAATGTATTGTTCTTAAATAATATGTAAAACACTAAACAATATCTAACTATCATAAATCTAGACAGTAATACTCACAAAGTTTTTCAGTTTATAATATGAAAAATATTGAAACCATTTGCGTATATATATGTTAAGAAGTAAGTAGACTCTAGATCCAAATAGTAACGCCTTCAGATATCTTGGCAGCTAAGAGTTTATCACAAAAATACCTATGTAGCTAAAGTATGTGTCACGTAGACAAGGCCGGAGCCATTGTGCGGGCTATTTTACAAATGGCAGATTCATAACGCGCTCATCTCACGCACACTCGCTACCTACCAGTAGATGGACACTCATCAACGACTTTCTCACTGAGTACTATAACTGTACAATGTACTGTACCCTCCAAAAATAGACTAGAGTTATCTAGAAAAAAGAAAATATTAGGAAGAAATTAAATCAAACGTATAAGTTGTTACCCTACCCCCGTGTGGTGCCGGGGTTAAAGAATTGCACCACCCCATCTCTTCCCGTGGGTGTCGTAGAAGGCGACTATGGGACCATTCCAGAGGATGGGCAACAGCGTCTCTCTTTAATTATTCTCACCTTACTGCGATCGCCAACCCGCCTGCCAAGCGTGGCGATTATGGCAAATTCCCTTCAAAATGTATATATATATCTCCTTGAGGGAGGCCTTTGTCCAGCAGTGGACGTCTTTTTGGCTGAGATGGGAGATGATAAGTTGTTAAAAGCGTTTAAAGCAAAACGCGAACACATCCATATACTTACTTAAAAACCGGCATATCTGGGTCTAGGATAGATTGTCTTAACCACATATCACAAAGGCGGACAAAAGGTTGATTGTTAGCTGCGTTATTAATAGTATAATCATTCACCTGCCTAGTTTCTCCATTTTCCTCTTCCTTTCGTCATCCCATCATTTACTCCTTTCTTTGCTATTCCTTTCACGGAGTCTATCCATCTTTTCTTCTGTCTTCCTTTCCCCACATACATACTGACTGTCAACTTCAAAAAAGTGTTGGAAAGATGTCCACGAGCAACGATAGCATACCTAATTTTCAAGATTATTTTCAAATTTTTATTTGTTCGCAACAGCGTAAATTTAGATATAACCATAATACTGTCATCTTTATGTTCAGCAATGTTAGCATAGCATAGCGCAAGACGGAAGTTTATTTTCAGTCTTTATGTCACTGTAGATACTTTCAGTGTAAAATAATGAAAGTAGACGCCAATCTCACTCACCATTAAAACCGTAAAAGGTTTTTACTTAACCTCTTTATAGAAATATGAATATCATTTTGTACTGATTTATTGATTTATTGATTTACTTGATTTCAATGATGGAGGCCTTTGCCCGAAAGGGATACTGTATATAGGTTATATCATACTTACTTACTTACTTACTTACTATTCGGAGCACGAGAAAGAAGTATTAAGAGTAATGAGTGTGATTTCATCAAACATCTGCTTACTTAGGTAGGTTTGCATATCGAAGTATCACTTTACATATTATACTTGTAATAGCCTCACATCGGTGGGTTTCAGGAACGCCAAGACATTTCGCCGTAATGCGCTTGTGTATGTAAATTCCATTGTGGGCTCCTGAGGCCCTTTGCACGTTTTTCAGAGCGGCTGTGCCCGGTCTAGGTAATATGAATTTATTTATAGAGATCTGCACTTATTATCCTAATTCACCGCAGCTGGGAAGGAATGTTAGATTTTGAGCAATTTCCTTGTCGATATAAAGTAGTGTGAACTCTCAAAAGTTTTTAGTTCACTGTGATTGATTCACTTTATTGCAAACTCGTATTAATATTGGTAAGTTTATTTGTACTTTATATTTATGCTAAAAAAGTAAATGGTGACTAGATCGTAATTTTAATAACAGGAGCCAAAGACTAAACGTTCTACTGAACGCCTTTGTGCTCAAAGGCAGATTTAAAATTAAAAAAAAAATTGCTAGAAAATAACCGAGTGCTTTTGGTTAAATGCGAGTAGATCCGTGTACTATAAAGTGATGATTTCGATATGTAGTGTTTGTTTTATTTTTATTTATTTTCTTTCAAATGGCCCTATCATCACTTAACATCAGGTGAGATCAAGGCACTGTGCTTACCCGTAAATATAAAAATAAAATAAATTATAACAAACATTATTAACTTACATTAGGTAAGGTCCCACAAAACCGATTAATTCGATTTGACTATGAGATCAACAGTGGTTGTCGGTTCGATGCCGGTTCCACACGATTGTCCGACCTGCCAATGTCCAACTGTCGATTGTGGAGAGGAATGGTTTTGCGCAAATTCGCCCGAGTTCCGTCAGTCCGGGTTTGTGGATATATCGAGTTCGCGTAAGTTCAGGCAAACATTTGGTGGCATGTAGGATTGAACGATCGTTTTTGAGGCTACTAGGGCGTTTCATGGTACTGTCCGGTGCCGTGAGGTGACAAGGCCCAGGTGAAATATTGAACATTAAATAAATCATCATCAGTCAACTTCCATTCATTGCAAGGCATAGGTATAATCCGTCCCACACAACTTTACATGGTATGTACCTAACAAATGAAAACCAAAGAGAATTAACAATGCATTCAGAGGTCGACTTTGACGTATGCGACCGAGAGGAGCGACACTGTCGCGGCCTTTTGTCGTGTGTCGTGGTCTACAGCCTTGGCTGCTTACCTCAAAGCTTACTTCAATAAAGTTTAATATGTATCGTTTAGTTCTCAGAATAAAATCATATTTTCAGATAATGCAAATGTATTGTGTGAAATGTTCGCGTGAGTGCATAGCGACGTGACCAATACTTAATATACAACAAATACGATAACAAATCTCTGCATCGGGACAGAGATACTTCAGTTGTCTTTGCATGCACATTACATTGAGTAGCTACACAATAGAAAAATCTATACTAATATTATAAAGAGGAAACCTTTGTATTTTTGTATGTATGTATGCTTGCAACGAATAAACTCAAAAACTACTGGACCTATTTAAAAAATTCTTTCACCATTAGAATGCTACATTAGTCCTGAGTAACATAGGCTATGTATATTTAAAAAAATGTCCACCCGTGCGAAGCAGGGACGGGCCGCTAGAATTAAATAAATACTTGTGCTGTTGGATGTTTTGGGTGAACAATAACAGTAATGTAGGTACATTGTAAATAACTAAGTAATAAATAAGTATTTGGAACCACAATTTTACTACACATGTAGTATTAATCTGTAAGCCTTAACAATATCAAATAGACTGTATGGACGGAATGTATGGACGATTCAAAAGCACTTTACGTAAGTTTATTTGAATATTTTTTTTACTTTGACTTTGGCTTTGACTTTGAAATATTAAAGGTTTAGGTTTCACTAATGATAAATACGAGTAGGTTTTCCTATAATGAATGCATAGCATTTGATTTAAAATAATTAATCGCTAACTAAGTTTTACCACAATACTTGTTCGTTTTTATTATAAGGACAGAAACAAAACTTTCTATAATTTTATATAAATCGTTTATTTCTTAAAGTGGGTAGCAGAAAGTTGTAAATACAACAAAGTACTTGAACCTCAATTCAAATTAAAACTTGTTGTTTATTATATTAATGGTTTCCTCAAGTTAGCTAACCAGGTCGAAGTGTTGACTAGCATAATTAATTATATTTGGAGAGCACTTTTGCATAAACTAACTTATTTGTTCAAAAGTTTTATGCCTATTGTTTTAATGGCAAGAATGATATCTTAATTAGTTTATGAAACTAAAAGAAAATAGTACGTCATTACTCCAATAAAAGTTAGTAATTTTGTTGTTTCCGCATAATGTACCTATGCGCATTCATCAACAAATTAACAACCACTAATCCGCACTGGGACCGCGTAGTGGTTCATAGCCTGTACCCCCTGTGGTGATTCCATCACTGTGGATGGAATCAAACAGATGGAATACCCTATGGAAGGCTCGTGTATCAACAGTGTGGACAAAAAAATTACTCGATGTCGAAGTAGAAGTAGTCGATGATAAGGATGATGATGAAAATGATGAAAGAGAACATGCTTGCGTGATGCCATTCTCTATAGAACTCCTCTGATAGTGTTCCGATAACCCTTTAAGTTATTCGCCGCCAACAAAAAATCCGGCGACGCTGAAAAGGCCACCTCAGGTTAACAGCAAACTTTCTCCAAAAAAAACCGCCTGTAGTCGTGGCAGAGAGGTAAGCCAGCTGCGTAAAAGGGTCCTGAGTATGTGGTGAGTAACGTGGTTCTCTGAACCGATTGCCAAAGACACTCATACTAATTGCGGCCGGCAGGTCGCGGGCGGCAAACGGCACTCGCTATTATTGTCAGTTGGCAACGCGACACAATGATGAACCACTCTCTTTCTTTGCAGCTTTAGGTAGGTGCTAAAACTCATTTCGACTCGGGATGCTACTAAGTCGATGTTTTAGTATCGACAAGAGAAATTTTTGTTTCTAACTATAATACCGCGTATTCGGGTTGTTACGTATTCATCCCACGAGAACTCATGCCACGAATAAATTTTTCCTTACTCATCCCATTTCTATTCCTTACTCAACCCACATCGAAAATATAAGGATTGATGTATTAAAAACATAATAATAAACCGTACCCACAACTAGGGTTTTTCTTTATAATTTTGATGTGGGTTGAGTAAGGAATACTTATGGGATGAGTGAGGAAAAATTTATTCGTGGGATGAGTTCTCGTTGGATGAATACGGAACAACCCATGTATTCGACTACGAGTCGGGATGCCACTTATTTTGGTGTTTCTAACTATATTGTTTTACTTTATTCAACGCTGTGATTCATATTTGGTGAGTAGACAAAAAAGACAATAGATTTTCAGAAAAGATATTTTGTAATGTAACTATTGGAAGTTTACATAGTAAATTCGTGTTAGTGCTTAATCAGAAATATTTGTTACACATTAAATCATCATCATCATCATCAGCTCATTTTATGTCCCCACTGCTGGGGCATGAGCCTTCCCTATGGATGAATAGGGAGAACGGGCCATAAACCACCACGCGGGCCCAGTGCAGATTGGTGGTTTTTAACGAGTGCTAATGCAACCGGGACCAACGGCTTTACGTGCCTTCCGAAGCACGGAAAAGCTCGAGATGATAAATTTTTGGTAACCTATCCGATGACCGGCCTTTGCGAAAGTTGCTTAACCTCAACAATCACATACCAGGCGCGTTAACTACTGCGCCATCGAGCTCCTCACACAAGTAAAGTTTTTTTTAAAATTTAACTTTCCTGTAGTGTTTCCATCCAAAAGCTTGTACACCGCAGTGGGGGCAAAAAAATGAGCTGGTGATGACAGTAGTGACGATACTTTTCTTTAAGTTTAAAAAAGAAAACGCAATTGGATAATAATAAGAATGCCAAAGATTTTTAGAAAAAAAAAACAACAATACAAACTTCGGTTAAATACAAGTTTTGGGCTTAATGTTTTGCGTTATTAACTATTCCAATTGAGCTCTGTTCTTCAGTTAACAATTGTAACATGGCTAAAGGCACAAATCACACAGTCAACAAATAACAAAAGCGTTTCTTAATCTCATCTCCAACCCGCAATTTTTGTAAATCATATCTAAAAAAGCCACTTTGGGTTGGACCATTCACATTATTTTCCTATTATGGTTCCAGCTATTGTAGTACGGCAATACCAATACGCAATTATGTTATTCATTAAATACGATATTTAGAGAATTTTCGTACTTTTATTATACTCGTAATCGCCTTAGTTCTACCGCCTCTGTGGGAAAGTGGTAAAGCCACCGATCTGAAACCAGAGGTCCCGGTCGATACGCATTGGGGAATTTATATGGAATTGCAAGGAAATCAAAACAATAATTTTTTCTAGTATAAAGGCTAATGCGGCTTTTAGGTTTTTTTACGATTCAGGCTGTGCTATCATAGAATACCCTCCTCGTAAAAGTTAGGCAAGCTCCGAGCAAATTCTTATAATACTTTTGTAAACTGTTATGACGTTCGAGCTTTAAGTTCCTCTGGCATCAAAACTTTAGCCCAAATTATTACAGATAGGTGTAGCTGTAGATCTACAGCTTCATCATTCACATATAATATATATATCTAATTATATCAGAGAAATAAGATCCTAGCATTAAAAAAAAATCAGGCTAGTATTTTCTTTTACTTTCCTGACACAAAAATTGAAATATTTTTAAGAGGCCTCTCTGTTTCGGCTCCATTGAATTGAAACTACCGAAAGTGCTTTATTTTACTTTTTAATCGAAATGTCTTTTGGCTTTTTCTTGATAACTAGCGTATAAAAAGTTAAGGTTGTGAATGTATCTTCAAAATATTTTCAGTTGATAAAATATGACCTTATATATATGTATATGTGTATATGTACATATATCGATTATTATTAGTTACCTATTTATTTATGGTATTTATTTATGTTATGGTTGACTATTGGTCCCGCAGACTTTCTTTTCCAACTACAGCTAGGGTTGGCTGGAAGAGATCTCTTTTAGAGATAAGTTCACCATTGTATATATTTTTTATAATGCAATTTAGACTGTAATTTTAATGTACAATAAAGGATTCATAATATAATGCCAGTAGTCAGTTACTGTCAGATGTGATGATGCATTTACCTACTACGTTCCAGTCTCGGAACAATAACTAAAGCTAGTTCCAGTTTGCATTTTCAACTGCCACAGCATATCGCTTTCCTGACTAAATGAGACGAAATTTCAATCAGGAATTGGACGCTTAGTGACACGTGGCATGTGTCCATTGCTGCATTTCTAGGGACAAGACTTCGCGACAATTCAGACGGATGCAACTTGTAATTTAATTAAGGAGAAATTACACAGAAATATTTATTTTCAAAAAATGGCGTGAGTGCCGTTATATTATTTTTAAAATGATAATACCGATCAGACACCAGGCTAAAATCTAATATGGATTATATTTTTATTTATTTATTTGGTTCAAGTAACTACATCGATATTCTTCGTTGATTAAAGCTGATATTACACTCCGACTCAAAACTAATTTAATTTAGTTCTAAGATTCCAACTATTTTTATAAATTTTATATATGTTGCATGTTGTGTTAGCCTTTAAGTAATTGTAGCATTTAGTTGTTATATTAAGAAAGTATTGTTAGAAAGAAAGAAACAATGTATACAATTGTTGGCTAACCTAATAAAAAACAAAAAAAACTGATAAGTAGGTGAAAATTGGGGTTTCCAGATCAGAGATCTGGAAACCTCCAATTTTCACCATTTTTTATATTTTTATAATGTTTCACTATTCATCTAATCAATAACCGAATATGAACTTTAAAAAGTACCTTATAATACACTCGTATGGTACCGAATTGTTGATCTTTCGATATATTCATTTTTAATAAACCACTGTTATATTCGTCGATTCGACGGATGCAAATGTTTGCAATCGAATACTATGTCATTCAGCATGTTGTTGCAGTGTCGCCGAAGGCGGAATGATACTCACTATCAAATGACGCTTAATATAGGTACTTAGAAAGATGAGATTACGTCATTGTTTTGGAATTCAATATAATTATTCCTACTAATCTTTCCATATAAAAATAACAACGTTGTTTAAGAGAATAAATAAAAATGCGACTAAATCTAGGTTCTTTTAACACGTTTTTATTAGGTTGCTTTTTATCAGTAGAAATGACCACTTAATTCGTTGTAACTTAGCCGATATTTTTTTTCACTTATCACATGTAGTGTTAAGACATTTGTGCATAAACGTTTCAGAACTAATGTTCTGTTTGTTAAATGCATTCATACAATTTCATAAATCCCTAATTAGTAGAGCCTAATATTTATTTTATTCCAATACTTAGAGGTGCCGATGTTTGTGTGAGTAAATAAAAGAATATGTACCATATTATAGTATAACATTTATTAAGAAATATTTACATTGTCTGTAACTTTAGTAATAAGTTCCTTAATCGATTTATAAATATCGTCCACGTATACATTTTTCACTATATGTTGGACACAAATTTCTGCATCACATTTGCACAGTGAATCTGTGCTATTAGAAAAATGATCAACATCATATATTTCTATTCTTATTACTTTTCCACCACCACACGTTCGTTTTTTTGCATAGGTAAAGACGGAAGAGTTATTTTTCAGCTTCTTGCTGGGAGGCTCGAGATTTAATCGTTTTTCAGTTCTCGGCTGGTGCACGGTGTTCATAGGAACAAAGTTAAACAGCTCGTTTTCGGAGTCCTGAAAAATAAATAGGTAGGTACTTAATAGTATATTAACACTGTAATAAGGAAGTTAATTTAAATAGTATCTACGAGTAGTTTTCGTAAGATATATTGATTGAAACTGAAATACTTCTATATATTTTATCAAAATTACAGTTTTATTTAATGGTAAGTAAACTATATATATATATATTTAAATATAAACAAGTATTTAATTTTTATATTATTATTTTTGTTATTATAAATTAAAAACACTCACCGACATTTAGAAATATTATGAACAGCGTCGCTTATAAAAAATAACTAATATTATTTTCTTTTGAAAATCCCTTTATATATTAAATTAATATTCGATCATAGAGTTCAAAATTGATGCAATTATTATGTGTTTATATCAATACCATAAAAGTAAACGCGACTCATATGACACTATTATTGAATGCGGTAGGTAGCGGCGCGGCGCCGCCGCCGCGCGCCGGCTGCCGCAATGATGTTGGATGTTGTTTTATCTTACGAAGACCGATGAATTAAACGAGTTTCAACTGTATAGCAAGGAGATAAGAGTGTCGACGATGGATTCCGTGAGATAGAACGCAACTTATACTTAGAACCGTAAAAGCCACGAATATCGGGACAAAGTTTAAGTACCAATTTAAGTAGGTCTCACTGTGTATGAAGTTTGCTTTATAGCATGGTTTAACTTTTTCTGGTATTATTATCAACTAGCAACCGCCCGCGACTTCGTCTACGTGGAAAGTTTTTTTTTGCTATCCCTTGGGAAAAAATATTTTTTTTTTTTTTTTTCGGATGAAAGATCCTTGCCTGCGTTCACATGCAAATTTCACGATGATCGCTTCATGTCGTAACAAACAAACAAACGGACTTTCGCATTTATAATATTAGTAAGGATAGTTAGTATTGTTTGGTGTTGCATTTGAGGTGGTGTCGATTGTACATTATAATCTACTAATAAAATAATTTACATATATTTTCTGTTTGTTACAATTTCTTTGATATGTTTACTGAACAATAATTATATGTGTAAAGCCGTAGTATTTTAGTAGTATGCCGGAACGGGTGCTATTTGATCACTGCCTAAATAAATATATGATTTAGTTATGAGTATTTAAGGTTGAGATTTGAAGTTTTTGTTTACTATTGCTAGGCATTCTTTTATGGATAAGTCCTGATTCAGGATTTTAGGATCACGCGTACGTTACTTATATGGAAAAACTCACGTGGATTTCATGCTATTTAAACGCGAGAGAAAATCAGGGACCTTAATTCAGCTTCCAGGAGCACGGAATAAACATCAACAACAAAATATTAACCTCTGTTCACCACTAAGGAAACATGTAAGTAGTATATCATTCATAATTATATAAGATCGTATTCATATCTAAGGATTTTTCATTAAATGGTATTGAAGGGCCTCTTTATGACAATTGTAGGCGACAGATTATGAAATGTAATTATTAGAACATATCATTATATAACAATGAATTATCTACAATGTTCACGTTATCAATAAAAAATAATGGAGGCTTAATATTATATTAAGAATATTTTATTGTTAAAGTTACAATGCCAACTTAATTATTGTTTCTTTTTAGGTCTCAAGAAAACGCAGAGACCCTCTTTCCATCCGACGACGAGGTTCAACCACCACCACCTCTGAAAAAAGCCAAGAAAAACAAGCAGGCGCCATCTCCACGCACAGAGCCGGCGCCGGCTCGGGCATCTTGTTCGTCGTCGAGAGCGAGTCCGGCGCCGCTGCCACCGTCGCGGTCATCAGCTTCGAAGAAACCATATTTCAAGCCGATTCCTCCAAAGAAGCCCACGACGGCGTACGATCTCTTCGGAACTGACAGTGAAGACGAGGGGAAGGGAGATATCCCTATTACCGGTAAAGCACCAGCCCCGTTAACTTCTTATCTAACACGACGCCTTGCAAACGGTCAGTCACGTCAAACATTCGATCGTAAGCCCGGATCGCACTATATAGATTTGAAAATATACCGGTGCGATGAAATTGATAAAGTTCAGCCGATACATAGGTGGCGGCAAGCTATAGTGACCGTCAAAAATCAAACGTATGATAACACGGATGCATGGCAACACCTAGCTAATTTTATTATGGCAACCAGAAAAGAATTTATGAATTGCCCCCAGACATTTGTTAGTAACTATAATAGTGCTTTATGGTAAAAAATAAATAGATAGATAGGTATTACTATAATATAACTATACTATAACTACATATTATAAAAATATAACGATACACTTAATAACATACTTTATTATTCTATTTCAATATACGTTACTACTAGGATATTTAATCACTATTACAATGATATATTCAAACTTACTACTTAATTATAATTTACCTTACTTATTGAAAACTATCTTACCTATTGTATTCAATCAATACCGATACTTACAGATTAGAAGACAAAAGTAACATAGGTTAAACTTACGCTAGACATTTAAATAAATCATGTTATCATTGATATAATTTTACTTATATATTAAAGAAGTTTTATAACAATTTCATATTTCTTATTTTTCTTTTCTTACAGTTTCACCGATACCAGAAAGAACAAATTACAATGATATAATTATTTGTGAAAATTGTCACACTGAAATACCAAAAAATGAATATCTGTATCATTTGAGAACGAATTTACACAAATCTAATTGCATATTAAAAACTGATTATGAAAATATTGATATTATAGCTACGGCTTTTAAAAACAGAATAATAACTTACAAACTGAATCCATCGATGGAATACCTTACACCTGAGGATTTCCTAATGGATAATCAGCATCAAGTATTAAAGTTAATTAATGATTGTCTGATTAAACATAATTGTGTTAAGTTAAACTTTGAGCTCTTTGCTTACTTTATTCTATCACGATCTGGTGAGCAAGAGCTTAAGTCTTTCAACACAAAATACG
This sequence comes from Eudonia mercurella, assembly GCA_963082485.1. Classification (NCBI taxonomy): domain Eukaryota; kingdom Metazoa; phylum Arthropoda; class Insecta; order Lepidoptera; family Crambidae; genus Eudonia; species Eudonia mercurella. The sequence goes on along the minus strand of OY720027.1, from coordinate 7,038,688 downwards.
AAATCATATATAATAGTACTGATATAAATGAATTATATTTGAAAACAATAAATATATTTGAGAGAAAACTGTCGGAATTCCAGCACCGTGAATCTGGCTGGTCTTGTTTTTCTATAAGCCACCTAGAAGTTAATATTAATAAATATTCCCCTTTGAAAGGGGGTTCTTACATTGATTTACCATATGATATAAAAAAAACGAGGAGTTGCTTAAATGTACAAAACAATGATAACTATTGCTTTTTATGGAGTATTGCAGCAGCATTATATCCAGCAAAATCTAATGTTTGCAGAACAGATTCATACCCATATTTTACAACACTGTTTAATATAGATGGTCTATCGTTTCCACCATCGAATTATGATATTAAAATGTTCGAAAAGATTAATCCTAATATAAGTGTTAACATATATGGACTAGATGATAAAAACATGATCACTGGTCCTTTATACGTGACAAGTTTAAGAAAAAAACACCATGTGAATTTACTATACTTTGAACGAAAAGGTTGTGGTCATTATTGCTTAATAAAAAATCTATTGAGATTAGTCAGACGTCAAATAAGTAAACATAAAGGTAAAATGTATCTGTGTGAGACATGCTTACAAGTATTCACGAGTGAAAAAAAATTTTGTGAGCATACTACGTGTCCTAATGTATTGACAGTGTTGCCTGAAAAAAATAGTATTCTTCAGTTTAAAAACTTTGAAAGAAAACAAAAAATTAATTTCGTTATTTATGCAGACTTCGAAAGTATTTTGCTAGATTGCAGCGTAAGTAAAACTGAAAACACTCGAACATATAAGGTTCACGAACCTTCATGTTTTGGTTACTATATTTGCTGTTCGCATGATCAGGACTTAAATAAGTATGTTACATATAGAGGACCTGATTGTGTAGAAGTATTTATAAAAAAATTGATTGATGATTTAGAAAACATTTACAGTATGTTATCAAATAAAATGCCAATGACGTCTTTAACAATAGAACAAGAAAATGATTACAAAAATGCTACAAAATGTCACATCTGTAACCATTTGCTCTTTGATGACAAAGTAATGGATCACGATCATATTACATCTCAGTACCGAGGCGCAGCTCACTCTCATTGTAATTTAATGTATCGAGTATGTCCGTTTGTCCCCGTTATTTTTCATAACTTAGCTGGTTATGACTCTCACCTATTTATTAAAGAATTAGCGAAGTATAAAGGAGCTTTTAAAATAATACCAAAAACCAAAGAAAAATATATGTCTTTCACGAAAATATTTCAAACAAGGAATACTCCAAGGCCTATTCAAGTTAAGTTTATAGATTCTTTT